>CAWUFW010014912.1:0-388680 GCA_963921515.1 Calotriton arnoldi
CCGTGCCAGTTAAGGATGTGTGTGAAGCCAATAGAGTAAGTGGATGGTGCTAGTGGAGGAAGTGGGTGGAGTCGGGGGAAGTGGGTGTGCCCTCCTAAAAAAATTTGAGCACCTTGACTTAATATTTTACAAATTAAGCACTGGATGAGGATAGCTCGACACAAGGGCAGAAACCTTGCAACACGCAGCCGGGGAGAGCAGGGCTGCTCCCACAAGGTGGTGTGCTGCTTATCACAGGAACTAACTCACACGCAGCCTTCTGGGTCTCTGGAGTCAGATGCCTACATTTTTTTTTAGCTTGTGCTTTGCAGACATGCTGTAGTGTAGCTCCTATTTCCCTAATAGGCTCTGCGCATTGGAATAATATATCCTATAGGTTTGACATAGGACTGAGGTCAGTATGTCCCTATCGAGTATATTAAACTTAATTACTTGTGCCAGCTAGCTCAGAGGCCACTAGAAACTCCTTGACAACAAGAAGGGAGTAGTTTCTGGCAGCCGCAAAACATGACCACTATGTTTCCCTTTTAGAATCAGAACGTGTCCCAGAGTCGTGGAAACAATAGATAACTATTTCACTCAGCTCAGTCGTGCATGCTTAGTTTTCTCCAAGTTACACAGAAAGAAATAGACGGGCGTTTCAATAAAAGATTTATTGAACAGTCTTGTTTCTGGTGTAAGTAAAATGTGCTGTTACGATCACAAGACAGTATGCAAGATAAATAATGTACAGTGTGAGCAGTAGAAATAAATAATACTGCGTTAGCATTATCTTTTAGTACATATGCTGTTACATAAATAACACAGACTAAAAATGCGAGTACTCATACGATGCATTTCTAATCTAGTTCTACCCCAATGTACCTAACCTAACCTAGGTGTAGGACGAGGTATGAAGTAGGTGAAGTATTCCTTACTATGGTATACTAAGAGTATGTTAAGCCTAGTATGCCAAGAGTCCCTCTAGGTTCTTATCAGCTCCATACCTGAAGAATGAGAGAGGTAGGAATCTCTTTGCCAGACTCGAACTCCAACACCCCGCAAGGGAAGTCAGATCACTGGAAGCGGGACTCTCTGCGTGCAGGGATGACAGCGTCTTCTCAGTGCATCAGGCCGGGAAACGGGCTCCTCTGAAGTCGAGGTCTCCTCTGGTTTACAGGGGCTGGGGAAGGTATATTTATACCTGAGAGTACCTTAGAATGTTAGCATTGACGTGAATTGGACAGCGAAAGACGTCATGGATGAACCCCTAAGGAATAATGGTTCATGCATAATATATGAGGCCTTGAAGAAATCAATAGTCCTGGGCTAGGGAAATTCCCGCAGCCTAAGGGTCTGTTCTTCATGAACTCGTTGTGACGTTAGGGTGGACGGATGTCGGAGACCATGCCTGTATTTGGAGTGCATGGTTTAATGCCTAAATAAGGGCTGGGATTTTATGCCTATATAAGGGCAGGGCGAATTGTGCCTATATAAGGACATGATACTGGAAAGCCCGTTATGGACACCCTAAGAGGAATACAACACCCACTCCACTTTCGTGTATACGATAATACTAAAATGCTAAACATTTAAAATGCTAAACATTAAAATGGAGTACCGCATATTTCTAAAAATATTTCATAAAACCATTTAAAAAAAGGTATTTAAAAAACTCATTAGAATGCAAAAGGTACTGTACATTCGAAGCATTGCTTATCATTTCAGGCATAAAGTTCGAAAATAAATGCAATTGGAATGAAATAAGCAGTAATATTTACATGTGACAGAAAATGATCGATAAGTTGTTCAAAAATCAAAGTCATTTCATGTCATGAAAATTAATGAACTGTTTTTAGACACACAAGATGACTAAGTGTCCGTGGAAGTACCGCAAAGTCTGTACTATAAGGCTAGTTCTACTTTAAGCAGATTGAAGTGCCATTTTCGTTCGAAAAATGGGAAAAAGTTCAATTTTTGGTAGAGTTCCAAGTTTTTGTAGAATGAAGGCCAAATTGTTACTGTATTTCTGGAACACTGTATGCTGAATCAGAGACAGTTTACGGGTCTGGTGTAAACATGAGATCATCTATTTCTATAGACAAAACATCATCCACTGTAGTTGGTGTGAGTTGGAACACCTCGTGAAGCAGGTTAATCGCACAGAGATGTGAAGCATTGCTTTCAGCAATGGTCGCCTCAGCAATGTTCGCGTCCGTTGTTACCTGTGTGCCTGTAGTTCTTTCTCGTACCTCAGCAGCAGCCGGAAGCGTCTGTGAGATCTCAATGAATGCTGTCATCAGGATTGGTAGCCTCTGGGGACAACACAGAGCATGGGCCGTTATCGGGTCCAGCAGAGTATCGACATCCGTTGGCGCATCCGATGGAAATGTTAGACAGGTGTCCAACACGCATTCTACACCGCATAGCAGGCATCGTAGAACAGGTAGGATGCAATCTTGCCAGATTGGTCTAAATGACAGGAACCACGTGGTATTAAGGTCCCATAGACGATTTATGCCCAAAAGCTGTACTATTTGCTCACAGCACTTTCGTTCAAGGAGAGCTTTCTCCATGTCGCTCGGAGTGATGTCGGCGAATTGGCTGGCCATAGCGCAATAGCAGGAAGAGAAATAGAATTCCGGCAACAAGTGCTAGAATTAATGGTATGCCACCAAACACCGAATGTGCAAAGTTCGGGATGATTCCGAGTATTGCCTGGAAAGGTGCTAACAGACCCGAGCAGATGCCCTTAAATACATGTACAATTCCAGTTGTATCAGACATGTTGAAGATACGTGATATCATTTCTACGAAATGTATAGGGCAGTTTGTACGTATTAAAGTCTGTATCTCAGCCGAAGTCCTTGCTATTTGTAGATCATAGGTTTCTTTGGCCGAGGTCAAAGGCACTGTTTGCTGTAAAAGCATGGCTTTCATTCTGCTTAAAGTATCAAATCTTATAAAAGAGACGTTCAGCGAAGGCCATAGAGGCGACTCCCTGACTGTGTCTATTGGGGGAAACAATACTTGCATACAGCAAGTGACCCTGGAGTTGACCGTTACTAGATATGGGATGCCTGGCAGCATGCCACAGCAACTCTGATCATTAAACATGAGGTAACTCCCGTTAGAAAGTTGTCCAAACGTTGGATTAATCACAGCAGCTGGTGTACCCTGCAGATGGCAAGACAAGTTTGCCACAGAACCATTACAAGCCCCGTGCAAGGAAATGTCCTGACATATAAGCGAACCGCTTAGTGCACGTTTACAGTTTGTACCGCTCAAAAACACTTCACGATCCCCGCTCCAACATCTATATGTATACGGCAAAGCCCAAGATGTCTTAATGTATTCCTTACCCAACCTTTCATATTTGCCTGCTTGCATTTGTCTGAGGCAATACTGAAACTGAAAAGTACTCACAGGTAATGTTATTTTGCCATGAATAAGCCATTCTATAGCTGGTTTTTCTGCCACTGTGAATGGTAACTTGTCCAGTTTTTCAATGCTCAGCACTGTATATTCTGCTCCTCTTTGTGCCAGTGCGATCTGTTTATCAGTTAGATTGTATTCTGCAAACAGAGCCGTTGTGTTGATAAAACGCCAAGGCACATAGCCCGCTCGCAAAGATTGCAACGTCCAGCTTAATAACATAATAGAACGTAATTGAGGCTGGCCTTGTTGTAACATCGCCAAATCTTGTTCTAGTATGTCGAGAGCAGAGGATACAATGCCGTCCAGTGAGTATATTCTGGAGGACAAAGTTGTTAACCCATTGTCGACCACAGAGAGTGTTTTCTCTAAATTAATAAGATCAAGTTCACGTATTCGTTCTGCAGCCCCCATCTGTGATACTTTCCATGCTTCATGCATATATGAAACGTTTTTGACGCGGTTTTCTTGGTCCAAGCAAGAAATCCCTAAGGTCTGCGTCTTTTGCAAGTAAGGTTAAGTGTTGTTTCACATCCGCTAGTGTAGATTTATGCAGCCAATCGAGGCATAATTTTCCTACACTGTATGTTGTTACTACCCCCGGATGTTGTCTTTGGACATATCTTTGGTCGGGCCTACTAATAGTAAAGCCCTGAGTTTTATTCAGGAATCTTTCCTGACAGTTATTCGTGTCTGTGGGCCAGATCAACCATTTTTTCCAATCAGGATTAGATCTGTTGAGTTGTAGTATATGGTCAACTGTCACCACTGCCTTTGTATTATTATCACTGGCAGGTGTTGGTACAGAAGGTGTGTTCATCTCTTTGATCTTGGCTAATCCAAGACAAGATGTTTGTTGGATTGTTTCATTCAAAAACATTATTTGTTCAGGGATGATACAGGCTCTAAATAAAGCTTCTATCCCCTGTACTTGCCAATCTTTAGTACCCCAGACAGTTTTTGTGTCTATTGTGTCTTTCCAAAAGTCGAAACCCTGTCTAGACAGTTGGGCATTAAATAATGCAGAATAAATCTGTTTTGTATTTGTTAACATAATTTTCAGTCCTGTCTTGTTTACATTTTTATAGTAAAACATTTCTGGATCAGATGTATTGTATCCTGAAAAATATGGAAACTTGTTAGCAAATGTTTTTGAACTACCGTATGGTGGTGTAGGACAATGTTCCCATTGGTTAAACATAAACACATTTCTTGAATATGCAGTTTTATGCAAATAATGATGACCATAGTGGTTATAACAATACAGTTGTTCGTAGTCTGATGAACCCTCTAAATATTCATTTTTAGAAAATGCAGCAGATTTTTCTAGGTCAAACATTATATCATTGACAGTCTCAAAGTCCCAATCATCAGAATAGGTACTGGACGAGATTAGATCACTTAGTGAAATTTTAAACAAATGTGGAATGTTCAATTGTTCCGTCGGGCCGAAGATTTCAAAATCAGTTTTGTCCCACACTATACCATCGTGTATAGGAACAGCTGTGATGCTCACTGATGACAAGTCTCTTGCTTCACGATGGGAAGATTTATGAGGTTTCAAAAGTACGTTTACGCCTTTTCCTTCAGTGTTCACATGGATGTATCTGCCACTTAGAAGCACGCTCACAGTTGTAACCAAAGCTAGCCAGAGCAGGAAAACAAAAAGTCCAGATGTAATCCAGAGTTCAATCCATGGAGAAACCAAATAAGTCTTTTTCAGAGAGTGAATAAAGTCTTGTACTTGCTGCTTGAATTTGAATGATGCTGGCGTCGTTTCAGGTTCACTTGGATCTTCTGAGAACGTATCAAAGTTAATGAAGTAGCCAGAAGCAGTTCTATCAATTGTTGGAATTGCATCAGGATTTGTAGAAATCACTGGAACCAGTTGATCACGTGCTACGTTGGTGTAGACAGGTGTATTTGGACGAACTGTTTCTTGTTCTTCAAGAGGGATGATTTCCATAGCATTGTTGCTTAGTCCTTCATCTGTTTCTGCTGAATTCTCGATGGTTATCAGTCTTTCAGTATGAACCTCTTGGATAGTAGCGAGAGGAGTGCGTTTGCTACTAGGTCGGAGTCCACGAGGCCTACTATTTAGTATTGGCCACATACTGTGGTTTGATGAGGTCGATGGACACAAATCTTTTCTCCTTTCTTCCAGCAAGGGGCGGCAGTAGTACTGTTCTTGTTCCTTGAACTGCTAAGACAGGTACTGGTTGTCTGTAAGAAGGTCCAAATTCCTTCTTGTCCGCAATCTTTTCTCTGACTAGATCCCCAACTTTTGGAATCCAGACAGGCCTTGCTGGGACAGCCGGTTGATCCCCAGTGGTGGTTGACTGTAGGAACACGTTGCTTTGTTTCGTTCTTAATTTGTTTAAGTCCTGTAAAACAGCCAAACGATCTTTGATATCAAAGGGTTTATTTTCCACCACTGTGCCTATGTGTTCAAGGTCTGGCACCCACATTCTTGTCCCAAATAGGACCTCATATGGAGTGACCCCCCCTAGAGAACTTCTTGGCAGGTTGTTTAAAGCACGTTGAACCCCACTAAGGTGTTTGACCCACCCATCACCCGAACCTAATACTCTAGCTGTTATAGACTGCTTTATGTCTCGGTTTTTCCTTTCCACAACCGAATTTCCCTCAGGATGGAATGGAGAGGAGTACCGCAATGCAACGCCCAGACTGGCCATGGCTTCTTTGTAAGCCCGAGAGCTAAACGCAGTACCCTGGTCAGAATGTAGTGTGCCTATTGCGTATATGCCGATAAAGAATCGCAAATCTTTTATAACAGTTCGAGCGTCAGCTGAGCGCTGAGGCCATAACCATAGGAACCTAGAGCATGAATCCACTGCAACCATGATATATTTATAGTTACCGTCCCTGTGCAGGGGACCGCAGTGGTCCAGGTAAACACAAGCTAATGGTTTGTCTGAAATTAACAGGGGTGTCTGCGCAGGACGTTTCACTGTTGAGACTTTCATCTGTTGGCAAATATCACATTCTAAAACATAGTTTTTAGTTTGTTTCCGAATGCCAGGCCACCAATATCTTTGCTTGAGTAAAGATACTGTTGCTGAAACACCTGCATGGGCAGAAGCTATCCCTTCATGTGCTGCTAGGATTAGTCCTAATCTGCGTTCCTTGTTTGGAATTACCCTATCCCCCACTCCAGGGATTCGAGCAAAAGAAACGTTGTTCGCATCAAGTACATAAGAGTACTTGAGTGGAAACTTTTTTGGTAACGCTGCACTGCTGCCTTTGCTCGAAGCATTGACAGCCAACATTATCTCACCGTCTATTTTTGTTTTGGAATGAGTGATCGCAGCTACGGACGCCGTCTGCACAGCCCCCTTTGCGGCTTCATCAGCCAATGAATTCCCTGCAACGTGAACGCCATCACGTTGATGACTCAGTGTGTGGATCACGTGAGCCTTTGGTAGTTCGTTTTTCAACTGAACTACTTGTTCCCAAAGCATTTTGTGCTTTATTGTGCCACCTTTCGCATCTTTGAAACCATTTTCAAGCCAGTTTTGTATATATTCATTATACGACTGAACACAGTAAAAGGAATCGCACACTATTAGTGTGGGGAATTCTCGATCTGTACTTTCAAGTGCCAGTTTGAATGCTTGTAGTTCAGCTCGCTGAGCTGTACAATCCCCTAGAGATTGTATTTTTGTGACCATAGGTCTGAAGATGCCATCTTGCATGCGACCTTTAACGATAGCACACGCTGCACTGTAAGCTTGCTTACTCACAATTGCGGGTTGTGCCGATCCGTCAGTGTAAATTATAAATTCGTACTGATCGAGAGGCAGAATTTCAGTAGGCAGAGGACATTCATGTTCATATTGCAGGAATGCTTGTGTTTTTAAACATGTTAGCTTGGAGTGAACGCAAGATTTCTGTGTGTTCTTGTGTCCAGTTTCTGATCGAAAAATCAGGTTTGATTAATGCGTAGAGAGGTTTAACCCTTTCTGCATAATTTAGAATGTATGTTCTTCCAAAATTTAGGAAACCCAGGATGGATTGTAAGTTTTTTAGCGTTTTTGGAGGTTGGAGCAGCGCACACTTTTCTAAAAGTTAGCTGCCAAGCTCTTGCCTTCACTTGAAAGCTCATATCCTAGAAATAGGACATTGAGATGGGCAATTCTGGACTTTTTAAAGTTGAACTTGTAGCCCTCAGAGGCGAAACCCAATATAATGGTGCTCACCCTGTTTAAGTGTTTGTCCAGGTCATCGTCTGTCAGATAGATGTCATCGACATAGGACAATGCCTCATTGTCATAAATTTGTAGTAACTCCGTTACCCTCGCTGAGAATAAACCTGGGCTATTCTTGAACCCTTGTGGGAGTCGACAAAAGTGACGCTGGGTCCCCATTATGGAGAATGCTGTTAAGTACCTGCTTTCAGGTGCTATGTTTTGACAAAAGAAACCATTTGAGATATCTAATGTTGTTTTATATTTTTTACGCACAATGTTATTCATTAATGCTGTGCTATGTGCATTTTTGTTTTAGAACAAGTGTTTAGGTGTCTGTAATCCAAAACTAGACGATATGTATTGTCTGGTTTGGAGACAGGAAACAAAGGATTGTTCATTGAGGAGGTGCATGGTTCAATCACCCCTTGATATTCAAGTTGATCTAAGATCTCCCTGACCTGTTTTTTAGCTTCTTGCTTTATAGGGTACTGCCGTTGTGCAGTAGGTTCATGTTTCAGATGTATTTTATGGTGAGGTGAATCCTCATCCCATCCTACATGATTTTTATATAATGCTGGGGCCTGGGCTACTGCCCATTTCCTGGCATATGTATATTGTAGATGAATTGGAATATGGTTGGAGAAGGCAGGCATAATAATGTCCTCGCCATGTGGGCACTCCCTGACAAATTGTGGTGGCCAGTCCTTTTCTGCTAGAAGTATGTCATAGCCCTTTGATAGTCTTTCCCAAAAAAGTGCTTTCACCTGTCTAGGTTTGTCTCCCTCCATCCGGAGTGTTATTTCATATAACCTTTGTGGAGTACTAACCCTGGTGTCTACAGTCTCAACTGTGATGTACTCATTGAAGTCCACTATCTCCAGAAGTTCCTTCACGTTCTGGCAAACTATTGTGATTTCTGCTGCACTGTCCAGCATTGTCTGAGCCCATTCTCCGTTCTTGAGTTGTGTTCTCAGTATTCTCGGCATGTCTAATCTTTAGACCTGCTACTTTCTTTTTGGAGAATTGAGGTTTTGTTTTAGTTTTTGGAGCGTGTGTGTCGTCTTTCGATTTCACGCGTTCTTCTCTGTGTTCAGTCCGTCCTCTTCTTTCCAAAGTCTGTGATGAGATCTGAAAGGGACGAGAGGAACGTGTATCAGTATCTTGATACCTATCAGGTTTTCTCAAATTATCCCTATTCCTGAGGTTATACCTCCTTTCGGAGGGCTCCTTTTGAGGAGACCTACCTCGGGATTGAGAACGCTTCTCATTTGATTTTTGTTTATTAGTCTCCCACTTCTTTTTAGAAGATGTAGGAGTTTGTTTAATTGAGTCCTTCTCAGGACTTTCAGATAGTTTCGGCTTCACTGGTCTTCCACCCAAACTATCTCTGCCTAATTCAGCATAAGATTGTTCTATTATTCTGGGTAGCTCAGTTTGATGTTCTGTAACATCGAATTCCCTTAATTTTTGTCGGATCGCCACTACTGCTGCCGCTCCTTTAATATTAGATAATATTATTGTTGAGACCTGGTCGAAATTTTTCAGTAATTTCATACCTAAATTTAGAGCAGGCTCTGCCCCGTATTCGTTTTGAATTTGTTTGAGGACATCAGGTATTACCGCAATTGACGGAATGCCATGTGTTTTAGTATAGATGGCAGCAAAGACTGAGCCCCAAGTGGTGCAGTCTTCCAGTTGTGGTGTGATCCCCATTGGTAAACTGATGGTTAGGATTCTGTGTTTCTCATACGGGCTAGTATTTGGAAATACTGCTTCGATTTGAGTAAATTTTTGAGCTATCCAAAATGGAATTTGCTCACGTTTTGTGGGCATTTTACCCATGACTGCGTATAGAGTCTGTGGTGTAATTTTTAGTGTATTCCCCTGGTGAGGGGTTTGATTTGGAATTGTTAATGGTTGCTGGACTGTAAAAGTCTGCATGACATATTGGACCAATTGTCTGTAGATTTTTATTAACTCTGTGAGTTGAGTAAGTAAATCCTCATCTGACATCTCTTCAATGTCAGGATGAGGTGTGTAGCCGGCTAGAATCGGCCAAGTTGCTCCTGGTCTACCTAGTGGACCGAGCCTAGTAATGTTTTTGTGATGTTTTAGGGCGCCTTTAAACCAGAGCTGATGCTCTTGGTATGTTAGTGGAATTTCTATATCCTCGAAAGGAATGTATTCCTCTGGTGGATCATCTTCTTTGTAGAAGTGAAACATGTGTGTTACTGAATTGGATTCAGGAAATATTACCCATGAATAGAATACCTCTGTCTGAAAGGATTCATGTGCCTCTATCACGAAAACTGCTCTACCGCCTCTTGGTGGTAGGCCATGTTTTATAAGTTTTAGAGTAATGGCTCTTCTTAAGTTTTGATGGATGTTTATTACACCCTCCTCGGTTTCATTTAAACCGGTAAAGTTAAAAACTGCTGGTAGGGCTGGATCAGCCGCAGCTACACCGTCTCCGGCGTCTTCAGTCATTTTGTTTTTTGAAAAATGTAGAACAAGTTTCAAGGAAACAAAGATAAGGTGCACAATATTTTGGAACACTGTATCCTTCAACGTTGAGCAAACCAAACAGCTAATATATAGGGTACTGCCCTATGTAGCCTTGGTGGATACTTAACCCTGCCCACTCCAGACGTCTTTTGGAGTATATGGGTAGGGGTCTCTGAGAGAAAAAGCACGGCTGAGTTACTCAGTATCTAACGTTGAATTACTGCCTTACCAAACCGTTGGGCGCCATGTAGTGTAGCTCCTATTTCCCTAATAGGCTCTGCGCATTGGAATAATATATCATATAGGTTTGACATAGGACTGAGGTTAGTATGTCCCTATCGAGTATATTAAACTTAATTACTTGTGCCAGCTAGCTCAGAGGCCACTAGAAACTCCTTGACAACAAGAAGGGAGTAGTTTCTGGCAGCCGCAAAACATGACCACTATGTTTCCCTTTTAGAATCAGAACGTGTCCCAGAGTCGTGGAAACAATAGATAACTATTTCACTCAGCTCAGTCGTGCATGCTTAGTTTTCTCCAAGTTACACAGAAAGAAATAGACGGGCGTTTCAATAAAAGATTTATTGAACAGTCTTGTTTCTGGTGTAAGTAAAATGTGCTGTTACGATCACAAGACAGTATGCGAGATAAATAATGTACAGTGTGAGCAGTAGAAATAAATAATACTGCGTTAGCATTATCTTTTAGTACATATGCTGTTACATAAATAACACAGACTAAAAATGCGAGTACTCATACAATGCGTTTCTAATCTAGTTCTACCCCAATGTACCTAACCTAACCTAGGTGTAGGACGAGGTATGAAGTAGGTGAAGTATTCCTTACTATGGTATACTAAGAGTATGTTAAGCCTAGTATGCCTAGTATGCCAAGAGTCCCTCTAGGTTCTTATCAGCTCCATACCTGAAGAATGAGAGAGGTAGGAATCTCTTTGCCAGACTCGAACTCCAACACCCCGCAAGGGAAGTCAGATCACTGGAAGCGGGACTCTCTGCGTGCAGGGATGACAGCGTCTTCTCAGTGCGTCAGGCCGGGAAACGGGCTCCTCTGAAGTCGAGGTCTCCTCTGGTTTACAGGGGCTGGGGAAGGTATATTTATACCTGAGAGTACCTTAGGAATGTTAGCATTGACGTGAATTGGACAGCGAAAGACGTCATGGATGAACCCCTAAGGAATAATGGTTCATGCATAATATATGAGGCCTTGAAGAAATCAATAGTCCTGGGCTAGGGAAATTCCCGCAGCCTAAGGGTCTGTTCTTCATGAACTCGTTGTGACGTTAGGGTGGACGGATGTCGGAGACCATGCCTGTATTTGGAGTGCATGGTTTAATGCCTAAATAAGGGCTGGGATTTTATGCCTATATAAGGGCAGGGCGAATTGTGCCTATATAAGGACATGATACTGGAAAGCCCGTTATGGACACCCTAAGAGGAATACAACAATGCGAGTGGTCCTTGTCCCTTCCGGCTGACCTGATCCCCTCATATTTATAGAATACACTGAACCCACTTATGGTTCTAATCTGCCGAAGTTTATTATATCTCGCATAACACATGGTTTTATCATAAACATATTACTCGCCATTGTAACCATTGTAGGAAGGTGGAATCTGACTATATGGTTGCCCCCACTTTTTTTATGGTGTTTTGCTGGTTTATGACTTAGTTGGACTGGGATCCTGCTATTCAGGGCCCCAGTCTATCTGCTCTCTCTAAATGACATGGAGTGCACTCTAGGTGCACTAGTGATTGGTTACTGTGGTGCCTTATGAGTCCCTAGTATATGGTACCTTAGGTGCCAAGGGCATAGGTACTTCACAGGCCTACCAGGGGCTGCAGCATGTATTATGCCACCCCTGGGAAGCAGACTAAATCTGACACCACAGGCCTGCTACTGCAGCCTGGGTGAGGTGGTGCTAGCACCCCTCACTGAGATATAGGTTTCCTATATCTCTCCTGCACACACATATAAACCTATCAGTCACCCCTATGGCAGGCCCTATCAATCCTGAGGGCAGGGTGCTTGGCTTCTATGTGAGGGGGTGCCTCTGCATGAGCAGGGCCCCTCTGCAGTTCTCAGAGTCCATTCTCTGGTGCTGTTTGTGGATGCGGTTAAACCATATACTCTTAAGTGCATTATATCCTCGCGGTAAATGCTAACTTTGGAATGGCTGCATCAAAACATGTCGTGTTTGGTGTCAAACATCTTGGAATACTACCCCCCGCCAATCTTGGCGGCGGGGGTAGCATTCCACCCTTCTAGAGGGATAAGACATGTACCTGCTGTGGAAACGCGGTAGAATCCTAAAGAGCCCTGGCATCACAAAATGGATGCCACCAGTCACAGACACTGGGCTGCCCTCCTGCTGATGACCGAAACTCACAGTGGAGGAAGCCCAACAATAGGCATCCTGTCACAGGGAGGTGTAACCACCTCCCAGACAGGGTTTAGTGTATTGGGGCTGGGTGGGTGCACTCTTAGAGTGCTTTGAAGTCCTGCACTGGGGGAGCAGAAGGCTCCTCTGTGCATATGCCAGTTCAAACCAGCTCAGGGGCTACCTGCCCCTGCTCTGGCGTGAAACTGGACAAAGGGAAGTGGGTGTAGCCACCCCCTCCCTTGACCCTCCCATAGGTGGGGTCATAGAGCTAGTCCATCCCCTCTTTTTAGTATAAGAGGGGGAACCTTGCCATTGCAAAGCAGATAACCCCTGGACGACGCTCTACAGAAGAATCCTGGCCCTTCGACGTTCCACTACCTTTGGAAGACAGAAGAATCTCCCTTGGAGTCAAGGAGTGACTCCCCTGCTTGGCAGGCACCAAAAACGACAACGACGGTCGCAAACTACGCCGCTCCCGCCGGAGTCCGAGGTCCCTGCAGCCCAAGAAGTGGATTTCCTGACCTCTCCCAGGCCATCGTGAGTCCCCAGCGAAGCTGAGGCAAGTGGACCCCACGAGTAACGAGGAACCGCGACCCCTGGGTACCGTGCACTATTGTCGAGTGCAACCCCTTCACAACGTTCTACGAACTTGTGCTTTGGACCACGTGTGGTCCCGACCTCCAGCAGGAATCCCTCCGAAGATCAGAGGCCTACACCGTCCCGAGTGACCGTGGGCCCCTGTTGAGTGATTCCGCCCGAGGTGTCTTCGCGATCCCTTGCCCGCTGGCTTGTGGGTCCCCAGAAGACTTCTTAAAGAAACCGAAGGGCTCCCCTGGTTGCTCCAGGCCTGCCCTGACTTACCCTCGCTGGGTGAGTTCCACAGACCTTGCTGGTCTGCGCCATCGACTTTTCTTCATCTCCCCGAGACTTGCGGCTGCCAAGGCTTGTTGGCTCCGATCGAGTTGCCGACACCGCAGTCAGCTGCAGACGTCGAGGGACACACCGAATCCAGCTCCTGGTCGTCGTCGACGCCTCCTGGACCACGTGGCTGAAGAGTCAAGGCACCTGCAACCGACCTGAAGCGACCGACGACGGTGGGCATCCATCTTCCTTGCCCCGGGTCACTGCCAAGTGACTTTGAACACTGTCCCCTCTGCTTTCAGGTCATCCTTCTTCAGAATCCAGGCTTGGATTCCACCGGACACTTCTCCAGCTCCCGCAAGCAGCAAGTCTTCTTTGTTCGCCATTGAAAACGACGCCGCGACCCGACACCAAAGGACACCTGTGCACCCGGCTTCCCTGGGTGAGGTAACTCCAGCACTACGGTGCTCCTGTGGGTGTGGGCCCTAGAACTACTTACCCTGTAAGTGACTTGCTTGTAGGTTCTCCCGAAGTATCCTAAAACTCTTTATTTCCAACCGCGACTTGCCCCATTGAAGTTAACGGCGATTCGCGCCTGTGTATCCACACTGCACGCGTCCCCCGTGGGTCCTTTACTTACCTGCCTTGGGTGGTTTCGTGAGGCCCCAGCACTTCTGAAGGCCCTAGGCCTTGTCTCCCTGCAAGTCGTTGTGTCTAAGTCTCTTACTTAGTATATGGTCTGGTACGCCCCTAGGGCCCCAGCCATATTTTGTGCTTAACTTATTGTGAAACGTTGATTTGTGCATATGTTTGTCTTCTAATCTCATAAAGAGATTAGTAGAGAGTTATTTAGAAATAAATACATATATATTTGATATATATACCTGTGTGGTGTCTTTTCATTTGGTGATTCAAGAGATTATATGGTAAAACAAGCTGCTTTACATTCCTCCGAGACTTAGCCTGAAGGCTGCTCTCCACAGCTACCACTAGGATAGCTTTCTTTAAAAGGTTGTCTTAAACCTATCTACCATAAGAGTCGATTTGCCCTGGTGCAAGGTGTCCACTTTAATTAGTGAACAGCATATACCAGGCCAACTTCTCACATTGGTGGGCAGCGTGTGGGATTCCAGCTTGCCATTGTTTTACCAGAAAATCTCTATTTGAATTACTAACTGAAAACCATTATAGGTACTCAAGGTACATATAAAGTCAAGCTTAGTATCAATAAGTTCTACTGAACTTAGAGCTGTGTTCCAAGGGATAGCACACCCTTTCCACAGCTCAAGCTAGGATCAGTAGGCCACAAACTAGTGTAGGTAGTACAACACTGCACAACACTAGAATGTCCTTAAAGGGTGGACCCAGTGGATCCACTCAGCCTCAGTATAAGGACATGGCTTTCTCTGACTTGAGAGCCATGTGTGTTGACAGACACCTGAGACTAGGACAGAGTCCCTCAACACTACACCTGATAGATCTGCTGACAGCAGATGACCTTAGATTGGCTCTAGGAGCTAAGGGGTCTGAATCAGTGGGTGGGTCAATCATAGTATCTGGGTCAGATGAGGACAATCCGAATGACCAAGACTCTGTGGTTGAAGGGCCAGGCTTCAAGGAGCCTGAACAGGACAGAGGAGTTCTCCCTAAGAGAACTGGCAGAGTGGATGAGAGGCACAGATCCCCTTCCAGGGAATCTGAGCACTCTTATCACTCTGGCAGAGAATTTGTCCAAGAGAGGAGCTCATACTTTAACTTAAGAGAGACCTCCTCTGAGAGAAGGTGCAAACTGCTCCAGTATGAGGAAGCCAAAGTGGCCCTCAGAACCAAGCAGTTGGCACTGGATAGAGAAGCCCTGGAGATCCAGAGAGCTTCCAGAAGGGAGGGTTTAGAACCCCCTGGTGGCAGCAACAGTGTCCCTAGAGGCAGAGAATATGTCCCTGACCATAGGAACCTGAGCAAGGTTGTTCCTCCCTACCAGAGTGGGGATGATATCCACAAATGGATAACTGCTATGGAGAGGGCCTGTAGAGTACAGCAGGTCCCCCAAAAGCAGTGGGCAGCAATCTTGTGGCTCTCCTTTTCAGATAAAGGAAGAGACAAGCTCCTCACTGTTAGAGAGGAGGATGCTGATGATTATGAGGTCCTGAAGAGTGCACTGATAGATGGGTTTGGCTTAACCACTGAAGAGTACAGGTTGAAGTTCAGAGATACCCAGAAGGCACAGACTCAGGACTGGACAGACTTTGTAGATTGTGCATCCAAGGCTCTGGAGGGTTGGCTGGTTGGCAGTAGGGTTACTGATTTCAAAGGATTTTATAATCTAATGATGAGAGAACAGATCCTTAATAATTGTCAAAACCAGCTTTTACACCAGTACCTGGTGGACTCTGATCTGACCTCTCCCCAAGAATTGGGAAAGAAGGCAGACAAATGGGTCAGAACCAGGGTAAGGCCTAAGAATCAGGGTGGTGACCACAAGAAAGATTCTACCAAGTCCCAAGAGAAAGGTGGGGATAAATCTAAGGATAAGTCCACTACAGGGCCCCAAAATTCCTCTTCTGGGGGTGGGTCCCAAACTCCTTCCTCTCCTGAAAAGAAACCATATTGCCATGTCTGTAAAAAGCCTGGGCACTGGAAAACTGATCCCAGTTGCCCCAGGATTGGCAATAAAGAAAATGTTCCTCCCACAACTACTACCACCCCTCCTGGTACTACCAGTAGTAATCCTCCAGTTGGGAGTAGTGCACCCAAAAAGTTAGGTGCTTTTGCAAGAGGAACAGAGGTGGGCCCTAGTTTAGACAGGGACCCCTCAACAGACTCCTCTGACTCTGATGGTGGTATAGGATTTGCCACCTTTACCATGGGTCCCATAGCATTGGGCAGGTACAGACTGGAGCCAATGATTAATGGTCAGAAAGCTGTGGCATTTAGGGACACAGGGGCTAGTGTCACCATGGTGGCAGGGAAACTAGTCCCCCTCACCAGCTTTTACCTGAGTTTAAATACCAGGTGACCAACATTGATGGTGTCAGAACAGATCACCCCATGGCCATAGTCAATCTCAGCTGGGAGGGGGTCACAGGCCCAAAAAGAGTGGCAGTGTCCCCAACCCTACCTGTAGATTGCCTGATGGGCAATGATTTGGAAATTTCAGCCTGGGCTGAAGTTGAACACCAAACCCATCTTAGGATGTTGGGCGTCCCTGCAAGGTTAGTGGGGCTGTGATGGCCACAGCCCCAGCCCAAGAATTTGGAGAGATGGAGCCTGAAAGAATGGCCCACTCTCCCCCAAAGAGAGCACAAGGGTTGAAGAAAAGTCTTCTTCCCCCAGACAGTAGGTAAGGGTCAGCCTCCTCAGGGAACTGACCCTACCCCTAGTGAAGGAACTGCCACAGAGGTAGTCAGGCCTGGCCTGGCCACACCCCTGATGGCAGAGGACCCTTCCAAGGTGGTACCCAGTCTGGAGCAGGTAACCTGCCCCTCTCTACCCTGCCTCAGTCAGCCCAGGGCTGCAGAGGTCAGGGAGGTCAGTGGACCCCCCGGGCCCCCTGTCCAGAGGAAGCCCCCCATCAGCAGATTAGGGGCACCCAGTCTAGTAGCCCTAGCCAGGTGAAAATTCCTCTACACACTGAGGGATCCCCCATACCTTTATGTAGGGACCTCCCCCAGAAGGACTCTGGTAGGCAAGGGCAAACCTGGGACCAGAAGGTTCCAAACCTGCCATGTCCCTCCAGTGTTCCATCCAAAGGGACCCAACCCCCAGCTGTAGGCAGCCAAAGGTTGACCCTTAGAGCAAAGTGCAACTCAGTCATGGAAAGACAGGCATACATGGTGACCAGTGATCTGAGGAAGCTGAGGCCAACATTCCTAGGGCCTCACTTCCCTACTCAGACACCTCACCGGCCTTGTACTTTACCTAAGCACACCAGAGGTAGTGATTCCCCATGGTGGAGACCCTCTCTTACCCTTAGGGCGAGGGATTGCTTAGTGGACCATAACATAGGGGGCAACCATGCTAGTGCAGGTGCTTCCTTATATGGCCACTTAGTCAATATAGGCTCAACTGGTCAAGGTTAGCCTTATCTCCTTTCGTTTGGGGGGGGTTATGTAGGAAGGTGGAATCTGACTATATGGTTGCCCCCACTTTTTTTATGGTGTTTTGCTGGTTTATGACTTAGTTGGACTGGGATCCTGCTATTCAGGGCCCCAGTCTATCTGCTCTCTCTAAATGACATGGAGTGCACTCTAGGTGCACTAGTGATTGGTTACTGTGGTGCCTTATGAGTCCCTAGTATATGGTACCTTAGGTGCCAAGGGCATAGGTACTTCACAGGCCTACCAGGGGCTGCAGCATGTATTATGCCACCCCTGGGAAGCAGACTAAATCTGACACCACAGGCCTGCTACTGCAGCCTGGGTGAGGTGGTGCTAGCACCCCTCACTGAGATATAGGTTTCCTATATCTCTCCTGCACACACATATAAACCTATCAGTCACCCCTATGGCAGGCCCTATCAATCCTGAGGGCAGGGTGCTTGGCTTCTATGTGAGGGGGTGCCTCTGCATGAGCAGGGCCCCTCTGCAGTTCTCAGAGTCCATTCTCTGGTGCTGTTTGTGGATGCGGTTAAACCATATACTCTTAAGTGCATTATATCCTCGCGGTAAATGCTAACTTTGGAATGGCTGCATCAAAACATGTCGTGTTTGGTGTCAAACATCTTGGAATACTACCCCCCGCCAATCTTGGCGGCGGGGGTAGCATTCCACCCTTCTAGAGGGATAAGACATGTACCTGCTGTGGAAACGCGGTAGAATCCTAAAGAGCCCTGGCATCACAAAATGGATGCCACCAGTCACAGACACTGGGCTGCCCTCCTGCTGATGACCGAAACTCACAGTGGAGGAAGCCCAACAATAGGCATCCTGTCACAGGGAGGTGTAACCACCTCCCAGACAGGGTTTAGTGTATTGGGGCTGGGTGGGTGCACTCTTAGAGTGCTTTGAAGTCCTGCACTGGGGGAGCAGAAGGCTCCTCTGTGCATATGCCAGTTCAAACCAGCTCAGGGGCTACCTGCCCCTGCTCTGGCGCGAAACTGGACAAAGGGAAGTGGGTGTAGCCACCCCTCCCTTGACCCTCCCATAGGTGGGGTCATAGAGCTAGTCCATCCCCTCTTTTTAGTATAAGAGGGGGAACCTTGCCATTGCAAAGCAGATAACCCCTGGACGACGCTCTACAGAAGAATCCTGGCCCTTCGACGTTCCACTACCTTTGGAAGACAGAAGAATCTCCCTTGGAGTCAAGGAGTGACTCCCCTGCTTGGCAGGCACCAAAAACGACAACGACGGTCGCAAACTACGCCGCTCCCGCCGGAGTCCGAGGTCCCTGCAGCCCAAGAAGTGGATTTCCTGACCTCTCCCAGGCCATCGTGAGTCCCCAGCGAAGCTGAGGCAAGTGGACCCCACGAGTAACGAGGAACCGCGACCCCTGGGTACCGTGCACTATTGTCGAGTGCAACCCCTTCACAACGTTCTACGAACTTGTGCTTTGGACCACGTGTGGTCCCGACCTCCAGCAGGAATCCCTCCGAAGATCAGAGGCCTACACCGTCCCGAGTGACCGTGGGCCCCTGTTGAGTGATTCCGCCCGAGGTGTCTTCGCGATCCCTTGCCCGCTGGCTTGTGGGTCCCCAGAAGACTTCTTAAAGAAACCGAAGGGCTCCCCTGGTTGCTCCAGGCCTGCCCTGACTTACCCTCGCTGGGTGAGTTCCACAGACCTTGCTGGTCTGCGCCATCGACTTTTCTTCATCTCCCCGAGACTTGCGGCTGCCAAGGCTTGTTGGCTCCGATCGAGTTGCCGACACCGCAGTCAGCTGCAGACGTCGAGGGACACACCGAATCCAGCTCCTGGTCGTCGTCGACGCCTCCTGGACCACGTGGCTGAAGAGTCAAGGCACCTGCAACCGACCTGAAGCGACCGACGACGGTGGGCATCCATCTTCCTTGCCCCGGGTCACTGCCAAGTGACTTTGAACACTGTCCCCTCTGCTTTCAGGTCATCCTTCTTCAGAATCCAGGCTTGGATTCCACCGGACACTTCTCCAGCTCCCGCAAGCAGCAAGTCTTCTTTGTTCGCCATTGAAAACGACGCCGCGACCCGACACCAAAGGACACCTGTGCACCCGGCTTCCCTGGGTGAGGTAACTCCAGCACTACGGTGCTCCTGTGGGTGTGGGCCCTAGAACTACTTACCCTGTAAGTGACTTGCTTGTAGGTTCTCCCGAAGTATCCTAAAACTCTTTATTTCCAACCGCGACTTGCCCCATTGAAGTTAACGGCGATTCGCGCCTGTGTATCCACACTGCACGCGTCCCCCGTGGGTCCTTTACTTACCTGCCTTGGGTGGTTTCGTGAGGCCCCAGCACTTCTGAAGGCCCTAGGCCTTGTCTCCCTGCAAGTCGTTGTGTCTAAGTCTCTTACTTAGTATATGGTCTGGTACGCCCCTAGGGCCCCAGCCATATTTTGTGCTTAACTTATTGTGAAACGTTGATTTGTGCATATGTTTGTCTTCTAATCTCATAAAGAGATTAGTAGAGAGTTATTTAGAAATAAATACATATATATTTGATATATATACCTGTGTGGTGTCTTTTCATTTGGTGATTCAAGAGATTATATGGTAAAACAAGCTGCTTTACATTCCTCCGAGACTTAGCCTGAAGGCTGCTCTCCACAGCTACCACTAGGATAGCTTTCTTTAAAAGGTTGTCTTAAACCTATCTACCATAAGAGTCGATTTGCCCTGGTGCAAGGTGTCCACTTTAATTAGTGAACAGCATATACCAGGCCAACTTCTCACAACCATAAACAATAATTGGACAATATTTACACATTCATTATTCCCGCTGTTACTTTACCACCACAACATGTCCCAGCTCTGCGCGATGGCCCCTTAGCAGGTCTGTCCGGGTTGCAAGTGCTGTATCTGCCTGAACATGACCTTTGCCGACCAACCGCCTGGTCCCAGTGCCCCTGCTGTACGGCATCCTTAGGACACTGACCAATCACCTGCTCCCAGTGCCCTTGCCATGAGGCATCCAAAGGACACTGTTTGAGCCACTCTTTCTACTGGGCTACTTATCTTTTTGTGTTTGTCTTTGCATGCTGTCTCCGCTGCCCCGTCTACCAATTCCGATGCTCGCATTCCGGTGTGGGTGGGTGGGCTTTCCTGCACAGAGGTCAATTGTGCTGTAGAATCCATGTGCACTTGCTTATGACCTCCTCTCCCTTTTCCTCGCCCCTGCTACTGCACTGGGCGATTCACAGCATGCCACCCAAACACTGGAGTGCATTTTCACGGGCTTTCCCCCCCCTCCTCCTGACCTCCCCACTCAGTAGGCATTCATCACAGGCCCTTATGTAGTCCGTCTTCACCTTCCCAGCCGTTGGCCTAATACATCTGTCAGATAAAAATCAGTTCTTCTTCGGAATCAATGTCGTGGATGGGTTCTGTAATTTCCTTACTTCATCATTTATTGTGGTAGTCTCCAGGCATTTGAGCATTTTTTTAAATTTTTTTTTACACACACGTAAAATGCGTCAGCTTGTGGAGAAATGGATGCAAATGAATAAGTTAAAAGTTTTTGACTGAAATGCACTTTCGGGAAAATAGTTAACGGAATGCAAGTGATCGCAAAGTACCGAAAGGCAAAGTAAATTAATCTTTCGTCAAAAATAAGTGAGAGAATGCTCAAAAAATAATCTGCTAATTTTTATTGCCATTATGTCATTAGCAAACTGGCCCTCCACATTTGCAATTTTAATCTTGTGCAGTTCTAGTAGAAAGACGTGTGGAAATGCAAGATTTTTTGTTTGCATTGATTCATTAGAAGCCGGTCACCACATCTTCGAGGCACCTGAGAAGTAACAGAAATGCACTTTAAGAAAAGCCTTAACAGAAGTGTCTCGGACATGCGGTGACGCTAGATAATTAGTTCCAAAGCATCAGAGGCAAGAATGTAAAAACAAGGTGCGGGAGGAGGCAGGAATGTAAAAGAAATGTGTGCTGACACAAAGAAGATAAATGGTGTTGAGCAGCACGATGCATGCAGCCAGGGAAAGATAGCAAAATGTAAACACGGTTTTCATGCATGCAAACAGGGAAAGTAAACCCCCAAAAAAAGTTCCACACAAAAGCGCATGAACACAGTACTAGAGGTACGGGAACTGATAACAGCCCTCTTTTAAGATATAATAAATACAAGAGATTTCACAAGCACATCCTAAAAATAGCAATGTTCAGTATCAGAGGGTGTGTTTGTACATACAATAATATTTACAAAGCTTATTTTAAATCACTGCTTCTGTTACATACACATACAGACGTCATCAGCAGCAAGTCATAAAAAAGGCTAGAACTCACAAGTAGAGGAAATGATTTGCACCCTAAAAGTCCTTGGTTCCAACTGGATATTTGCTGTAAGATTATTTTCCCAAAACTTTTAAGTACCATGGAAGTATTATGCTTGCTGGAAATATCTTTTAAATATGGTAGTGGCTATGTAGCTGACTAGTGGGTAAATAGTGAGTTTTCTCTGGTACTTACTTGACCACAGGCTAAATAGTAGAAATGATTTAATATTTGTAAGGCTGCCTTGAAAATAGAAGAGACACTTCACTATTTATCGGGCGCTGACTAAAAAATACAGATACTACACTCACTGTTAAGCCAGCGGCCATGAATATGGTAGCAAAACTGCACTATTCTCCCTGCCCACTGGCTAAGTAGTAAAGATTCTGCACTGTTTGGCCAGCAGCCATGCAAATAACAAGAAAACTTCACTATTTAACGGGCTACTGACTTAATAGCAGTTGTTATGCACTATTTGACCAGCAGCCATGGGCATAACAAAGAAACTTTACTATTTACCTGATCTGTGGCTTTCTAGCGAGAGGTAGAGGAGAAGATGTGGTATCACTGCCAGAACTGCTGACTTTGGAACCTGGGATCCAAGTTTGAGCCCCTTAATCAGCTCAACATCCTGGATTCTGAGCAAATCACTTAATCGCCCCACACCTAAAAAAAGGATAAAAAAAAGATTCTGACCTTGTGTAATGTAACTACTGCTTAAATATAGTACTCCAATGCCCTTGAGTCAAGTTTGTCCTATATAAAACTGCAAAAAAAACACTAAGAGACATTTTGAACTGTTTGATTAGCAGTGAAGCAACCCAACAAAGAAACTTTACTCAGTACCTGGCTGCTGGAAAATCAGCAGACATAAAGTACAATTTGACCAGCAGCCATGCAAATAGCAAATACACATTCTTTCTTACTTGGCTTCTAGTTAAATAGCAGAAATTATGTACTATTTGAGTGGTGGCCTGGCAAATAGCAAAGAAAGTTCACTATTTAGCTGGCTCCTGCCTAAATTGCAGAAATGACGTCCTGTTTGACCAGTGGCCCAGCAAATAGAAAACAAACTTCATTATTGACCTGGTGGTAGACTAAATAGCAGACAGTATGCACAACTTCACAGTACCCTAGCAAATAGCAGAGAGAAACTTCACTATCAACCCAGCTGCTGTGTAAACAGCTTACATTTTGTGTTATTATGCCTTATGCAGATTTCAACAGGAATTGCCACTAAGTGAAACTACAAACAATGAGTCAAAACCACTGGCATCCATATCCCTATGCAAGTTAGAGTCTAAAGCAAATTGCATAGTATTTTGCAAACCAACCTATGTACTATTAGGTCAGCTCACTAAATAATTAATTGTGGAGGTTGAAGAGTGAACTGCCTAATTAATATTCCTTAAGCATGGGCCAATGTAGGTACCTTTGTGGTTGGCTGGTTCACACGGATGCTAGCCTGCAAGGGACAACACACCACCATCACTATGACTGCATCCAAAACACAAAAACTTTTTAAAAAAAGCAGTTGTGTCCTTTTCTTTTTTGGAAAACTTCCCCCCCGGTGGATGCCAAAATGATTTCCAAAGGTAAAAATGGGTTGCAAGGGAACCCTTTTCTTTCCAAATAGGTTACCA
Organism: Calotriton arnoldi; assembly: GCA_963921515.1. Lineage (NCBI taxonomy): Eukaryota > Metazoa > Chordata > Amphibia > Caudata > Salamandridae > Calotriton > Calotriton arnoldi. The sequence goes on from CAWUFW010014912.1 coordinate 23,445, forward strand.
CCCAAACTCTGAGGCCTGTAACTCATCATTTTTTTGCAACTACAATTTCATTTGTAAGCAATCAACACATTCCTTTTCAAATCGGATATGGCATGACCCCTCCTATTAGCAATTCATTAACAATTGCAAAAGTCCTTTTATGAGTTGAAAGCTTTCTCCAACCAGTCAAAGGGCTTTTGTACATAATGATAAGCACTTTTGCCATCACAAACCCTTTGATTGTGTGACATGAGGCCCTCAGTGTTAAAACTGGCTTAGATGCAGATACTAAAAACGGGTCCCAAATGTTTGAACGCTTCCAAGTTATTTTTTTTGTTTTTTTTTGTTGTTAATTTTTTCTTTGAATTCATGAAATTCAAAATTGCAGCAGAAAGATTACCCTAAATTAATTACAAAATAACAAGTTTCATTAAATTAGCCATAAATAGATATCAACATGGAATCATCGAAGCCAAGCAGAAAATTAATTCGGAGTACCCAGTAGCTTATTAAAACAGAGAGACCCAGGTCGATACTGGCCCCCAGATCCTCCTCCCTTTAATTCTTCCCTTCTTATACTTCCGTTCGTAAAGTGCTGTTTCTAAATTGTAAACATACAAGAAGCACCCCTTCCATTGCTGAAAGGTCAGAGGTAGAGGGTCTAGCCATGCTGAGGCCACACAGAGTCTCAAAACCGCCATAGCAATGAAAATTAAACTTTCCCCAGCCCCTCTGTCAATATCATCTACCCCTAATAACATGAGCTGGGGAGATATTAACTTTAAGAATATCGCCAAGGAAGCCTACCAATTCCAAGCCTAGTGGCTTTAGACTAGGGCAGGTGGAGAACATGTGATCCAAATCTGCATCAGATGCCTGGCATCTGAAACAACAAGTCCTCACATCCCCTCCCAGTTTTATAATGTTGTGATCGCAGATTTGCTGAGCACAAAATTGACACACAAATGATTTAAAGAAGCCGGAATCCGATACATCAAGCCTAGCCTGCCACTTCACATTATGTTTCTCCAGATTGCCCGGGATCTCATCCAGTAAACAACCATATAGTTGCGAGATTGAGGGACCTGTGTCCTTTGTTAGCATTTCCATCAAGGAAATCTGGGCAAAGCCTGCCGCCCCTCCGCCTTCCCCAAGAGAAAGTCCCTCAGCTGAAGATATTTACACTTCAAAAGACGTAATATGCTCCCCTACTAACAGATCCCCAATCCTTCTGAAGCCACCCAGCTCCCATCTGTCTGCACAATTATCCTGAAAAACCCTGGGGGGCTGATCATTCCTAAGCAGAGGAGTATACCTACTAAATCTGCCCACCCCGAGTTTCTTCCGGACACACACCCAATTCCGAAAAGCCGTAATCAGAGTCTTGAACCGGGTTCTTTTAAAGTAACTCGGCTCAAAAAACTTCAACAGACAGCCATTAGCAGTTGTCCCTATCAAAAGCTCATAAATTGAGGGGACATAGCCTAAAAAATCTCCTTCCATTGCCTTGTAGTTAAATATTCGGCTATAGTATTGAAAGGCTGCCGCTAAGTAATATAACTTAAAGTTGGGGGGGGGCCCACCCTCCCCTATCCCTGGGTAGGCACAGAAATCAAAACCTGTTTTTTAACTTTGTTCAAAAGAAACCCTGACTGATTCCTAAATGCTTACGCTATCATTTCGAAATAGCAGAGAGCCCCATCTTTATTCGTGGTGATTATTGCCACGTCGTTGTCATAGGCGAACGTTTTGATGTCCCAACCCTGAAGACCAACATTGATCCTTTTCTTAGCCTCCTAAGAATGGGATCAATGTACAATGCAAATGGCAGGGGGGAAGAGGGACAGTCCTGCCTCGTTCCCCTCTCGATCAAGAGGGCTCAGATTCTGCTCCCATTATTTGTAATCGTGCATTGGGATTCAGATACGTTACACGAATTGCATTGATAAAAGAAGCCCCCAGGCCGTTGGCCTCCATAGTCAGCCAAAGATGGTCCCACAACACCCTATAGAAGGCCTTCTCGGCATCAAGTAAGGCAACCTCTATAGGTTTTGCGAGGATCTCGGTGGCATTGAACAATGCGATTACTCGCCGTACATGGTCCGCAGTGCCTCTCCCCTGAATAAATCCATGCTGTTGGGGTGAAACAAGATGCCATATAACACTACCTAGCCGACTCGCAAGGATTTTAGAATACAACTTGACTATTTAACAATGTGATTGGCCTATAAGAGCCCAAGGCTGTAGGGTCCTTTCCTTTCTTTAACAAAAGGACAATATTAGCAGAATTCCAAGAGCCTGGCCTGAACAGACCGTCTCTAACTGCTTTAAACAGCCCAAGCATTTCCTGATGGAAATCTTTAAAGAAAACATTGTAGAACTCTAAAGGAAACAAATCTGTTCTCGCCGCTTTCCTTGATGGAAGAGCTTAAATAGCCTCCTGAAACTCTTCCAATGAGAAGTCTGCCCCTAATAGGGATCTCTCCTCTTGGGTAACTTTAGTATGGGGACGAAATCCACATATTCCTCTGAGGGCTGCAGGCACCCTACAGGCGCAGCTTCATAGAGAACCGAATAAAACTCCCTGAATGCCTCTCTGACCTCCACTGGGTCCGTTAGCACATTGCCTTGCATACTCCTTATCTGGCTAATATGCCCCAACAGCCTGCTGTTGCCTTGACCTAACTGCAAGAGTCTGCCACACCCACTCACTATACTCATAATACTCCTGGCTTTTAGCCAGGAATCTCCCAGCGGTTTTCCCCGCCATAAATTCATTCAGGCGTGCCTTAGTTACGGCTATTAAAGTCAACCCTGGTGTTAAATCGCACCTCCTGACCCCCGCGATGATCAATTCTACTTCCAGGAAACTGAGGGCATATTATCAAGAACGGCGTTAAAAATTATCGCCGGTTTAGCGGCAGAAAACTGCCGCTAAAGCGGCGATAATGGGCTTGATAATATGCCCTTGAGAATTCCAATAGAAGTCCATGTTCTGGTGTGAACATGGGCTTCTATTGGAATTCTCCAGGGCATATTATCAAGCCCATTATCGCCGCTTTAGCGGCAGTTCTCTGCCGCTAAACCGGCGATAATTTTAACGCCGTTCTTGATAATATGCCCCTTAGTTTTTGATAAAGTTCTTTAATCTGTTCCTGTCCCCTCTTTTGCTTAGCGAGACTAAACCCCAGGGGTTCTCTTCTTACAGCGGCCTTGAAGGCATCCCAGACCATACGGGAAGAGGAACTACCCTTATTAATATTTAAAAATCCCATGATCCAGCCCTTCATATGCTTCACATATTCCAGGTCCCTCAAGAGAGCCCTCTCGACGGTCCATTTTCCCACCACCTTTCCTAATCCCTCAAGGGGGATTTCGAAAACAATGGAGTTGTGATCGGACATCACTCGACCTGGGATCCCTTAAGCGATACCAGTGAGACCAAAAAATAATCCAGCCTGGCAAACGTGCCGTGAGGGGTTGAGTAATAGGTATAACCAGGTTCCAGGTCTTTCAGACTGGGCCAGACATCGATCAGCCCGATATCTCTCACAAGATTTTCAAAAGATCTACGAGATTGTGGTTTACGCCCAGCACGGCGAGTTCTGTTATCCCCGGAGCCCCCTCTAAACCCATTTAAGTTTAAGTCCCCACATACTATATACGGTGTAGGTCAAGAAGGCAGCTCAACAGTTAAAAAATTAAATAAGCCAGGGTCATCAAGAGCTGGAGCATAAATTGAACACAGGGTAAAGGAGCCATTGCCTATTTTACACTCCATTATAGCCCTTCTGCCATGTTTATCAGCTGAGGTTCGACCAGGTATGAAACTCTTTCCCTTAACCAAGATAGCTACCACCTTAGTCCTTACATCTTGAGTAGTATGGCATACCACCTTCAGCCTTAATGAATTCAGAATGGCGCTGTCACTCCGGGATATGTGTCTCTTGCAGGCAATGCACATGCGCTTTTAAAAATTTAAGATCCTCTTGAACCCTTCTTCTTTTAAAGCTGTTATTTAACCCACAGATGTTGATGGAGGCTATACAAAGCTTAGCCATTCCACACCCGTATTGCTTTAATCATCAGCATTACCCACCTAAGTCTGACAGGAACCAGGCTACAGTCCCACCCAGCTAGGCTGAATTTCATACAGACCTGCCTTACATCCTTCAATACCACTGTGACTTCCAACATACTTAGAGTGTCTTGCTGCAATTTGAATACCATACCATCCAACACTCTTCCCCCCTCCCTTTACCATCCCCCCTCACCCGATAGGCCTTCCCCCTCCCCCTTCTCCTCCCGCCACTGAAAGCAGCCAGACCAACCAGGTCTGTGAAATGAAGGCGGCGTCGAACACCGCAAGCCCCTCCCCGACACCCACCTCCACAAACACACTAGTGTAATAACCTCAAAACTCTCCCTCCTTTCCCCATTCTCAGTAAAACAACCCCACTTCTAATACATGTGCACCGTGAAACTGAGTTACAAAACAATGTGAAAAGAGAAACCCCCAAAATTAAACCAAGCACAGAGCATCCTAAGAGACAGACCGAGAGGCTATACATTACTTCTGCCTACCAGAATCTGTCCAAGATGGTCTCTAGCTTGTATTTTGGACAAAAATGAATTTTCTGCCCCTCTAACTATTGTTTTTAATCTGGCTGGCGGCAGCAGAAAGGCTTCAAATCCGGCATCTTGATAAGGCTTGATAACCTGCCGTAGGCGCCACCTGTGCTCTACTGTTATATGGCAGAAGTCAGGGCGAACAAAAAAAGAGGCCTCTCAGTATTTCCTTCTAGCCTCCGGGCGAGCCTTCTAAAAAATGGCTTGGCGCAACAGAAAATTACCAAAAAAAACATGAATTGCTCTTGGCCGTCCTTGATCTCTGCTGGCCTGTGCAGACTTGTAGCGAGTTAGCGGAAACCGGAGGACCCTTTGGACTTCAGACTCCCAGTTCCATCCTGCAAGTTCAGGAAAGGCACTCCTGAGAAGGTCTAGCATGAAGGTTTGGATGTCGTCCCCTTCTAGGTCTTCCTCAATCCCAAGGAAACTGAGATTATTTTTCCTCTGGCGGTTCTCCAAATCCTCCAGTTTCCATAGAACGTCTGTTAGCTGGGCATCATGAGACTTATGTTCAACACAAAAAGAAGGGGTGAGGGGCTAAACCCCCTACTCCGGACCCCTGTCCACAAGCTCAAACACACAAAGAGGAGTAGAGAGTGGTGAATAAATATAAGTGGTGGCACGTGCTCGGTGTGAAATACTGCTCTCACTCACAAAATTGTGACATGCTTCATCATAGGGCTGCTTCAGTACACCCCCGCGCAGACCAACGCCTGGGGTGGAGCAATAGGGTAGGGGAAGACAAGACACAACATATAAAAAAAAGTAATTTTTAAAGAAGTGATTATATTGGGATCACTGAAAGAGGAAGTGCAGTGAAGATTAAAACTAGCTCCGAGGTGTCGCTATGCGTAATTTCATTCATGGACCCTCCGGCTAGGATTAAAAACGTAAAGGATGGAGGTGACAGGAAGAAAGTAATGAACTCCTTACACCCCTCCTTACTGCCAATATGTCGACATGTTTCTGCCGTCATAATGTGCCCAGAGTATACGGTCACGCCGGCATTCGTCTGCACCTTTCTGATCCCAATTGTAAAATACCCTCGTTTCCTGGAATAAGGTAGGTCAGGAACAACTTGTTCCTGCACCGAGAGATCCCCTATGTAACACTCTCCCGAAGTGCGAGTTTTCACTAGAGTAATGTTAAAACTAGCGAGAGATAAGGAGAGACCCCCTGTAGTCAAACTTGCACCAAGGTAGGTGCTCCTCCCATTTGGCACTTACCCTTTCCCGCCGCATGAGACTTAGGGGGAGATTTAGCAAATCTTCCCGCAACGCAGCCTCCTGCGAGGCTGCGCTGCGTTGCGCGACGGGGAGGGAGCAGGAGAGCACCATATCTTAAAAGATATGGCTCTCTCCTCCCCTTTCCCTTGCGCTGGCACTGATTACAGCTGCCGTGCGCCACACACACACCTTAGTGCCATAGCACTAGCGTGTGTGTGTGAGACTAGCATAGGTTTTGTACAGGAAGGGTATCCTTCCTGTACAAAATACTATTCTAGACACAAGGGAAAGTGTTTCCCACTTTGTATGCGTGCTGCACAGTGCAGCACGCATGCAAAGTCGGAAAAGGAAGGAGAAATTAAAGCATTTCCCCTTCCTTGCGCCTGGTTTAAAAAGGCGCAGTTTTCCCATGCTAAACCCAATCTACTATTTTTAGTAAATTGGGTTTAGCGTGAGAAACCTTGGATGGTTGCATGGGAATGCCCATGCTCCACTCTTGGTACGACCCCATGGCGCAAAGTAACTCGAAGCAGTGCAATGCGCTGCTTTGCATTACTTTTACGTTATTTCCAGGGCTAAACTGGTTTAGCGCTGAAAAGTAAATTACAAAAAAAAGATTTTGTGTCGTTTTGTGTCACTTTTGTGACGCAAACAGGGCGCAAAAGCTTAGTAAATCTCCCCCTTAGCCTGCTCTCTCACCGTTGCAAGCTCAGTCTCCACCACAGTATTTCTCTCTTCTATACTGTTAAGCAGCTGGCTGATCTCAGTGCAAGCCTTCCCGACCTTACGGACAGCACCTTCCAGGTTTTTTGTGGCCTGCCTAGCTTTTTTACCATCTGCACAAGTCTCTGCCCGGTGCTCTTTAATTGAATCCAAAATCAGGGCCAAAGCTAGATCTATAGTTGCTGTCCCAACAGCCTGTGGTACAGCCAGGGCCGTCCCAGTCTGAGCCGGTACTGTGTCAGACATCCCAAGTATTTTTGTGTGGGAGTTGTATCATTTTAACCTGCTACCCATAATGTGTTTTTCCCTGTTCTTCCACAGGTCTGAGTTGAGCTTTTCTGACATCTTTGACGTTTCAGAGCTGCCTCTGGTGCTTCAAGTGTGCTGGAAACAAAAGACACACAATTGATAGACGGAATGCAGAACAAATCAAAACATTCACCCCCAGTCAAGAGATCTGGGTTAAATCCATCATTCTTTTGCTCACCATGCCACCCCAGTTTAGACCCGGCCATATGCAAATCAGTCTTGACCCTGTGCCTCATGGGAACAGTCCAGACCGAACTGCCAAGCCAGGTCCTCCCTGGACCGGAAACAAGCATCCTAGGACCGGTTTCGGGGTTTCACCCCTCTTTAGCCAGGATAGCTTGATTCCAGTGGCACAGTGAGCCCGGGACCCACGTCTGGGCATACCCGGCGCACTTAGAGCGAGGAAGCAAAAGACACACAATTGATGGACGGAATGCAGAACAAATCAAAACATTCACCCCCAGTAAAGAGATCTGGGTTAAATCCATCATTCTTTTGCTCACCATGCCACCCCAGTTTAGACCCGGCCATATGCAAATCAGTCTTGACCCTGTGCCTCATGGGAACAGTCCAGACCGAACTGCCAAGCCAGGGACTCCCTGGACCGGAAACAAGCATCCTAGGACCGGTTTCGGGGTTTCACCCCTCTTCAGCCAGGATAGCTTGATTCCAGTGGCACAGTGAGCCCGGGACCCACGTCTGGGCATACCCGGCGCACTTAGAGCGAGGAAGCAAAAGACACACAATTGATGGACGGAATGCAGAACAAATCAAAACATTCACCCCCAGTCAAGAGATCTGGGTTAAATCCATCATGTTCTTTTTGCATTTGTCACCCCGAGAGGGACGGGTATGCCCAGACGTGGGTCCCGTGCTCTCCATGCCACTGGATGATGAGGGCTGAAAGCCTGAAACCGGTCCTAGGATGCTTGTTTCCAGTCCAGGGAGGACCTGTCCTGGCAGTTCGGGCTGGACTGTTCCCATTGGGCGCAGGGTCAAGACTGATTTGCATATGGCTGGGTCCAAACTGGAATGGCATGGTGAGCAAAAAAACGATGGATTTAGGCCCAGATCTCTGTACTGGGGTGAATGTATGACATTGTTCTGCATTCTGTCCATCAATTGTTCTTTTTGCATTTGTCACCCCGAGTGGGACGGGTATGCCCAGACGTGGATCCCGTGCTCTCCAAGCCACTGGAGTCAAGCTATCCTGGCTGATGAGGGCTGAAAGCCCGAAACCGTTCCTAGGATGCTTGTTTCCAGTCCAGGGAGGACCTGTCCTGGCAGTTCGGGCTGGACTGTTCCCATTGGGTGCAGGGTCAAGACTGATTTGCATATGGCTGGGTCCAAACTGGAATGGCATGGTGAGCAAAAAAACAATGGATTTAGGCCCAGATCTCTGTATTGGGGTGAATGTATGACATTGTTCTGCATTCTGTCCATCAATTGTTCTTTTTGTATTTGTCACCCCGAGTGGGACGGGTATGCCCAGACGTGGGTCCCGTGCTCTCCATGCCACTGGAGTGAAGCTATCCTGGCTGATGAGGGCTGAAAGCCCGAAACCGGTCCTAGGATGCTTGTTTCCAGTCCAGGGAGGACCTGTCCTGGCAGTTCGGGCTGGACTGTTCCCATTGGGCGCAGGGTCAAGACTGATTTGCATATGGCTGGGTCCAAACTGGAATGGCATGGTGAGCAAAAAAATGATGGATTTAGGCCCAGATCTCTGTACTGGGGTGAATGTATGACATTGTTCTGCATTCTGTCCATCAATTGTTCTTTTTTCAAGTGTGCTAGAGCCAGATGAAGAAGTGCTACCACCAGCCTCACTGAGACAGGAATTAGAGTCCTCGGAGTGAGAGCCGTCTGTGAGCGAGAAAGATTTGTCAGCCCCATCGGATGTGAGGTCGGCCCCTGCAATACCGTTAGGTTCTGTAATGTAGTCCGGCTCACTCGTAGCACCTCCAGAAGCTACAAGTTGGGAGTCATTCACAGTTCTGAGGCCTTTGCCCAGGGCCCTCTGAGACTTCTCTCTCAGGGTGCTATCCACTTCACTCTGTTCACCAATTGCCTTTAGCAATGAATCCCCTGAGGCATAGCAGGAGAATCCCCCAGCTGCTGCTACATCGGTCTTTCCCACTGACACCAAAGCTACCAGCGGAATCACAGACTGATTATCCGGAACCGGGGCCACACTCCAATCCTGCTTATCTATTTCCGGCTCCGAGATAGCTTGCTGGGGGGCTTGGGTCCCCGATGCATCCTTAAGGCTAAAAAAACTTGGTGATAACCGGTTGCGGTAGGACAAAATTGACTTTATTCAGCCCAAGATCGCCCTCCTCAAGGGCCTGAGACCCCCCTGGTTTTTTAGCTAAAACCTGGGATCGATCTGGTATATTCCTCCACCTGCACCCACACTCTCCAGCCGACCTTTGGGGTTACGAGAGTCCATCGGCTTACCTGTATTCCCTTCTGTATGAACTGGGGGACACTCCTGTCTCAACCCTTGTGCCTGTGTTGTAGTCCGCACTGAATAGGGCAGCGTCTCCCCCTTCTCTTCAGGCTGTTTAGCCACTTTCGGAGCCATAGTACACCGTGCTTTGGGGATTAGTCTTTCGAGGGAGCCCAGAACTGACTCTGCCGCTGCCCCGGAGATTCTTTGTGAGATACAACCCTACCTGCTCCAAACGCTACTGCAGGATCGGGTCAGAAGCCCCAGGATTGCCGTCAGCGCACCGGCACGCCTCCTCAGGAAATCCAACGTGGAGGACGTGGAAGGCTTGCTCACCATGCCGCCCCAGGGAGCCACCACAAAGACCAAGCGGATACGCTCTATCGCATCAGCCAGTAAGGCAACTCCAAGCCGTCAGGGAGATGAAGCGCTGCAGGAAGGAGGTAGAAGAGGGTGCGGGTCGTAGGAGCTCGGACGTGATAGAACTACACGGCCACCATCTTGATTTCTTCCCCGCCTCCAAAGATGAGGACTCTCGCTTCCAAGTTATTTTGACATACATCATACATAGCATAGGATCCCTCTCCATTACACAGTGGGTCAAGACTAGGGGTGGGCGGAACTCACTGAGTTTTACTCTAAGGAATTCCGTGGAGTTACAGAAAAATCTAGGGGTGGGCGGAATTTACATAGTCGCGCTACGCAAAGCTCTGCGAAACGGTAAAAAATGTCCGCGAGCACGAAAAAGTTCCGCGAACACGCGGAATTGCTTGTTCCGCCCGTTCGCCATGCTTTTTTCCTGTTCGCGAACGCTGTTTGTGTGCTCGGGGGGAAATATCTCGCGAGCCCGCACTTTGAAAGCGCGAACAAGCAAAAAATTCCGCGAAGCCGCGGATCGCAGAATTTTTGGCAATTCCGCGTTCTCTGCGGAACGCAAAATTACCCAAATTCCGCAAATTCTGCGAGCGGAACGGAATTTACCGCCCAGGCCTAAAAATGTCACGATATTCCGCCGAGTTTTACGCACCCCTATTCATACACAGACATGCACATAAAAATCAAACAGGCCAGCTCAACATGGCACAAGAACACAGTGTGAGACGTGTGCCCACAAAAAAAAACATCTTTCTCTCACAAGGGCACTCACACAGATTTATACGTGCAGGCTTGGCTAGCCTCTCTCCTACACACAACATGCACTCAAGTTCCATCTATTTCACACTCCTATACGCAGTATAATAAACACGAACACCCACATACACAAGAACAACCTCACCCAACACTCACAAGTTCACGTGCAGACAGCCTCTTTCACATTGAGAGAATCGCTGCTTGACTCACATAAGTAGAGGCAAACATAAGAGGTTGCCATGTACTGTACTTCACTAAGACACCCACCCATACACCAGCCTGGCCTCTCATACAGTGCTGTACTAGTGCCACATACAGACACAAATGTGCAAGTCTGTCCTGTCTCCCTTTGGCCATACAAAATCTGAACATATAACAGAGCTGCATGGCTGCACACTATAGTCAGGGCAATCCATCTCTCTCACAGACACCACAGTACCATGTCTTTCTCTCACACCCACACACACTCGCGTAAGACCCACCACTCCAACATTTATTTATTTACTTATTTTTTTACATTTGTATAGCGTGACGTTAACCCAAAGGTATCAAACCACTTCACAGAATTGGTATAGCAGCATGAGTTACATTTGGAGTAAATATAGATACATACTGACAGTATGTAAATGACGTGACATTAGGGTATGTTAATGATACACTTTGGAGGTAGATAAGGTATATATATGTATGGAACTTTACAGAATTAGCACAGCAGCGAATACAAGGGTAACTTGTGGAGTAAATAAAAATACATGATAACAACATATAAAGAAAATGTATGTTCCTTATAAACGACGGACAGTAGTGTAGATGAACAATATAGATTCTGAGGTATCTAAGGTATGGTGTTATGAAGATGGGAAGAGTGGGGAACAGTCTTCTCCGAGGTAGTGATGCCCAGATTTGTTTAGAGGGGGCGGGATGGGAGCAAACAGTCCAAAATGATGGTTTAAGGGGAAAGAGTGGTTAGATATTTGTTGAAGACAAAAAGTTTCAGTTTCTTCTTGAAGTGAGGGAAAGATTGATTGTCACATAAATCTTGAGGTAGCGAGTTACATATTCTAGGAGTGTTCCCAGAGAAGAAACGTGTGCGAGATTTCTTTTTTTTTTTAATTTTGGTGGAATCAAGAGTAGACTGCTAGAGCTGCAGAGAGGTCTCTTTTGACCAGCTTTTGTGAATTTGTTTGTGAGGTAGATTGGCTTTTCCGTGTAGAGCGTGTTGTGGGTTATGCACGCAGTTTTGAGCATAGCTCTTGCATCAATTGGTAGGCAATTGAGTTTCTTGAGATTGGGAGTGATGAGGTCGAAACGACTTTTCCCTGACAGTAGTCAAGCCGCTGCATGGATGGTGGTTTTCAAGGGTGCTAGGTGTGTTTTTGGTGCGCCTGTGATCGTTGCATTACCATAGTCTAATTTGGGGAGAACTAAGGATTGCACCACAGTCTTTAGGTCTTCAGTGGGGATGAAGGGTTTGACTTTTTTGAGGTGATTTAACGTGTAAAAGGCCCTTTTAGCAGAGGCATTAATATGCTATTTTATGCCCAGGTGTCTGTCAAGTGTAATCCCTAGGGATTTAACAAAGTTGGCTATGGACAGTTTGCAGTTTAATGCAGTGAGGTTGTTGAGCCAGATAACTACGGTATAGGATTTTTCTTTGGGTTTGTTGAGAAGGAGTTCGGTTTTGTTGGGGTTGAGCTTGAGATGGTTGTTAGTCAGCCAGGATTGAACCGTGGCAAGGGTGCTATTTAAGTGCTGGATGTCTTTGATTGATGATGTTTTCATGCAGAGTTGAGTGTTGTCTGCATAGAGATGATAGGCAATTTTGGCTTGTTTCAAGATCATTGAAAGGGGGGTCTATCTAGAGGTTGAATGGGCAGGAGACAGGATTGACGTTTGGCAGATGCCTTTAGGGACTGGTGTTTCTTTTGAGGTCGAGTTGTTAAGTTTGATTAGCTATGAGCGCTGGTTCAGGAAAGATAGGAACCATTTAAGGACTGTTCCATTGATGCCTGCATGCTGCGAGAGGGTGTTTAGGAGGATGTCATGGTTGACAGTGTCAAAGGCCGCCAATAAGTCCAGGAGGACTAGAAGGCAGGCCTGGCCATCATCCAGAGATCAGTGTAGGTCATCTATAATGTTCAGTATCGCAGTCTCAGTACTGCAGCCTTTGCTGAATCCAGATTGGAAGGTGTATTGCAGGTTGTATTTTTCTATGTGGGTGTTGAGTTGTGCAAGCACACATTTTTTTCATGACTTTGTCAAGGAGATGGAGGTTAGTTAATGGCCTGTAGTTTTTAAGGTCATTCTGGTCAGGATCTGATTTTTTGATTAGGGGGGTGACTTGGCCGAGTTTGAGGGGCTCCGGGATTGAGCCGCTCGATAGGGAGGAGTTAATGGTTCTGGTCCAAATAGGAGAGATGAGGTGACTGAGTTTTTGAACAAACGCCACAGGGAGGGGGTCAGAGATGTGTGATGTCGGCTTTATGCTAGCGAGTAATTTGAGGATTTCTTCTTAAGGGATAAGGTTGAATTCAGTCCAGGTTGCATCATTTTTCAATTGCAAGGGGTTGAGATTGGTGAACTGTGCTGCTGAGGGAGGGGGGCAGCTATCATTTGGAGGTGGGGATTTAGTTAGACCCATTGTGTAAAGGGGGGCATCCTTGGTGCAGAGTGAAGGGGAGAGTGGCTCAAGGGAAAGTTCAATGTTAGAGATTTTTTCTGAGCAAAATGTTGAGAATTCTTTGCAGCACTAAGTAGAGTCATTTGTTGAGTGTTGGGTAAAAGAGGAGGTTTGTTGTTTGATGATAATTAAGAGGTCTTTGGGTCTGTTCCTAGACCAGTCAAGTTGGTCTCGGAAAGGCTTTTTCTATGAACATGTGTTTTTTGTATTTTAGGTGGTCAGCCAGTAGGATCGAAAGATTGGTAAGCAAGGGCTGCTGTCTCAAATTTCTTTCAGCCAATTGGAGTTGTTGCCTCTCATTGTTAAGCTCTTTATTGAACCAGTATCTGGAGGGATGCTTCTTGGTTTATTGAGTTTCAGGAGGTGACTGCTTCAAAGAGTTCTGCCATTTTTGTGTTGTAGTGGTTGGTAAGGTCTTCAGTGGATGAGAGGTCGGGTGGAGGTAGGATTTGGGAACTGACTAATGTTTCTAACTCAGCATGTGGAATTTGATGTATGTTCCACACCTAGGGGGTCATTATGATGGCGGGCGGATCGCCACCGCCCGGCCGGCGGTGGTGATCCGCCCGCCATCACAACATAATTTATCCCCCTGCCATATTACTATGGCGGGGGATACCGCAGCGGACGGAAAGTCCATATGCCGCTTTTCCGCCGGTCGGCAATCGTTACGATTGCCGGCCGGGCAGAGCTGGGGCATGATATGGTGGCAGTGCCTGGAAGGCACCGCCATCAATATCATGATGCCGGTTTGTCAAGGCCTTTCTATGGCGGCGATGCCGCCATGAAAAGGCTGGCGGGAATTGCTTTGGGGGCCCGTTGCGGGCCCCCGGGGGGGTATGGGAGTGGGGGGCTGCACTTGGTACCCCCCTACATTGCCATGCACAAGGTGGCAGGCACCGCGCAGTGCCTGTCACGTTGTGCATGGCAATGCACAGCATGCCTCTTTGGCATTGCGGCAACCCACCGCAATGTTAAAGATGCGGAATGCTACCGCCAGGGTGGCGGTCGCATCCTAATTGGCAGTGCGGGACAGCCGCACCGCTGGCGGCCGGTCCCAGCACCGCTAGGGTGGCGGGCGGTCCGCCCGCCATCCTAATAGGCCCCCTAGTGTTTGGGATGGCTAGATTGGGGGGGGGGCTTTGGTTGGATGGTATTGAGATTGAAAAGAATTAGATGGTGATCAGTCCAGTTAGATAGTTGGATAGAGTGGAGGGATAGGGTGTTATGTTTAGAGATGATGGCGTCAAAGTTAGAGCACTTATTATGAGTTTGTTTGTTGCAGTGTTGTGTAAGATTGTTCGCTTCCAGGAGGGTGGATAAGGCTTTCCCTGTAGGGTCTTTAGCACTATTCAGGTGCAGGTTTAGGCCTCCTAGTATAATGTCTATGCTGCCTTTTAGGGAGTTTTGCAGTATTAGTTCTGATATGTCTTCGAGGAAGTGTGGGTTGTCACCTGGAGGGTGATAGAAGACATGAAGTGTGATGGGGTTTGGGCCTTTTGGGGGAGAGCTGGACTCTTGAGTAGGTAGAGTATTTGGTAGTGTGGAAGGGAGTTAGGCAAAGCTAGTTTTTGTGTAATATGGCTACTCTACCACCCCTGCATTCCTTGCGGTCGCCACAAATGATTGAGAAGCCCGGTGGGGTGAGAGGGTCGATATAAGGGGATGATAGGTCATTTGGCCAGGTTTCAGTTAGAAAGCAGATGTCAATATTGTATCATAAGATAGTTTCAGCTATTTCAGGGCATGCTTGACTGCTGATCAACAGTTTAGGAGTATGCAGCAGAGCGTGGGTGATGATCTCAGCTCAGGCTGACTGGGTTGAATGCTAGTTAGTTGGATGGGTGGCCAGGGAGGGCGACTGGTGTTCAGGGTCCTCTTCATGCCAAGGATAACCAGAGTCTTGCAGTGACAGTGTTGGCTGGGGGCACTGTCATAGGTGTTGCTCAGCATTTCAACTTCCCGCTGCGACATTCCAGTTGTGGTGCGTCTAGGTTTGAGGTGGTGATCAATGTAGGGGATGAGTTGGCTAGGGGTGAGGAATGGGGGGTCAAGGTTAGTGTTTGTGGCAGGATAGGTGTTTGGCATAGATGTGTTGGGATGGGGTGGTATGGGGCTGATCTTTGCATCCATGCGTA
Organism: Calotriton arnoldi; assembly: GCA_963921515.1. Lineage (NCBI taxonomy): Eukaryota > Metazoa > Chordata > Amphibia > Caudata > Salamandridae > Calotriton > Calotriton arnoldi. Next base: position 38,709 of record CAWUFW010014912.1, read on the forward strand.
GTAATGAAATGTCTTCCAGAAAAGTGCTGATTTTGTGTTCTAGTTGGGCTAATATGGGGATCAATTGAGAGATGGCTGGGACTGACGTGAGAAGGGTAGCATACTGAGGCTCATTGGAGTCTGAGGTGGAGGCTTAGGTAGAATCCGGCCTACTGATGTTGATGGGCTGAGAAGATATGGGTGCACTAAATGGTTCCAGCTGGGCGGTGGAAGTGTGCAATGGAGATGGGGAAATTAATTGTATTGGTCAGTCCATAATGGTAATGTCAGGGTGTCTGGTCCTGAAGGCTTGGTGGGTGAAGGTGGAGGTGGAGACAGAGCGAGTGGTATTGGGAGTAGAAGGATTCCCAAAGAGGTGTGGTTGCATGTATTGGCTCTCTGAAAGAGGGTGGGGGGGTTGGGTCTATGGGCAAGGGTGGTGGGGTTGGAGTGGGACCAGATGGAATGGACTCTTAGAGCTCAGGAAAGAGGCGATCAAAGATAGTTAGGATTTGTTCAGAGTCTTGGAATAGGATGTTCCCATTCCTGTAAATGGTTATGGATAGTTTTCCACCAAAGTTCTGGGATGGGGATATAGTGGGCTTAGTTCCATGCGGGATGTTGCTTGTAGTGGTTAAGTGAAGGTGTTGTAGGGAGTTCTCTCTCCATTTGGCAGATTTATTAGTGTAGAAGATGAAGTCAGTTTTAAGGTCACCGTGTGCTGGACTATGGAAGATATCTGTTATTAATTTCTCTAGATGTTCTCTGAGGATTTTGTGCTTAAATTTATTGTGGTATATTTTGAGAGATTTTGTGGTATTTTACTACAGTTTGAGTTGGGGCGGTACCTTTCCATGATAGTGTTGTGACATTGTTGTATGGGCCTACTGCAGTAATGCAATCTAGAGCCCTTCCTGGGGGAGGGGGTCTTCCGAGATCGTTGCCAGTTCAGCAGTGGGTTCTTCATAGGAGAGTGGGAGCCACTTGTTTGGAAGGATATGGTACCAGTGATGGGGGTGTGACAAGGGGAGTTTGGCAGGAAGAATTTGGTGGAATACTTGTGAGGTACAATGTGGTCTTGGATGTCGAGGTGCAGAGGTTATCCTGCTCAATTTCTCAAGTTCTTAGTGGCCGCAGTATCTATGAGCTAGTGGTTGTGTTGGGGATTATGGCAAATTTGCCTGAGATGCCTACGCAATTCAGGGGCATGTATGTACTGTATATGTGTGTAGCATGAATAAGGTATCAGATTAAACATGGACTAATAAGTGTCAGATAATTGAGGTCACTACTACTGCTGGAATGAGGTAGGATAGGTGAAGATCAGAGTGTAGACAGCAGATAACAGCATCAAATTGAAGTCACAGTGCTATATACAAGCATAGCATGGATAAAGTATCAGAGTAAACATGGCCTAGTAAGCATCAAACTAGCAGGGCCACTAGTGATGGTACGAAGTAGGCTAGGTAAAATCCCAGTGTAGCCATAGATAGCAGCATCAACATGAAATCACAGTATATGCTTAGGTGGTCACAGTATCTGTGAGTTGGTGGTTGTGGTGGTGTTTATGGTCAGTTTGCCTGGGATGCCTATGCAATTAAAGGGCGTATATATACTATATGTGTGTCGCATTAATATGGGTTCACTGATAGAATATCGATGTTCAAAATATCGAGAAAAAAAATAAAGACTACAAAAATCTCGACTCCCATACCTACAAAGGTAAGTACAAAAACATCGAAGCAAAAATATTGATGTAAAAAAAAGGAGGTAAAAACATCTGTTTAAACATATATATATAAAATAAAAAAATATATATTAATATTACTTTTAACAAAATAAATTACATTTGATATACATTTTTACAAAATATTACAAATGAACTTAATTGAAAAAAGAAACACACAAACATAATAATTATTACATATATATATATATATATATTTATATATATATTCACTGAAAAAACCATAGGTTTTAGGGACAGTTATAGTTAGTTGGACATTTCACTCGTACAAAACCATAGAAATTCCCCCGTTATAGTTAGTTCAGCTGACTATAACTCGCGCCCCGCAATGCACTGCTGATGACGTCACATATTACATCACTCATGACATGGTCAGTGACATCACTGATGACATCACTGATGACATCTCAAATGACATCACTGATGACATCACTGATGACATCATCCAGTGACTGTGTGTTTCTGTAAAGTTTAAATATGTTTAATATATATAGGGAAAGGTGTATTGAAGAATGAGTGGGTGTATAAGTGTCTGAATGAATGATTTAGTAGGTGCGTGACTGACTCTATAAGTGAGTGATTAAACGTATCTTACTGAATGCATGGGTTAGTGACTAAACTGTGTGAATGTCTGTATCCATCTGTCTGTTGGTGTGTAAGCGGCTGCATGGGTTTGTGAATAGCTACATGAGTGCCTACATGGGTTATTGATTGGCTGTCTGAGTATCTGTATGGGTGCCTGAGTGTTTGTGTGGGTGGGGTGTGTGCGACTCTGTGCATAGATGTGTGAGTGGGTGATTCACTGGGTGGATGGTTTCAAGAGTGCATCTGTGATGGACTGTATGGATGGGTGAGTGTGTGTAAGAGTTTGTTAGTGAGTGAATGTATGTCCCAGTGGTACCTGTGTGAGTAACTACATATGTGAAAGGCAGTATATATGTGTGTTGGAGTATATAAATAGCTATAAGCGAGAGTGTGTGATTGTGAGAGTGACTGTATGGATGAGTGTGTGCTTGTATCAGAGAATGTATAAGAGCGTAAGAATGTGCTAGTATTTGTATGAGTAAGTGAGCTGGTGTGTGTATAACTGTATAGGTGAGTAAATGGGTGTGTGCTTAATTTTTGCATGACTGACTAGGTGTGTGAGTACCTCTATGGATGAGTGATGGTGTGTGAGTGTTTATTTAGGTGTATGAGTGCATATAATAGTCCTGTACTGAGTGACTATAAGTATGAGTGACTGTACGGGTGAGTGAGTAGATGTGTGTGTGTAGACCTAAGAATCAGTGAGTGTGTATATAGTAATTGGTGTTGGAGTGTCTATGGTTTTGACAATGGCAGTCTGTAATTTACAGTGGGTGTATCAAAAGTTATATTAGGGTGTGAGGAGGTGCATCAGATTATCACGTGGATGATGTCATCAGTGATGTCATCAGTGATGTCATTTGAGATGTCATCAGTGATGTCATGAGTGATGTCACTGACCATGTCATGAGTGATGTAATATGTGACGTCATCAGCAGTGCATTGCGGGGCGCGAGTTATAGTTAGCTGATCTAACTATAACGGGGAATTTCTATGGTTTTGTACAAGTGAAATGTCCAACTAACTATAACTGTCCCTAAAACCTATGGTTTTTTCAGTGAATTTCAAAGGTTTTTTAAATGCTAATTTCTAACTATAACGTGTCTGAAACCTATGGTTTTTTCAGTGAATTTCAAAGGTTTTTTAAATGCTAATTTCTAACTATAACGTGCCTGAAACCTATGGTTTTTTCAGTGAATTTCAAAGGTTTTTTAAATGCTAATTTCTAACTATAACGTGTCTGAAACCTATGGTTTTTTCAGTGAATTTCAAAGGTTTTTAAATGCTAATTTCTAACTATAACGTGCCTGAAACCTATGGTTTTTTCAGTGAATTTCAAAGGTTTTTTAAATGCTAATTTCTAACTATAACGCCCCTAAAACCTATGGTTTTTTCAGTGAATTTCAAAGGTTTTGTAAATGACAATTTTTAAATGTATTAATTGTTATATTTATTTTTTTGATACTGATTTACTACATTTTTTTAAACTTTATTTTTACATATTTTATTTTTTAAATTACATTGTAATTACATTATACATTACATTACAAAATATACTTTCCAGGTAGTTCCAGGAATTGGTTAATACGTGATCAGTGACCCACTCGAACATTCTATCATCATGATATTCTGAACATATTGTGAAGAGTAGGGAAATGTTAAAATATTAAACTGATCTTCCATGTTTAAAACCTATTCGCAAACATCACTATGATGAAGACATTGATTAAATATGAGCATGTTAGTCCTTCCTTACTGTCATGTTATCCAACAGCATTTAAACTCCCGAGCACCTGATCCTCACTTTGCATATGATTAAGACCGTTATTCGGTCGAAACGCGTAATGCTGTGTTGCTGGTACCTGCTGGAATAAACAAAATTTGTTTCACTTCACTCCCGACTGGAGGGCTTGTTTGCTCACACAATGAAGGCTGTGTGGGATTGCTTGTGGAATATGTCACAGTGACTCCGTGTCCAAGCCCCGACTCGTCTGGCTGAGGCGTCTTCTCGTCAAATTTCGTTTGAATTCATATATATATATATATAAAATTCAAAATATAAAAAAAAAATCGAGATTAAATTAAAACATTAAACGATGAAAAAATATTTAAACTTAAATTTCCCAATACAATCAGTGCAACAGTGGGAAAAGTGTTGGATAGCAAAACAATTAAATTTACCATTTAACTCCAGTGAGTGCAACAGTAGGGAAATTGTTGGATAGCAGAGGGGTACAAATTACTATTCCCACTCCAAACAGTGCAACAGTAGGGAAAGTGTTGGATAGTGGAGGGGGAAAAATTACTATTCCTACTCCAGTAAGAGCAACAGCAGGGTAAGTGTAGGATAGCGGAGGGGTAAAAAATACTATTCCCACTCCACTGAATGCAACAGTAGGGAAAGTGTTGGATAACGGAGAGGTAAAAATTACTATTCCCACTCCAGTGAGTGCAACAGTCGCGAAAGTGCTGGATAGTGGAGGGGTAAAAATTACTATTCCAACTCCAGTGTGTGCAACAGTCGCGAAAGTGCTGGATAGCAGAGGGGTAAAATTAACTATTCCCACGCCAGTGAGAGCAACAGTAGGGAAAGTGCTGGATAGCAGTGGGGCAAAAATTACTATTCCCACTCCAAAGAGTGCAACAGTAGGGAAAATGTTGGATAGTGGAGGGGTAAAAATTAGTATTCCCACTCCACTGAATGCAACAGTAGGATAAGTATTGGATAACGGAGGCGTAAAAAAAATTATTACCACTCCAGTGAGTGCAACAGTAAGGAAAGTGTTGGATAGCAGAGGGGTAAAAATTACTATTCCCACTCCAGTAAGAGCAACAGTAGGGAAAGTGTTGGATAGCGGAGGGGTAAAAATTAGTATTCCCACTCCATTGAATGCAACAGTAGGATAAGTGTTGGATAGCGGAGGGGTAAAAAAATGTATTCCCACTCCAGTGAGTGCAACAGTAGGGAAAGTGCTGGATAGCGGAGGGGTAAAAATTACTATTCCCACTCCAGAGAGTGCAACAGTAGGGAAAATGTTGGATAGCAGAGAGGTAAAAATTACTATCCCACTCCAGTGAGTGCAACAGTAGGGAAAGTGCTGGATAGCGGAGGTGAAAAAATACTATTCCAACTCCAGTGAGTCCAACCTTAGAGAAAGTGCTGGATAGCAGAGGGGTGAAAATTACTATTCCAGTGAATGCAACAGTAGCGAAAGTGTTGGATAGCGGAGAAAAAAATACTATTCACACTAAAACACTAAGAAAAAAATATATATTAAAAAAAAATTAATAAACAAAATTCAAAAAAAAAATATTAAACGTATAAAAAGAACACATATTATAATACTAATTACATATAACAAAAACCTACATATATTATATAAAATAAAATAAAAAAATAATTTACAAAAAATAATTCTTTTAAACTAGAAAATATTTATAGCAAAAAAAATTATTAAAACATAAATGTATTTATTTTATTTCCTACTCTATAACACCACACCAAATACAAAACATTTTTAATTACATTTATTCACATAATTTTTTTATTTTTTTTTATTTAAAGGCTTTTTATTAAACCAAAAAGGAAAACAGCATACAAACACAGGCAAAAGACCATAGGCTTACAAAGGCACTTGCTATCCTTACAGTTACATTCTCGTCAAATGTGCAGAAGTCAACTCAGTGTACAGACTTATTGTTATATAATCAAGATATCACACTTTACACATTGGTATTCAGTGCTCCGGCATGATGAGATTGTAAATACGATGTTAACGGTTCCCAATAGTCTCTAGGTTTAGATCTCGTAGGCAGTTCTTCCTCATAAGTCTGTAGTGTGTCCCTGCAATAGGTCATGTCCCGCAGCCATTGTTCACACGTGGGACAGTTCTTGCCATTCCAGTATATAGATATCCGTCTCTTCGCTAACAGGAGAGCAATTACACAGAATTTACGTTTGGTCGATCGTAAATTTGACACTAGACTCAATAAGCACACTCGGATTGTGCAGTCTATTCTGGTTCCTAACATCGCGCTCAATATGCCAGTTATCTGTTCCCAGTAGCCTCTAACCTGTGGGCAATACCACGCTAAATGTATAAAATCAGCATCTTCGGCTTTACATCTTTTGCAACATGCATCAGTACGGAGCCCACATTTCTTCAGTTTAACCGGTGTATGGTATGTTTGGTGAATATATTTATAATGTATAATTCGCAAATTACCGTTCGGGGTGAGCATGTCTGTTAGTGCACAGCATGTGGCCCATTCCTCGTCGACCAGGGGCGTCTCCAGAACATTTGACCATCTGTCCTGTGCTTTTTGTGTAGCACCCGCTATATCAGACTGTAATAGCACATAAAGTCTGGTCACCAAATGTATATTGTGTGGAGTAGTTATAATCATTTGCAACTCTTGAAGTGTTTCCGGCTCCCCAGGAAAGGTTGGATACAAGTCTTTAATTGCCCTGCTTAGTCTATGATAAGCAAATTTAAAAAGAAGGGTCTGATTGCTAATGTAATCTAGGTCATTAAGCTCTATAAAAACTCCATCTTTATATAAGTCTTCCATCACATCTATCCCAGCCTGTTGCAGTAGGGTCATACTCACTTTTTCTTGAGTTACTGATAGGGCTGGATGGTGCGGCAGGGGCAATGCTGGAGCATAGAGTGGTACCTTATGCGCTAATTTCCCCATTCTCTGCCAGGCCAATTTCGTAGTACGAATAGTGTTTATTTCTTGTTTCGGTACATGTATGCGGGAGTGTGGCAAAATGTGTTGGAGCGGTAGTGGGTGGGCGTCTCCATCTTCTACTGCCATATGAGGTAGGTATCTCACTGGATGATACCAGTAGTGCGCATATTGTGCTTGCGCACAAAGGTAATATAGCAGGAAGTCAGGAACTTTAAATCCCCCCTTAGCATAAGCCAAGGTTAATGCCCGCAATTCAACGCGTGCTTGTTTACCAGCCCAAATGAGGCGGGTTACACACGCTTTCAGACTCTTAAACACAGCCTTTGGTGGGGTTATGGGGATGTTATTGAAGAGGTAGAGGAATTTAGGAAATATGACCATTTTTACCAGAGCTATTCTATCCGCCAGGGACAATGGCAAATGCAGCCATCTTTCTATGGATTCTTCTATTTTACTAATGGAAGTGCCATAATTGGCCTTTATAACCACTGCGGGATCTTTGTGATACCAAACTCCAAGATATTTGACTGGGTCTCGCTGCCATTCCAATGGATACTCTACTGGGTGTGGCACCGTAACGTCTGTCAAGGGAATTATGGTGGATTTGCACCAGTTTATTTGGAGGCCCGAGTGTCTACTAAATTTTATGTATTCTCGTAATATGGGTGAGAGATTTATATGCGGTTCACGAACATAGAGGACCATGTCGTCTGCGTATAATGAGATATTTATAGGCCGTTGAGGGAATTGCAAGGCTGCGGTTTTGTGGTGCTGTCTGATCTTACAAGCTAGCGGTTCTAACGCAATAGCGAATAGCAAAGGGGAGAGAGGACACCCCTGTCTAGTGCCCCGTGTGATGCGTATTGTGTCAGACACATATTTATTTATCTTGATGCGCGCCACAGGTTTCGCATATAATATTTTGATCCATTGCAGTAATATCGGGGGCACGCCCATTTTTTGTAGTACTGTAAAAAGATATGGCCATTCAACTGAGTCAAACGCCTTAGCGGCATATAATAAGACCGCCGCAGCTTTAAGCTCTGGATTAAGTTGGTGGGATAATGCAAAGAGGGTTCGCAAATTATGAGCTGTGGACCGATGCGGGATAAATCCCGATTGATCCGGCAGGACAATAGTTACCATGAGGGGCTGGAGGCGTTTGGCAATAAGCTTAGCCAATATCTTAGTGTCTGTATTTATTAGAGACAATGGGCGATAGGATTCACAAAGTTCAGGGTCTTTATCTGGTTTTAAGAGGGCTATAATCATGGCTTCCCTAAGTGTTGGTGGGAGGATCTGTTTTTCATACGCGTCTCCGTACATGTTTACCAGATGGGGTGCTAGGAGGTCTGTGAATGCTTTGTAAAATTCACCTGTGAACCCATCCGGGCCTGGTGCTTTCCCATTGGGTAGGGTCTTAATTACCTCAGTGATTTCTTCAATGGTGATGGGTTGTGCTAGATATTCCCGTTGGGCATCAGATAACCAGGCTATTGCAACATCTTCCAAATACTCGAGTATTTCAGGCGGGTCAGCTGTGTTTCGGGTGGTATACATTTCCCCATATGTTGTCGTGAAAGCCGACATGATACTCTGCATATCATACTGCGGAGTGCCCTGTGTATCCCGAATTTTAATTACCGTGTGTGGGGTATGTTCTTGGGAGATTTTACGTGTTAATACTCGCTCTGCCCTGCCACCTTCCCCATACGTCCTTGCTACTTGTCATTTCGATATGTATTTGAGTTCGCTATCTGCAAATTCTTGATATTCTGATAGTGCTTCACGAATTTTGCCCAGAGAAGCCTTGTCCTGGGTTTTTACATAGTCCTGCTCTAAAAGTTTTAGTTTGTCTTCACCTTTGGTAAGTTGGATACGTATATCCTTTAATATGCCCGCGTTTGTGCTGATGCACACTCCTCGTATTGTGGCATTAAAGGCTTCCCACAGCACACCAGCATCATCTACTGAGTCCTGGTTTAATTGAAAGTATTCTGTGATGGCGCATCGTATAGCATCATTATAAGGTGAGTCTAATAAGGCTTTGGCATTGAAACGCCAGATGAACGGCGGCGGTACGTACTCGGGGATATTTAATGAAAGCATAATCGGATTGTGGTCCGACAGTGTTTTTGGTACGTGCTGTATTTTGCTTATCCATGTGTTAGCTGCTGTGGTTGACAACCAATAATCTATGCGTGACCAGCTATTATGTATGGAGGTGCTGTGGGTAGCTACCATAGTGTGAGGATTACGCAATCTCCACACATCTGTCATGGCAAATTCCCCCATGCCATCTCGTACTGCTTGGACTGCTCTAGTATGAGGTACTTTAGTTATACCTGAACGGTCAAGGGTATCATTAAGGGCTAGGTTGAAATCACCTCCCCACAGTGTTTCCATCTCAGGCAGCTCTCTCAATTTTGACCTGATAGCGTTAAAAAAGTCAGGGTCATCTATGTTAGGTCCATATATATTTACTAGCCGAAGGTGCTGACCTCGAAGTATCCCTGTGACTATGACATATCGACCGCGGTCGTCTGTGATTGTTTGGTTTACAATAAATTGTACTCCCTTCTTTATTAGGATTAGCACACCTCTCGAGTAGGTCGAGTACGAGGATACAATAGTATGTTCGGCCCACCTACGTCCTAACCCACATTTGGTCGTTTTGGCTAAATGTGTTTCCTGTAGCAGGGCTATATCTATGTGGTGTCTATCAAGGAACGCGAACACCTGGCGTATTTTTTTAGGATTATTCAAACCTCGTACGTTCCAAGTCAACAAATTAACTTGAGATTGCATTACTGTACTACCCGTCCTGGTACATGACTTATCATACACAGCACTTTGTATATCGTCCATTTCCCTATATACAATTGGTGGTAGTCTCTAATCTGTTGTACACATACATTTCTGTTGAGTTCGTTCTCGCCTACATTGTGCCATACATGCAAATGCCTGAAAAAAACTAATACATTAAACAGTTCCCAAATCCCCCCACCCACATTGGCAACCCAATCCTGCCAAAGACACAACCCAATCAACAAGAAAACCATTAGTCCAACTGTTGTGGGGTATACCCACGGGGGCCGCTAAGCGCACGCCTTCGCATCCGCGGGAGCGGATGTGGTCAGGTATCTTATATACAAGAAGGACCATTGAAATAATAAAATAGCTTTTGTACTGCGAGATCAGATATCAATAAACAGTGACCTAAAGTACTGTAGCATTGCTCAACTGTAAGACACAGGGAGGTAACGTACATTTTCCAGTTTGCTGTTTGTTCAAGAGCTAGTGCCAACATCTCACATAATCTAAAGCCACTATCAACATTATAATAGTTAACATGGAGACCCTTGGATAAGACCTGTTATAGCACAAAATATCAACATGGCACTCTATAACATACTCACTTAGCTTATACATAAGAGCATCTTGTGCTCTTCGCACCAACTTCAGTATATATTATACCTTTTACCGTGTCGTCTCTCAGTATCAGTCTGAGTCTGGAGCAGTAGAAGAGTGGCCTGGCTTTTTATGTTTTGTTATCAGTATCTTGACAAAGTCATGCGCCGCTTTAGGCGTAGTCAATATTTCAGTGCGGCCATCATGTGTCACACGTAGTCTCGCTGGATAGAGCATAGCATACTCCACACCCATGTCACGCAATTTCTTTTTCATAGGCGCAAAATCCTTTCGAGCCGCCTGTACTGCCATCGTGAAATCCGGATAGAATGATATGTTATCACCGTGATAATTAATTTGTTGCTTTTCCCTTGCCAGTCGCAGTATCGTATCTCTATCTCTGTAATTAAGTATTTGGGCAATGATGGGTCTCGCCGGGGCTCCTGGGATCGGCTTCGGTGCGAGTGATCTGTGTGCGCGTTCCACTATAAACACGGGTGAGAATGCAGCAGCGCCAAAGATGTCGCGCACCATATCTTCAACGAAGGATTCCATTTTCCCTGTGTTGGCACTTTCTGGAATACCCGTGATGCGTACGTTATTACGTCGCGAGCGTGCTTCCAAATCTTCGTTTTTGTTTTTTATAACTTCTAGCACCCTTTCCATCTCCAGGCATCTACGCGTGGTAGCGCTAGACTCATCTTCCACCAGAGATATACGCAGCTCTGCATCATTCAGCCATTCACCCTGTTTATCAAGTTTAGCCGCCATATTGTCCACTCTACTAGTAAGAGTGTCAATTTTGCTGTCACTAGCCTGCAGACTGTGTTGTATAGCTTGTAGGGTGTCTTCCATTGGCGTCTTTTTGGTACTGCTGGCGTCTAGCTCAGTATCAGAATGTGCAGACATGGTTCTGGGCATGCGGCGCGTGTCAAAGGACAGTTTAGGTTGTTGCTTGTCGGGTTTGCCCATTGTAGCCCCTTGTATAATAGTATGCGGGCCAAGCAGCACCGACCAGCCGCTTAGGATATAGTTGTCTGTTTATTTGGCGATGACCACAACACAGTCGTTGTTTTTAGTTGTAAAAGTCTATATCCCTAGGAGTTTCTTGCTTATATAGTTAGGTGTAGTTATTCAGCGGTAAGCGCAATCGTGTTGGTTGACAGATAAGGGCTATTAAGTCAATTGGACAATTGCCTGTGTCACGAAGCCACCTACCGTGCGCAACTTGTACACCCTTATGTTAGGTGTGTTGTACTCCGGTGCGCCGGTCACCCCTGTTTCCACCGCATAGTTCAGGTAGCAGCCCAGAACCGTGAGTGTCACAGTGTATGTATCTTCGCAGGGATTATTATCGGTTATGCACTGCCACCTAGCATGCCTGAGGTGAACTGCATGCACCACTATCACCCAGCTCACGCACAAACCCACAGGCCATGCAGATACGTGCTGTCCAGGACTGGAAGATCCAGTGGCGATGTCTGTGCTGGCAATCCTCGACGTCAGCAACATGAGGAGTGTCCCACCTCACCCCTGATAATTTATGGTGTGCCACACGGTAATTACAGGCTCTCAGCAGTCCGCGCCTTGTTGTTTTATGTTATTACTCGGGGGGGGGAGATCCCGCCGAGCACCCACACCACTCACGCAGCGGTCGCACTTACAGCGCCAGCGGGGCTCTCCGATATCCCAGCGGGTCCTCAACACCCCCTCCTCAGCTCCGGAGCCGCCGTCGTCACACCGGTGCCCCTCACCGCGCCAGCGAGTCGGATGGGCGCCCAAGCGGCAGTCTCTCCCCTCGCACCACAGGCAATCGGAGGACACCTGCCCGCTCCAGCAGGTAGATCAGAGGCGCGTGATGGCAGACACTGCTGCAGCTCCGCCGCGTACACTCTGGACCGCTATCTGGTCAAGCACGCCGCCATTTTGTGCCGTCACAGCGCTCCGGCAGCCCTTTGACTTTGCTCGGTCTCCCCAGGCGTCATACGGCCTCCACACCTCCACAATAGCGTTGTTGTATAGCGCCGACCTTCCGCTTCTTGTTTCTACAATTTTCTCGCTTCAGGGTCCAGTTGGTCCGCAGTTATTGAAGGATAATTTCCCTGACCAACGGAGCGGCACTAAGGTGCAACCATTCCGTTGCGCGCCCTCTAGCGCCCCCACATTTATTTACATAATTAACATAATTAATAATGAATTACAAAAATATTATTTATAAAAAAACTAAAACATTAATTGACTACACACACTTCAACACTATAATATCCACAACACACACCTAAATTAAACTATAAAATAATAAAACACAATTAAAACTAATAATTAAAATAAAATGTATTTAATACCCACCCTTTACCCCTCTAAAAGTAAAAACAACACACAAAAAAATAAACAATTACCCAAAAAAATATTAAATAATTAACATTAATTAACAACTAAATATAATTAATTACTTCCCACCCTTTACCCCATAAACAATACAACACACACCTAAAATTAATTAAAGAACTACCAAAAATAATAACCAATTAATTAATTAAAATTAATTAACAACCAATTAATTCATCAATAAAAAATAAATTTCTTCCCACCTTTTACACCTATAAAAACCACAACACACACCAAACATTAATTACAAAATTACCAAAATTAATGCCCAAATAATTAATTAAAATTAATTAACAACCAATTATTAATTCATAAATTACAAATAAATTACTTCCCACCCTTTACACTTATGAACACCACAAAACACACTTAAAATTAATTACAAAATTACCATAATTAATTACCAATTAATTAATAAAAATTAATTAGCAACCAATTACTAATTAATTAATAATAAATTACTTTACACATTTACCACTATAACATCACAATTAAACAAATATTAATAAATGAAAATTAATCAATACATTTAATATAAATAATTTACTTCCCACCCTATTCCCCTATAAACCTACAACCCACTACGGAACTAAAAGCGCAAAATTCAAATATTTTTTTTATATACCCACTAAGGGGCCGATTCTGATTCAGGCCGGAAATCTCCCCGACCGAGCCGGACCCGGAGAGATTTCCGACCGAATCGGACCCTAGCAGCCCGACCGAACGAGTACGATGCGCACGTATGCTATCGGACTCGATTCGGTCGGACTCCCATTGAAGTCAATGGGAGCCAGTCGTACGACGCGTACATGGGCTCCCATTGACTCAATGGGCACGACGTGAACAAGGGCGCCCCCTACAGCGTGTTCGCGTCAATGCGGGTCGCGCCGTACATGCACGTGTAGGGGGGACCCATGGGTCCCCCCTGTGTGCGACTCGCGCGCCTACGCTTCCAGTGGGGTCCGACACGGATCCCCAAAGTGCGGCTCCGACAGCTCCTTGGAGCCGGACTGCGCGAGTCGGTCGGAGCAGTCGTGGTGCGCATCGTACTTACCCGGCCGGGGAACGTCTCCATTGCGCGGTGCGAGTCGTCCCCTTGTGAGTCGGTCGGAGCGGTCGGGTCCTGCGAACGAGTCGGTCGGTGATTTCGCGAGTGCACGCATCGTACTCGCTCGCCCGGACGCACGTACGAATCGGTCGGGAAATAGGGCTCCGAATCGGATCCGGTTAAGCCAAATCCGATTCGGTGCCCTACCGGCCGGGATCGGAATCGACCCCTAAATATTTAACAAATATATTAAAACTACAAACAATTCTTTTACAAAAAAACATACATCACATGCAAAACAATAGATACTAAAATACATAACAATAATAAAAAACAATATTTTTAAAATCTATATTTTTGCAAACGATATTAAACACTTCGATATTTTTAAAATCGATATTACTTACCCTAAGTCGATATTCTTGACCACGATATTCTTGCTGTCGATATTTTTGACCCACGATTTTAATAACTCCATATTTGTGCAACTCGATATTTTGTACTCGATATTCTGTCTCTGCACCATTAATATGGTATCAGAGTAAACATAGACTTATAAGCATCAGACAAGCTGCGTCACTACTGCTGGTACGAGGTGTGCTAGGTAAAAAAAAAACATAGCATCGGCAATAGATAACAGCCTCCACATGAAGTCACAGTGCTCTATGCATGCATAGCCAGAGTACACATGGGCTAATAAGCATCAGACCAGCAGGGTCACTACACTGTTGGTACGAGGTAGAATATGTAAAAGTCACAGTGTAGGCAATGGATAACAGCATCAACATGAAATTACAATGTTTGTACAGGGAACCAGTATTGTCGTATAGTAGGTAAAATAATCTTATCAAACACAAGGAGATGATGGAGCGCTGAAACTTTTCAGGCACTCACCCCCAGTCACAGATCTGGGTTGAATCCATCATCGTTCTTTAGCTCACTTCGCCACCCTAGGAATAAGTAACAGTATGCAGAAAGAAGCATGATAGATGCACAAGAAATGATGTGTGCATAAAAACACAGTTCTGACATAAATATGTTCAAGTATCGATGTAGTCTTGGCGTGGAGTAGGCAAAATCGTTTTATAAGCATGTGAGACAGTATGTACGAAGAAACACACTAAACATCCAAGATAATAGTGTAAGCACTTAATACCAAGTTCTGATGTAGATCAGTGTCAAGCCTTGAATTATTCTAGAGTGGCGTAAGAAAGGTAGAAGTCACCACCAAGACATAGGGTACTATTGAAACTAGTAATTGGTAGAAATCCTCAGCGGAAGTAGCCAATTGCATCTCCACTGAAGAAGTAGCCAGAACAGTAAACAGAAAACTGGTGCTTGGTCAAAGTCCTATTGAGGAGGCAGCCCAAATACATTTCAACTGAAGAGGTAGCCCAAATAGAAGACAGAAACTGGTGATTGGTAGAAATCCTACTAAAGTAGTAGTACAATACACAATTCCATTTAAGCGGTTGCCCAAAACAGCTTCCAACTGAGGAAGTAGCCCAAACTTGATGTCTGCTAATGGAGTTGCCCAATCCTTCCTACTGAGAAGTAGCTCAAAGCGAAAGGGTGAATTCAGACAAAAAAATGCCTTGTTTTAGGCTAGCCCTGTAGTGCATTGGTTCCTTACTCAATTTGATAGAATTTCATGTGAGCAGGACTACAAAGTCCGAACAACAGGGTCCTTCGTGCCATGGCGGGTGGCAAGAGCAGAAATGTAGGCAGTCTTGGCGAGTCATAACATGGCAGCGTGCTTTTTGGGCTATGGCAGTCAAGTTGTCCGCTAGCACCTAAAACCGAAGTCATTAAGAAGTGCACGCCACGGTCAGCATCAGATTTCGAGAGTGAGTACAGAGCGGCGTGGAGGTGCTGAATGATCTTTTAATGGTGGCTCTCTGAGACCGGTGTTCACAAAGCAAAAATCATACTCTCCTAGAGCCCATCCGTCCGTCATGGTACAGCAGCGCCAGAAGGGACGGAAACCACACCCTCATTCAGGGCTTTGGGCGAGGAATTCAGGGCCGGCTCTCAGCATCGGTTTGCAGGAGGATGCACAGTGCATCACAAAGTGAAGTGCGTCAGAGCTGGGACGCTGCAAAGGGCTGCAAACCTGCCGACTTTGGAGCTGGGAAACCAGGTTCGAGCCTCGGGGTCAACTCCACATGCTGTGATTCTGGGCAAATCACTTATTCTCCCTGTGCCTGCCAAAAAAAAAAAAAAAATGAATGTGTCCTTTTGTAACGTAACTGGTGCTCATGTAAAGCACTCCAATACCTTCCGGTCGAGTTCGCGTTATTTAAATATGCAAAAAAAGAAACTTTGGCTCAAGACCAGCTGAGGATGTCTGAGACACCAGATGCCCACAGCCCTCCTTCTTCTCACCTGCATGGGTCCTGCTCGGTCTCCTTGGGCGGGTGCCTTGGCAGAGTTGTTCGCTCAAAGAACCATCTAGGTTCAATCCGGTGAGTGGTGGGGTCGGGCGTGGGGCAGGCTGGACGGACAGAGCAGGTGGAGTGGGGCTGCAGGACTTGGGGGTGCTTCGTGGTTTCCCCGTGGCTCCCTCCAGAATCCTCGTTACTTGTCCTTTCCTGATGGCCGCTGGTATCTCGTTCTCTGTGAGGGGTAGCTTGGTGGCAAGGCTTTTTGGCACATTTAATTGGACGGTTGTGGCTCATCGTAAACGTTCAAAATCACAACTCCATGCTTCACTTCTTTTAAAATCATTTTTGACATAACGTGTATTTGCAAAGTGCACGTTCACCCGTAGGTATCTTAGTGCTGAATAACAGATGTTTATTGTTACCCAACTCAATGGCACTCTTTTTATCAACCTCAGATGGATTAAAGGCTGAGCGGACCCGCCGGGATTTGAACATTTGACCATGAGGTTGAACTCCGGCCCCTGCACTGTACTCATTAGTCCACAGCCACCAGACCTGGCTTCAGATGATTGGGGCTTGCAGCTGGGAAACACATGGGCATATAAGTAATACAGCAACAAAGAAATGAGAGCAACAGGCAGAGGCAAGTGTCAGAGTCCTGCACAGATGAACTGCAGTAAGTGGGGCCAGCAGCAGTGCACTCACAGGGCATGCACACACGGGCAGGTCTACAAAGGAGACACTGCGACCGGGTACGCCTTAGCATATCTTGCCATCTCCACTCCCGCCCCAAGAGGATGCATTGCTCACCAGGCGGATGAAGCCACAACCGCGGTCACGATTGATGAACACCTCACTGGGCTGACCGTACTTGCTGAAGAGCTTCCTAAATGCTACCTTGTTCAGGTCGGATGGCAGTTTGCCTACAAAAAAGTGACAGCGCAATGTGAAATACTTCTCTCCAGGTGTCCAAGTTAATGTGAAGTGGCACCCGCAGCTACTCAGGCTCCTCTTGCGGCTCGGTCTCATCCTCGGACCAAGATGACTGCCCTTAAAAAAATGTCTGAAACAAGACCAGCCTACATAATGTTTTGGACTATTGAACATGTTAATGGCAAACATGCCATGAAAAGGTGTGGCAATGGTAAACTCCGGCATTCTGTGGTTGGCTGAGTTTTTGCTAAACTCCACACTCCAAGCAGAGCACGGAAGTGGCAAAACTCTGTGTACTCCGCTGGCGGAGCAGAATTTCCCACCCACCCCTAGCCAAGACACAGTGACTTGGGAGGCCCTTTATGAATCTGTTTCATGATTCGCAAATGGTCCTAATCTTTTAAGTTTACTTGCAGAGGTGGCTAATGATAAAGATGACAAGAACCTTTTCAAGACTAATTGAAGCTGTTTACTCTTCTACAGCTATGTATTCAATATTACTCACAAAGCCTCTGGAATGTACCAGGGCCAGAAGTAGGATTCCCCAAAATGCTCAATGTTATCAGGGCACCTTCTTTACTGCAGGAAATCAGTGCATTCTGGAATTATTAATTCTGGTTCAGTTCAATTAAACAATTCAGACTAAAACACCTGAAAACAATGATTTGTGAAAGCAAAGACCAGAACTGGAAATGTTGCATCCCAATGAGATAGTGCAATCTGATATTTAGAGTGATCTTATCAAAATAGAAACAATTGCATAGGGCCCTTTTTGAAGTCACCAACACAGTATAATTGGGAAGGAAGAAAAACTATGGGCTTTGTGAGAAGGTGGTTCTGACAATCTAATCCGCCCGCTTCCACTTTTTGATCACCTGTTTTTTGACCTTTTAATGTGGGAGAGCCTCATAACCTGTGACTCACCCACGGTAAACTCATGTTAAAATGGATGGCATGTGTTTACCACCACTGTACGCCTTTTAAGATAAGGCTGCTGTGACGCAGCCAGGGTAAGGGCCACTGGGCTGGTTTTAGATAGAGACGTGCGTGCAGGTGTGTACACATGTGCAAGGGCTGCACATAGGAGACTTCTGTTGTGCACATCCCAGGAACAACATACAGGTAGCCCGGCGCAGAGGGGACTCTGCAGGGTTGGGTGTTGACCAGGGATAGGCCTTAAAA
This sequence comes from Calotriton arnoldi, assembly GCA_963921515.1. Classification (NCBI taxonomy): domain Eukaryota; kingdom Metazoa; phylum Chordata; class Amphibia; order Caudata; family Salamandridae; genus Calotriton; species Calotriton arnoldi. Next base: position 57,061 of record CAWUFW010014912.1, read on the forward strand.
TGTTGGTGTACAGAGATAGGGAAAGTCAGTGTGCTTTACTGTCTTCTTTGCAAAAACACTTCATTATACCATATGGGGAAGGCTACCTTAGAGTGCAGCTCTGCTTCCCCTTGGGCTAGAGACACGCAAGTCATACTGATGTACAGGGTAACCTGTCTGAAAAAACAGTTTTATAAAGTCCAAAGTCATATCTGTACAGCTTATGGGGCATCCAAGAATTCCATGTTTCTCTGACTTAACTCAGGATCAGAGCCCAGGCGTGTTGTCACCCTACTCAGCTGGGTTAATTACTTTCCCTCCAGCAGCAGGAACAAAGGCCTCCCCCCACAAAGGGAGCAATTAACCTTGAGTAGGTCAGCTCCTGAAGAGGAAGGAGTGGGCTGGACTGCTCTGCATCAATCACCCATCTGTCATTCTGTGCCAGAAAGAGGGTCAGCCCAAGCCCACTGAACAAAGGGAGGCTTGAAGCCAAACCAGCAGGAGGGCTCCTTTAAAGTTTTGTTGAGGAATGCCCTGGCAGTCATGTCAGCGAGGGGTAGAGCAGAGACCCGTAGAGCACATGTGGCAAGTGACTCCTGGATAACGCCATCTTGAAGTTTCCCAGAAGGCTGTGCAGGAAGGTTGAAACAGGGGCGGAGAGGTGATGTGGCAACTCAGGATAGGCCAGAGGTGCATCCCTCCTGGCATCTCCCATCCCCACTTAAAAGGTCTTGTGCAGGGGGTGAGAGCTCTCTCTTGGATGTGCTTTACTGCTGAATACTGGGACCGGAGGCTGAAGCAATAGACAATTGGATGGAAGAAGGCCCTGACTGCCATCTGGACTAAGGACTCTGCCTCTATGTGACCCCAGGACCAGTGGGGCACTCTCCCAGGACCAGGGATGCTGGTCCCCTTACAACCCCTGAGCACCAGTTGGGGGAAAGATTGGGCGTCTGCACCAGGAGGAGAGAGATACAGAAGAAGAGCAATGTGACAGGCTGGCGCATGGAGCCAGTGAAACCAGTTCCCTGCAACGTTTGTCTCTCTTTGAGGCAGGAGGCCTGAGGAAAGTGCTAGGGCTCTACACCAGGAGCACAATGAGACCAAGATGGTCAAAATTGGCCCTACACACAGGGGCGGCTCCTCCACTAGGGCGGAGGAGCATGGCCACACTGCTTTCTCCAGTGTGAGAAGCAGAAACATAAAATGGTTAAAACTTTCTGTTATTACCATCTTATGTTTGGTTTGCTTGTTGCTGCTGTGCGAGGAGCCAGGGTAGGGGAGGAATGGTGTGCCCACTCCTGAGGGCGTAATGACTGTTTGGTCGGCCCTCTGGGGCCACACAAACCAGTCATGTGCACTCTGCCACTAAGCCAGGGGCTTACGGGGAGGCCATGTGCTCCATGCAGGCTGCAAAGTCATGGAGCACATGGCCTCCCCGTAAGCCCCTGGCTGGGCGACGTCCCCACCAATCACAATGCTGCCATTACAGCGTTGTGATTGGCTATGGGGAGGGAGCCTGGCTGTCTGCTTCCTGTTCCTGCTGGAGGCAGGAGAGCAGGAGCAGGAGCCGAGAAGACGCGGGACCCGGCCGGTGGAAAGTTGTTTGATTTTTTTTATTATTATTAAATGAATCCCCCCCCCGCCCTGTGCGACCCCCCCCACCCAAGAGTAATGCCGGCCATGACTGCCTACATGGCCCGAATTATGGCTGTTTGGAATGCTGTGACCTTTGACCTTATTCGGCCACAAAGCGTGTGGGGCCCGCTGCCATTTTGTGCCATGACCCCGGGTTGGGCCAGGGCCCGGGTTCTGCCGCAAGAAGCAACAGAGGAAATGGGTAGTGCTGGCGTACTTTCCTCCCCAACAGGGAGCAGGAGCCCAGGACCCCATGCCTGGACCCTGAGAATCAATGAGGGATTGCCGTCGCATCCCCCGCAAAAGCCTGAGAAGGGGCCCAGGACCCAATCCCTGGGCCTGAGAAGACATTGAGTACGGCTGGAGGAGAAGTGAGGCCCAAGACTCCATCCCTATGCCCCGAGATGCCAGAAATGGAGGAGTGCTGCACTCCCCACAAGCTTAGATAGTCCTCCCCGCTCCCTGTGACTGGGGGTAGCAAGAGACCACCACTCGCTGCAGCACCTTAGGCAGAAGGCTCTCTCAGGCTCCCGCGGTCGTACGAAGGAGTGCTGCTGCGCACGTCAAGGCATCCCGGGGTGGACTCCCGAGGCTGTCCTACAACAGTAGCTACATGCGGGGTGTCTGGGTGGGATTGGACAGCCCGAAGGGAGAAAGGACGCGGTGCGAGGCCACTTCAAAAGAAAAGAAAACCGAATGAGGAAACTGACGCAGCTCTCCCCATCACAGCAGAAGAACCGCTGTTCAGATATTCATTAAAAAGCAAGGAAGAGCGCCCCATAATGGCTGTATGTTCAGCAAAAAACACTCATATGTGGCACCAGGAGGATGGGGTCCCCATCAAATCATTGCAGAAGTGCTGGGGGAGTTGCAGGAGCAATGCAGCCTTCCCACAACAGAAGTACCAGGGTCCCCCTCCTACGTTGGGTGGGTGTTGTAATAAAGCAGGTCCAGTTCCATGTAGATTAGTCAAGTAGATTTATTCAGGATAGATGTTACAATGTAGAGAAGATGTTAACAAGAGCCCCACCAGGAGCAGCCTTCCTGCTGCTCAGCCCATCCACCAACTGACTCTCTCACTCACCAACATTCCACTGCCACCTCACACACCAACATTCCATCAACACAGTCACACTGGCTGAGCAGCAGGTATAACAGTGGGACTCTGAAATTTCAACCCGTTAAGGGTTTCCTAATATGTTCAAGTATTCTTCAGGCTGGCGCTTTTGCTCTACAGCTGGAAGTGCTACGCCCTCTAGGGGCCAAAACTATGGCTGCAATCTTTGTTGCCTAAAGGAGGCCAACATAAGTTTTATTGTTGGTAAGCCCCCTCTCTGGGTGAAGAGCTGTAATTACATGTGTAGTTATTGCAAAGGGGATGCTCTTTAGGGGCTATTTAAAATGCTGCAAACCCACTCTAGGGGTGAAAGCCTATAATTGCATAGGATTGTAATTGCAAATGTGATGTCCTTCAGGGGCTATGTTTGATTTGAGTTACTCATGCTAACAGTTATGATGAGTACCCAAATCTTTCACTAAAGCGTAGACCTTTCATCTTGCTAATGCCTTATTTAAATGATGAGACTGACAGCCTCTTGTGATCAAAGTATGCATGCAAGTTATGTTCTATCCTTGCATTTAGGGACAAGAGAATGTTTAAACATGTGAGTCGTGGTACTAGAGTCTCCACCCCCCATTAGGTGGGGTAAGAATGTTTCACAATGTCATTAAGAAGTATTCATTTCATTTCATTTAACTTCTGGGATTTATATAGTTCATAGCTACCCAAAGGGTTTCCCAGTGCTAGTAATGACCTCCGTTTTGGTAGAAAATATCTCAACGTCCCTAAAATAAGTTGGTTTTCAATAGTTTCCTGAAGATAATTTCTGACTTCTTCTGCCTAATATGAATAGAAAGCTTGCTCCAAAAGTTGGGAGCTAGAAATGTAAACAAGCATCCACCACCTCTTACGTTCTTGATCTTATGAACAAGAAAAAGGTTCTGACTCTCGGACCGTAAAGTTTGCTCGTTTAGGGACGTAGGGAGTGATGAGATGTTGAATGTGCTAGGGTCCCTAATTGTGTACAGCTCGATAGACTAGACAGAGAGACTCAAATGATATTCTCTTCTGAATTGGCAGCCAAAGAAGTGCAACAAAAGCAGGGGCTGCTGAAGTGCACTTAGGGATGATTAAAAGCATCCGTGCTGCTGCGTTCTGTATTACCTGCAGTCGGTTGGTAACATATTTGGACTGCCTAGGTAAAGGGAGTTCCCATAGTCTAAGCGAGAATTGATCAGTCCTTGGACTACTATTCTGGTCAGCTGGATTGCAAGCCAACTCAAGAACTTTTTTAAGGTGCGAAGAAGTCCAAAGCAACCGACTGCCAGCTTTTTGGCCTGGACTTCCATAGTTAGCTTTTCAGCGATCCAGAATCCTAAGATCTTCACTGATGGAGCAGGTGCCGGGAGTGCCCCTAACTCTTCCAGACAATTGAGTTCATCCCAGAGGGACGGATTTTTTCCAATGACCAACACTCTGTTTTATCTCCATTCAGCATTAGATGACTATCCGACATCCAGTTTGTGACATGTTTGACGCATGCATTCAGCTGCTGTGAGGTGTTCTTGATGTCTGTACGGAGTGAAACGACAATCTGGGTGTCGTCTGCGTATGAGACGAGGGCAAACCCATAAGTATTTACATAAGCTTCTGTATATTTGTAAATTGCTGCATAGTATTGAGTAAGATCTGTGTAATAAATTTATTTTTTCCTTTTTAAAAAGAAAGAGCACAGACTGGACAATCATTTATGGAGTGTTATTATTGTGTATCTGTGAATGGTGATTACTAGCCCACACCACCTCCCGTGAGTTGGCCTAAGACTGCTCCGCTTCGCTATACCTCTTAGAATTAAGCGCTACAATGGGGTGTTTGGTTCCCAGTGAAGTACAAATGTAGACCCATTACTTGCGCATGCCACACTACTAATGACTAATTGTCTAACAGGCCTGATTTAGAATTTGGGAGATGGAGTTAACGCCATCAGGCTGAAGGAGGACAATGCATCTACCATCCTGAAGGACTTCCATTGACCAGATTTAGAGTTGTCCGCCAGCCCTGTGGACAACTCTCTATGTTGACAGGAACTGCTGTCATGACGGGTCCTGCCTATGCAGGAAAAGTTTGACAGACAATATCGTCAGAAAAGATGGTTGGCCGGCAAACTTTTCAAAAGGTATTTGTTCTTCAAAAATGAAAATTAGATCCCAGGGAGGGATTTAAAAAAAATATTTAAATAAATAATGGCCCTCACATGCGGGTAGTTTTCTCCCATGGTTTTGGGGTGATTATTTCTTTATTCCTCCCTCCAATGGCCCCTATCCTGTCGGGCTGCTAGAGGAAGGATTCAACTGAAGTAGACACAAGCAACGGAATTGGACTTTTATTATTTGAAGTGAATGGCATTGGAATATGAATGAATATTCCAAGCAATTCAGAGAAAGACATATAGACGTCAAAGATTGTATATTGACTTTATCATACATATTGTAAGAAGTAAGACACTGAAAAAACAGAATTGTTTTGTTAACTCCATTCTTGAGACTTGTGGATCGATCATTTCACAGTTCCACTTTATTACTCACTTTCCAGACAGGGGATGTTGATTCACTGTTGAGGTTTCAGGACTGATTTGGCATGATTCTCTTTCAAGTGTCATTTTCTGGCTGTAACATGCACACAGCCTTTGTGTTAGGTGATGGCTCTCACAACAGTAGCAATAGTGCAGGCTCCAAGCAGGAGTATGCAAAACATGGCCACAAGGAAGATTGAGATTTTAGCACTTGGCTGTCATCAGCCTTCCAGTTATCAGACAGACAAAAGGACAGCCCTGCTTAGAAACGTGGTGATCTTTAACAAGAGAAATATTTGACTTACTCCTCACTCCTACCATCTCCCCTATCTCGCCACTCAGGATAAACTAATCAGTATCCCTTTGCGAATAAGGACCTAACAGATTTTCTGTGGGTAGCCTTTTCTCCATCTACCCTCACTTCACTTCTGCATCTCCACCCTCAATCCACAGGGATGTAGTCAATACACTTCCACTATCTAGGGAAGCTGCATCTACTCTCCATCATGTTATGCAAAATGCATCCCACCAGTGCATGTACTTAGACTTTCACCACAAGCGGAGCCTTACTACGCACTTGCTACATTTTCATCGCACATACATGCACATGGAATGTCAGCACAAAGGTCTGGGAGTCACACAGGATTCTCTACTTATCTTAACACTCTGTGCCTCTTTGCTGGACTTCCAAACACTTCTGCCATATATGTATTTCCACCACCCTTCATCTAGTCCTCAGAGTTTCGCAGACCAGTCATCTAAGTGCTGAAGCTACCACTGCTGTCCTTAGTTCCCAGTGCTATCTATCTGAAGCCTCTCTCACCCACTCCTCTGCTAAATGAACTTCTCCTCCTGGTCCTTCTGATCTAGCGTCTCCTGATCCTGCTATCCCAGGTGTGTTCAGTTGTGGATCTTCATATTCTTTGGTCTGTCATTGACCTGGCCCACCAGCCATCCTAGTCTTGGTCCTGGTCATCCTGGTCTTTCTTGTCCTATTGTCTGTTAGGGCTACTACTACTTCTCTTTGAGCTCTTTGTTTCGTTGGTCCTGGTCGGTATGCTCAGGCACTCCTAGCCCTCCTCGTCATTACGGTCCAGGGCTTTTTGTTCATTCATGCCCATGTCTAATGGGTCCTGATCTACCTGTACCACATCCTTTGGGCCCTCCTGATCCTTCTTACCCTGGTTCTGGCACACCTAGTACTGTTTTTCCATGTCCTGTTCTTTCGGGTTTATTTGTTCCTGGCCCCCTCTAGCAATGGTAACCCTGGTCCTAGTGGATTAGGGCTCCCTGGGACTGGTTCTTCCTGTCCTGGTCCTTGTAGCTCTGGTCATCCTAGCCCTCCTGGTGGTCCATCTCCTGGCCCTTATTACCCTACTGGTCTTCATCCTCCTCACACTCGTCCTACACCTTCCTGCTCTTGCTCCTTCCACGATAACTTTAGTCATATACAGCTTCAAGCCTGTCACTCAGATATTTTTTTGGCTTTCAGATTTCTTTTGTTGAGCCAGCACTGTAAAGGATAGAAATTAGGGCACAGTAGAGACATGACGTTGCCCACCTAAAATATTGGTTAGCACGTTAAAAATTGAAACTAGCATTCCCAAGATGCATTGTGCAGGTTACTAAAATGCCAGTATGGCTGAAGGAGCCATTCATTACATGGGTCCAATAAGCATCTATGCCTGAAACCCACCCCGCTGGGAGAATAGTATGAAAAAATGTGGTTATTCAGCAGGCAATGAGTGAAAACCTCCTGTGAATTACCCAGATGCATTACTTACTTGTATCCTGCATCACTTCTACATTCCACATTCCACATCCCCATTACTCTGTCTCACTCAATTTCACTCCTGCAAGTGTCTCAAAGTACTGTGCTGCCAAGTGCCAACTACCTACTGTAAGTCTACCTCCCTCTATGGCCCCAATGCCACCTATTTCTCTGCATTCCCTATTTGCTGGTGCTTGTCAACTGCTGCTGGAGGATTGTGCTAGCACTAGTCTTCCATAAAAAGCCCAAAACGAGCCCATCCCTCAATAATCGTCAAAAGGAGGATCATGAACATTAAAAAAAAACATATTCTCATGAGTGTATAAAACATTTATGTAACATGCTTTGAACCCATATTAATTATCCTTTGCAGACAGCCAAATATTCCTAGACTGCAGTGCAAAATATTGTGTGCCATATCCTCAGACTCCTGAAAATGAAATTTGATTCATAGATTTCTTATTTTAGTATTAGATTGATTTGACTGTTTTTACTTCTGTTAACAGCTTACTTCACTTCTTACCTTTGTACATAATATTGTACATTTTCTAATGCACTTACTCTCAAATGCTTCACACATTCTGCATCACCATTACAAGATGGCCACCATCCTACCATTGCTGGGAGTCCCTTTTTACTTCATGGTCAGAGAAATAAAGACCCCTTCACGCTATTTATCCGGCAGCCAGGCAAATAGTACATCATCGCTATTATTTAGCCTGCAGCAGACTAAACAGCAGAGATAATGCACTATTTTTCCGGCCGCTGGGTAAATAGCAGAGAATATGTAGTATTTGGCCAGTGAATGGGTAAATAGCCACTTCCAATCACTCAATCTGCACGTGCATTAAACAAAATGCATGTGTCCTTTTGTAATGTACCTGGTACTCATATAAAGCGCTCCAATACCTTCTGGTCGAGTCCGGACTATATAAAACCTCAAAAGAAATCATGACCCCACTCACCCTATTGTTGAAAGATATCTGTGAAGGGTGCAAAGGAATAGTAGAAACAAGTGTTTGCCCTTTACAATGAGCAATAGTTTCAGCTCTTCAGTCCAGGGATTACAGTATGACACCCGGGCCAACAGAGCTAACTATGCACAGAGATGGCTTCCTTTCTGGTTTATTCTTTACAAAACCAGAGGCAACAGAGCTATATATCCATAGAGATGGCTTCCTTTTGGTTTTGTTGCTTATAAACCTGTCCAGGTAATTGCTAATGGTTAAGATGTGCCTCAGAACTGATGGCCAGGAGTAATGAAGACATTCGTCTATGTAGGAAGCCGGTGGAGCAGAGACTGAAATACAAGGGAATCAGCCGACACACTGAGTTAAGTTTAGAACAAGAGATAAGGGATGGAAGAAATTACAACTTCTAAGACCGTTCAGCATACTGCAGCTTACAGCCACAGTTCACCAGCCATGGCATCCAGTCAGCCTCCACCTCATGCCAATGTAGTCACTGTCCTTCCCGCCACGATACAGACCACGACGGTGACAACCTCTCTGCCTGTCTATGTGCCCGACTATATGAGATTATCCACCATGTCCATTCTGTTGTGCTTCCTGCCTCTGGGTATAGCAGCTCTTGTCTTCTCCTGCAAGGTAAGCTCTTTCTACTTCATCCTTGTCACACATGGCTAACCTTGCAGGGCCATTCGAGAAGCCATCTAACACCTACTCTTGGGAGGATGACTTCTACCCGAATGTGTAGGTGTCCTCCCGGTCCTCATCAGTGACACGATGGGCCCGAGTCACAAAGATAAATGTAGCCGTAAATGTACAGGTGTAACCAAATTTATCTTTTTTACACCTGCCAGGAATCCACAGAGGGATTCCTGACAGGTATACTCCAATTTAAAGCATCATAGCTTTTCACCATGAGTGCGGAGATCTCCAAACCTGTAAATTTCAAGCAAGAGGTGGGAAGTGAGCGTTCCAAGGCATGGTTTCCTTTAGGCACGTACATTTGTGGGCATTCCTAAACTTCAATTTAGCCCTTTGCCACTATTGAAAAGACTGAGCATTTACTCCAACACAGGGTTGACATAAATTCGTATTGCTGCTTTACAGTTTGGATAGAAAATCACATGACTTTCCCAGAAATGCTCCTAGAAACCTGTGCCTACTGCCTCATTCCAGATGTACAAAGGAAATCCTGAAAATTCCTCTCTGCCCCTGTTGTTCCTACTTTTTCATCACTCATGCCATGTCTTCATATACAGGGCACACTAACCTGTGGTCTGCAAATAAATGCTAAGCTTGAGTCCCAAAGTAGTTACAAGAATATTTAGTTCAGTTTTCCCTCTTATATGCCTTACCTCATTTCTTCAGAAGAGGAAGGGCACTTGATAATGATACATAATTATTTGTTTTCCCTTTCTTTAGAATGGTCTCCTTTTTCACTTTTAGCGTTTTCCTTCTTTCCTTTGTTTGGAGTCAGGTGCACAAATCCCATTGCACTGAAAGGGCTTCTGGCTCCCCCCAGTGCTGTAGCTTCCAAGACACACAAAGTTCTTCAGCTGATATGTACTAGACTTTGCTCAAGATGTTGTCTCAGTGACAGCCATTACAAAGTATTTTGCAGTTCATCCAGAGTGCAAAGTGCATAAAAAAGTTTTGGAAATGTGTCAAAGTAATCAATGGGGAATGTGTTCTTTTATGTTATGACAGCTCTATTTGATAATTTGATCAATGCATATGTCCTTGTTTTTATAGTGCTATGATGCCCCACCCTGTGAGTAAAAACACTGAATATGCAATACATTATTTAAGAATTGTATTACACACCGTATAAGATAGGCTGTGGCATAATGAACAAAGAGATTTAGGCCAAGTTTTACTAACACCGAGTGCCAGATTTGCATCACAAAAGTGTTGCAAACCTAGGGCAAAATGTGGTGGTGGAATTTACTTTCCAACACAAATCATGGTTTGCATTGGAAAGTTGCTGAAACTAATGCAAAACGCTATACACAACTTTACACTACTTTGCGTTGAAAGGGGCATACTATAGGTGGTACATGGGCGTTCCTGTGCAACCACCCATGAGTTTTGTCACAAATCTCTATTTACTAACATTGACAGATTGGAAATTGTGCTAAAAACTTTTACCTCCTGGAGGCAAGCATTACAGTGGAGCAAATGTAAAAGGCTGCCCATTTTTTTAATTTTCATGTGTGCTACACTATGGTGCAATAGTATGTGCATGGCATATGGCAACCCTGAACCAGAATACAAGCAACCCAGGTCCTTAGTTCAGACTGGACTGTTCCCATCGGAGCAGAGTCAAGACTGCTTCGCATATAGCTGGGTCCGAACTGAGTTGTCATGGTGTGCAAAATAACAATGGACTGTGATGCGGCCCTAGTAATTACCAGTGGCTGAGAGTAATTCAAGCATTCCTCTCATCAATTTTTGTATGCTTTAGTATTTTACCTTGGTGGACGGGTATGCCCAAACGTGGGTTTCGTGCACATTGTATCACTGGAACCAAGCAATACCAGGCTGATGTGTCCTAACAAGGGCAAAACCAGTCCTGGGTCGCTTGTGTTCCGTTTCAGGGAGAACCTGGTTTAGCAGTCCGGGCTGGACTGCTTCCATTGGAGCAGGGTCACAACTGATTTGCATATAGATGGGTCCAAACTGAGGTGGCACTGTGCGCAAAATACCAATGGACTGGGATGAGGCCCGAGTAATTACCAGTGCCTGAGAATATTTCAAGCATTCCACCCATCACTTTTTTTATGCGTTAGGATATCCATACAGGACACATACCTAGGGATGGTAGGATATGTAGTGCCTGGTGAACATTGACTTTGTGATGTTTTTAATCCTGTTATAGAAATCCACTAATAAATTCAGGCCCATTTTTATGAAGCCTTTGCGCTGTCCTTCCATCATGCAAGATGATGCAAAGACAATGGGCTTCAGTAATATTCTCAAAGCCAAGCAAGGCTTGATTTGCATAGCCTTGCTTGACTTTGTAAAGGAATGTAACGCAAGGGAGCTGCTTGCACTGCAGTACATTTCAACTTGGGGGGTGTTTCATGGGTGGAGCATGGGCATTCCCATGCATCCACCCATGGATTTTGGCACGTTCCCAGATGTACAAAAATGCTACGCTTTTGAGGAGAAATATCTTTATTTCCCCTCTGCATTTCCTCTTTACACATGTGTTTCATTCAGCAGCACATATAAAAAGAGGAAAATGCCTCTAAGAATTGTTTTTGTACAGGAAGATGTCCCTCCCAGGTACAAAAACAATCCTGTCTGTAATGCAGGCACCCTTTCACTATGGTGCAAGGGTTCCTACATTGTTGCTAGGCTGCATACTGTGCAACAGCACAAGGAGAGAGTAGAGTGCTCCATATCTTTGTAAATATTGGAGCATTTCTACTTTCTCCCTTTCATGCACCACAGCGCAGCAACTTTGCTTGCGGCCCTGCATTCCGTGAAGGTTTAGCAAATGCTCCCCTCAAAAAGAATGGATATCCTTTTTAGACAGTTTTAGCATTGTTAATTCAGATCCCTAAATATAATCTCGAGCTCTTAAGAAACAACAAAGCTAACAATGCCGTATAAGCGTGGTGGACTTGGAGTCCCCGACCGTTATCTGTACTTTCTAGTTGCACAGGCACACTATGCCTATTACTGGTACCACCCCGACGCCTGTCTGCAGTATTTGAAACCAGAATGGACCCAGGCTCGACCCTACTCACTCTCCACCCTTATGCAGCACGGAGTGCCCAGAGTTCCCTCCGAAATACAGACACTCCATTCAACATTCTAGGCCTGGACACGAATGTGCCGATACCTTCGGTTCGACCTCCTATACTCCCCGCACATACCAGTGCAAGATAACCCATGGCTTTCTCCAACCATGGAAGCACTGACTAAGAGAATGCTAACCCGGTGTAGGTTAAACACGCCTGGACAATTTTTTCAAAACGCTCAAATATGATCTACCCATGACTTAGCAGGGGAACAGGAAGTGACATATATGGACAGGTTTCTAATACACAGAACATGCAATGCATTGATAGCCGCACTCCGTACATCTACCGCAAAGCCAATTGACTTCCTCCCCTTTCACTCGTTATTACCTCTCCCTCTGGCACCCATCTGATTTCCAGACTCTATCATCTGGCTCTAATACACAGAGCACAAGCAGGCACTGGGGCTTGAATTGCTTGGGAAAATGACTTGGGTTACCCCCTACCCGATAAAACATGGGCCTATTGTTGTGGACAGATCAGATACATCTCACTTAACCATCGCCACAAGTTGCTGCACTTTAAGTATATACACAAAGCGCACATCACACCCATGCTATTGGCAAAGATCGATCCCACCAACCCTCACACTTGCCCTAGATGTGCTGCGGAGGCTGTAGACTTCTCCCATATGGCATGGAACTGAGCACCAGTACTAGCGCACTGGACTGAAATCTTCCGCCACCTTGCGGAGATGATTGAGACGGACTTGACAACTTCCCCATTAACGCCATTACTGGTTTATGTGAAGCCTCTTCATTCTGGTGTGCGTCATGTTTCAACTATCGCCTTACTCCTAGCCAAACGGCAGGTCTCTAGGCACTGGTGCTGTCCCATGATCCCGGCTGTTAAAGCCTGGCTGAAGGACCTAATGTATTGTGACACCACTAGCGATATCTACGCCTCTATGCAACCGCCGACTTCTAGGCCCAAAAATATTTGGCAACCACTCCGTTCCTATCTGCTTTTACACCCTAAAGAGATGGCTTGAATGTTACTTTCAATATGTTACATAAAATAAACCACATTGTATGCCCTGCAATATAATGCCATACTTGGAATGTAACGGAATGGTGCTTGTAATAATAATGACTCAACTTGTCTTTGACGGTCATTTGCTCATCTCAACGCTACCCCCTACTACTGGACAATATATCCCTGTATGTTCTGTTAGCTCTGACATTCACTTGTCTTTGTTGATTTTCTTGAAAATGCAATAAATATGTAGTAAGCTGGCTCTGTATATACTATACCAAAATGAGGTATAATGTGCACAGAGTCCAGTGGAACCCCAAAGGCAGGCAGAGGTAAAAGTAGGTAGCACCTTACTCTCTATTTGTGGTAGTGTGGGTGAGCAGTAAGGGGCCGATTCCGATCTCGGCCGGTAGGGCTCCGAATCGGATTTGGCTTTACCGGATCCGATTCGGAGCCCTATTTCCCGACCGAATCGTACGTGCGTCCGGGCGAGCGAGTACGATGCGTGCGCTCGTGAAATCTCCGACTGACTCGTTCGCAGGACCCGACCGCTCCGACCAACTCGCACGGGGACGACTCGCACCGCGCAATGGAGACGTTCCCCGGCCGGGTAAGTACGATGCGCACCTCGACCGCTCCGACCGACTCGCGCAGTCCAGCTCCAAGGAGCTGTTGGAGCCGCACTTTGGGGGTCCATGTCGGACCCCCCTGGAAGCGCAGGCGCGCGAGTCACACACAGGGGGGACCCATGGTCCCCCCTACACGTGCATGTATGGCGCGACCCGCATCGACGCGAACACGCTGTAGGGGGCGCCCTTGTTCGCGTCGTGCCCATTGAGTCAATGGGAGCCTGTGTACGCGTCGTACGACTGGCTCCCATTGACTTCAATGGGAGTCCGACTGAATCGAGTCCGATGGCATACGTGCGCATCGTACTCGTTCGGTCGGGCTGCTAGGGTCCGATTCGGTCGGAAATCTCTCCGGGTCCGGTTCGGTCGGGGAGATTTCCTGCCTGAATCGGAATCGGCCCTATGTCTTTATCAGAGGGTTTAGCATTTGTTGTATACACTCAATCAGCAATTGATTGCACACACTCAAAGACTGAACTCAGACCAATTTGCTTTGTATAAAAATATTATTTAGTTATATTTATTTCTTAGAACCAAGCAAGCCTGGCACAGGTAAGTGATTTATACTTTGCAGTAACAATACCGTTTGAATTGCAGTTGTATATTTACTTTGATTTGGTTACAGTAGAATTAGTGGAAATGCAATACCTTAAAATATTGTACATATACTTTAAAATGACTTTTCAATAGCAGGTCATTTATTTTACATTGCAGATTACTTTTCTTACACAGTATAGTATACCTGGATACTGCACTGGGGCATTTCCTGTAAAAAACGTAAGTAAATGCGTTTTGGTTATTTTTACACAGATGTATAGGCTTTTATATATTTTCCAACTCCACACTTTTCATAGAAAACAGTCAATGTTATCCTATGGGAGGAAATAGAGTTATCGGTTAACAGGTAAGTACTTTGTTGTGGGAGTTGGTTTTCTGGGGTTAGACTCAGGGGTCTCCCAGGGTCGAGGATGCACTCTCAAAGCACCCTCAGTGGCACTAGGGCGGCCGGGTGCAGAGTGCTGAGGCCCAATGTTATTCAATGGGGGATAGGGGGCCTCCGGTTGGTGGCTGCTAAAGAGAAGGCCACAAGGTTGTGGGAGCAAAGCTCCTGGACTTTAGCTCAGGGCAAATGGGGGTTCAAGTTAGCACCAAAGGTACGCCCTCAGCTGCACTAGGGTGGCCGGGTGCAGGGTGATGTTTTGGCGTCGGGTGCCCTGTTACTTTCAATGGGGACTCTCCGGATTGCAAACACACTGCAGGCTCGGGGACGAAGGTCTTCTGGGAGCAACCACCACTTGGAGAGGTAAGTTGGGATGCTGGAGGTTGGTTAGACATCGTTGGTTGGGCCACCCAAAGGCGTGGGACGTCGGGTGCAGGGGTGTCTTTTAGGGTCGGATCTTCTTACCAGCTCCTGGTCGCAGTTGGGGGGACCCTCTGCATTGAGGCTGCAGGTGTCAGCTGGAGGCTTGAGGCAGGTCAAGGTCAAGATCACCGGGGAGTGCTCCTCGTGCTGTTGGGCCACTCAAACACCGTCCGTGAGCGTCTGGTGCAGAGTGGTGCAGACTTGCGGATTTTGCCGGAGCTGGAGTCTGTTGGTGAACAAATCAGGTGTTCACGGGAGACAAAGTCATTTCCTTGGAAGGCAGGGCAGGTCCTCGGGGTTCTTGAGGTTGCTGGCTGCAGGACACACTTGAGTTTCGCTTCTGCAGGTTCGAGGCGGGGACAGGCCAGTAGGGCTGGGGCCAAGTCAGTAGGCGTCCTCCTCTTCTTAGCTTCCGCACGGCTGTTTGGTCCTTCTTCTTCATGTAGTCATTTCTTGTCTGAGGAGGCAAGGTTCGGGGGTTACAGGTAGGTAAAAGGCAGGGACCAATGGGTCCCTTCCCTGGGGTGGGTACACCCCCTATTATGCCACCCTCCAGTGGGAGGGGGGCATGAGCCTGTCCCTGGTTGGCTGAGTCCCCCCATCTTCAAGATGGCATGGACTGAGAGTTGTGATTCACACGCCTCCCCCACCTGAGGAGTGGAGTTGGCAGAGGTGGGCACACCTCTCTTCCTCACTTGTTTTTCCCACCGGTTCTCCCGTCCAAAGTGGAGGTCAGAACCAGGGGGGACCAGCTGCTGAAAGCAGCAAGTGGCCTGGGGAAGCTCACAAAGGCGGCAAGCCTTTGAAGCTTCTCCTTCATGAACCCTGCCCATCCTGGGGGAGGAGGCTAGGCACCTCGTCCCAGGATGTGCATTGTTTCAGGCCCCAGAGAGCAGCAGGCTCTCGACCCAGGGGTCCAGAAACATGTCTGGTGGTGGCAGCTGAAAGCAGCCACTCAGCCTGGACACTAGAGGTGGGTTAGTTTTCAGGGGGCATCTCTAAGATGCCCTCTGTGTGCATTTTACATTAAATCACACACTGGCATCAGAGTGGGTTTAATGTGCTGAGAAGTTTGATACCAAACTTCTCAGTTTTCAGTGTAGCCATTATGGTGCGGTGGAGTTCGTAATGTCAAACTCCCAGCACCATATACTCTTAATGGCAGCACTGCACTTACAATGTCTAAGAATGGACTTAGACACTGTAGGGGTACAGGGCTCATGCAAATATCGTAGGGACAGAATATCAAAATCAAGAATATAGACGACCAGAATATCGACCTGAAGGTAAGCAATATCGTTTTTGTTAATATCGAAGTTAGTAATATCGATAGCAAAAAATCGATGTTACTAATATCGATATTTATATTAGTGTTATGTATTTTATTATGTATTTTATATGTATGTGTTATATATTTTTGTTAAGTATTGTACTGGTTTTTAAATATATGTATAAAATGTTTATAAGTTAGTAATGTTTTTTAAGTAAATTATGCATTTTAGTACTGTAGCGGGTTGTGGGTTTATAGGGGAATAGGGTGGGAAGTAATTTAATTATAGTAAATTCATTAATAATTTTTAGGAATTATTAATTAATTGTAATTAAATTTTGCGTTTTAGTTCTGTAGCGGGTTGTGGGTTTATAGGGAATAGGGTGGGAAGTATTTTAATTGTAATTAAGTAAATATTTATTTTTATTTATTGGTATTGTTAATTAATTTATTGTTAATTAATTATTAATTGGTAATTAATTTTTATTCATTGGTAATTAATTTTTATTAATTGATTAATTGATAATTATATTAAGTGTATTAATTTATTATTGGAGCGGGTTGTGAGTTTATAGGGAAATAGGGTGGGAAGTAATTTAATTCTAATTAAGTAATTATTAATGTTATTTTTGGGTATTGATAATTAAATTATTGTTAATAAATTATTATTTGGAAATTAATTTTAAATAAATATTATTTTTTGGTATTGTAAATTAATTTATTGTTTAATAATTATTACTTGGCCATTAATTTCTATTAATTATTATTTATTGGTATTTATCATTAATTTTTTGTTAATTATTAATTGGTAATTACTTTTTAATAATAATTATTTTTTGGTATTGAAAATTAATTTATTTTTAATTAATTTTTATTTGGCAATTCATTTTTAATAATTATTATTTATTGGTATTTATCATTAATTTATTGTTAATTAATTATTAATTGGTAATTATTTTTTATTAATTATTTATTGGTATTGATAATTAATTTATTGTTATTTAATAATTAAATCTTTATTTATTTATAATTTTTTTAAATTATAAGTATGTTAATTTTAACCCCTAGGCTATCCAACACTTTCCCTACTGTTGCACTCACTGGAGTGGGAATAGTAATTTTTACCCCTACACTATCCAACACTTTTCCTACTGTTGCACTCACTGGAGTGAGAATAGTAATTTTTACCCCTCCGCTATCCAATACTTTCCCTACTGTTGCACTCACTGGAGTGGGAATAGTAATTTTTACCCCTACGCTATCCAACACTTTCCCTACTGTTGCACTCTTTGGAGTGGGTTAGTAATTTTTACCCCTACGCTATCCCACACTTTCCCTACTGTTGCACTCACTGGAGTGGGAATAGTAAATTTTACCCCTGCGCTATCCCACACTTTCCCTACTGTTGCACTCACTGGAGTGGGAATAGTAATTTGTACCCCTCCACTATCCAATACTTTCTCTACTGTTGCACTCACTGGAGTGGGAATAGTACATTTTACCCCTACGCTATCCCACACTTTCCCTACTGTTGCACTCACTGGAGTGGGAATAGTAATTTTTACCCCTACGCTATCCAACACTTTCCCTACTGTTGTACTCACTGGAGTGGGAATAGTAATTTTTACCCCTACGCTATCCAACACCTTCCCTACTGTTGCACTCATTGGAGTGGGAATAGTAATTTTAACACCTACGCTATCCAACATTTACCCTACTGTTGCACTGTTTGGAGTTGGAATAGTAATTTTATTCCCTCCACTATATAATATTTTTTGTATTATTTTAGCTAATGTAGTATATAATTCATTTTAAAAATAATTTTTTATTTTATTTGTTACATATATTTATTTAATTTTTATTTATGTTATTGTTTTATGTGTATAGATGTATTTATAATTTATAAGATTGTCTTAATAATTTATAAGTTATTAAAATAATTATTATTAAAACATATTAATAAGTAAGTGTATATATTATATATTATATGTATATATTAAATGTATTTATAAATTATATATATTTAATTTATAAATTTAAACATTTTGAAATATTTTTAACTATGTTTATTTTAATTATATGTATTATTTACTTTATTTTACATTACTTTTTTTAACCAAAAAACCCCGATATTTTTAACAACGATATTTTTGCCAACGATATATTTTTTTCGATATTTTTGTACTTACCATAATGTAGATAGGATGTCGATATTCTTGACTTCGATATTCTTGCTGCGATATTTTTGTAGGTCGATATTCTGACCTTCGATATTCTGTCAGTGATTCTTACCAGGGATTGACCTGTGGCCTCAGATGCTAATTGGGTTTAGGCTTCGATGCAGTTTTAGGGAAAGAACATATGCCCTGGGTACCTGATTAGCAGGAGCCCAGGGCACACTCAGTCCAAGTACATCAGCAGTTCAGCAAAAAGTGGGGGCAACCATGCAGAAAGAGGGCACTTTCTCACACAAACCGGCCCCCCCTAAACGAAAGAGGATGAGACTAACCTTTCACTAGAGAGTCTCCATTTTCTAAGTGGAAGAACCTGGAAAGTCCATCTGCATTGTCATGGGCAGTCCCAGGTCTGTGTTCCACTATAAAGTCCATTCCCTGTAGGGAGATGGACCACCTCAACAGTTTAGGATTTTCACCTTTCATCTGCATTAGCCATCTGAGAGGTCTGTGATCAGTTTGAACTAGGAAGTGAGTACCAAACAAGTATGGTCTCAGCTTCTTCAGGGACCAAACCACAGCAAAGGCCTCCCTCTCAATGGCACTCCAACACTGCTCCCTGGGGAGCAGCCTTCTGCTTATAAAAGCAACCGGTTGGTCTTGGCCTTCATCATTGGTCTGGGATAGGACCGCTCCTATCCCTAGCTCAGAGGCATCAGTCTGCACAATGAACTGCCTTAGCTTTGAGAATTGGTGCTGAGCACATAGCCTCTTTCAGAGTATCAAAAGACTTTTGACAACTAAGGGGCCGATTCCGATTTGGGCCGGAAACCTCTCCGACCGTGCCGGACCCGGAGAGATTTCCGACCGAATCGGACTCTGGCAGTCCGACCGAATGAGTACGATGCGCACGCATGCACCCGGACTCGATTCGGTCGGACTCCCATTGAAGTCAATGGGAGCCGGTCGTACAACGCGTACGCGGGCTCCCATTGACTCAATGGGTGCGAGGCGAACAGGGGCCCCCCTACAGCGGGTACACGTCGATGCGCATCGCGCCATACATGCACAGGTAGGGGGGAGCCATGGGTCCCCCCTGTGTGCGACTCGCACGGCCACGCGTACAGGGGGGTCCGATGCGGACCCCCAAAGTCCGGCTCCGACAGCTCTTTCGAGCCGGACGGCGCGAGTCGGTCGGACTGCTCGCAGCGCGCATCGTACTTGCCCTGCCGGGGAACGACTCCATCGGGCGGTGCGAGTTGTGTCCGTGCGAGTCGGTCGGAGCGTGTTGAAGCCACGTACGAGTCGGTCGGCGATTTCGCGGGCGCTTGCATCGTACTCGCTCGGCCGGACCCGCGTACGAATCGGTCGGGAAACAGGGCTCCGAATCGGATCCGGTAAAGCCGAATCCGATTCGGAGCCCTACCGGCCGAGATCGGAATCGGCCCCAAACTGTCCAGTTTACCTTCTTGGGCATCTTCTTGGAGGTGAGTTCTGTGAGGGGAGCCACAATGGACCCATATCCCTTCACAAACCTCCTGAACTGCACAGTCAAGCCAAGGAATGCCCTGACTTGGGTTTGGGTTGTTGGAGCTGCCCAGTCCAGGATGGCCTGGATCTTGGGCTGTAAGGGTTGTACCTGGCCTCCACCAACAAGGTGGCCCAAGTACACCACAGTTCCCTGCCCTATCTGGCATTTGGATGCCTTGATAGTTAGGCCTGCAGTTTGCAGGGCATTTAAAACCTTCCCAAGGTGGATCAGGTGATCCTGCCAGGTGGAGCTAAAGACAGCAATATCATCTAGATAAGCTGCACTAAAGGACTCCAATCCAGCAAGGACTTGGTTCACCAACCTCTGGAAGGTGGCAGGGGCTTTCTTTAAACCAAAGGGCATAACAGTAAACTGATAATGCCCATTAGGTGTGGAGAATGCTGTCTTTTCGTTTGCTCCTGGGGCCATGGCAATTTGCCAGTGCCCTGCAGTTAAGTCAAAGGTACTTAGAAATGTGGCTGCACCCAATTTGTCTATCAACTCATCTGCTCTTGGAATAGGGTGTGCATCTGTCTTGGTGACAGAGTTGAGCCCTCTATAGTCCACACAGAACCTAATTTCTCTCTTTCCACCCTGTGGATGAGGTTTGGGGACTAGAACCACTGGGCTGGCCCAGGGGTTCTCGGAGGGTTCAATAACCCCTAACTCCAGCATCTTGCTGACTTCAGCTCTGATGCTTTCCTTGACTTGATCAGACTGTCGATAGATTTTGTTTTTGACAGGTGAACTGTCACCAGTGTCCACATCATGGGTACACCAGTTGGTCTGACCAGGGGTCAAGGAAAAGAGCTTTGCATACTGCTGCAAGACTTGCTTGCAATCATTCTACTGTTGGACAGAGAGGGTGTCTGAAAAGACAACTCCATCCACTGACCCATCTTTTGGGCTGTATGAGAGGAGGTGAGGGAGAGGTTCACTCTCTGTCTCCCGATCCTCATCAGTCACCATCAGCATGGTGATGTCAGCCCTGTCATGGTAGAGCTTCAGGCGGTTCACATGGATAACCCTTTTGGGTGTCCTGCTTGTGCCCAGGTCAACCAGGTAGGTGACCTCACTCTTTTTTTCTAGGATAGGGTAAGGGTCACTCCATCTGTCCTGGAGTGCCCTTGGTGCCACTGGCTCCAAAACCCACACCTGTTGCCCAGGTTGAAATTCAACCAGTGCAGCTTTTTGGTCATACCAGTGCTTCTGAAGCTCCTGGCTGGCTTCAAGATTTTTTGATGCCTTTTCCATGTACTCAGCCATTCTGGACCTTAGGCCAAGCACATAGTCCACAATATCTTGTTTGGGTTCTTGGAGAGGCTTCTCCCAACCTTCTTTTACAAGACAGAGTGGTCCCCTCACAGGATGGCCAAACAGAAGTTCAAAGGGGGAATACCCTACTCCCTTCTGTGGCACTTCTCTGTAAGCAAAACGCAGGCAGGGTAAGCGGACATACCATCTCCTTTTGAGTTTTCCAGGGAGCCCCATAATCATGCCTTTCAATGTCTTGTTGAATCTCTCAACAAGGCCATTGATTTGTGGGTGATAGGGTGTAGTAAACTTGTACTGCACTCCACACTCTTTCCACGTGTTTTAGGTAAGCAGACATGATGTTGGAACCTCTGTCTGAAACCACCTTCTTAGG
The DNA here is from genome assembly GCA_963921515.1 of Calotriton arnoldi. Classification (NCBI taxonomy): domain Eukaryota; kingdom Metazoa; phylum Chordata; class Amphibia; order Caudata; family Salamandridae; genus Calotriton; species Calotriton arnoldi. Next base: position 78,448 of record CAWUFW010014912.1, read on the forward strand.
AAACCCTACCTTGGTGAAGACACCAATGAGGGCCTTGGCTACTGCAGGAGCTGTAGTAGTCCTAAGGGGAATCGCTTCAGGGTACCTAGTGGCATGATCCACTACCACTACAATGAATTTGTTCCCTGATGCTGTGGGAGGTTCAAGTGGACTCACTATGTCCACACCTACCCTTTCAAAGGGAACCCCCACCACAGGTAGTGGAATCAGGGGGGCCTTTGAGGGGCCACCTGTCTTGCCACTGGCCTGACAGGTGACACAGGAGCTGACAAACTCCTTTACATTTTGGTGCATCTGGGGCCAGTAAAAGTGGCTAACTAGCCTTTCCCAAGTCTTGGTTTGGCCCAGATGACCAGCTAGGGGAATGTCATGAGCTAAGGTTAGGAGAACCTCCCTCTACTTCTGAGGCACTACCACTCTCCTAGTGACTCCGGGTTTGGGGTCTCTGGCCTCAGTGTACAGTAGTCCCTCTTCCCAATAAGTTCTGTGGGTACCACTGACATCTCCCTTTTCCTGTGCAGCAGCTTGCTGCCTCAGGCTTTCAAGAGTTGGACAGTCCTGCTGTCCAAGGCCCAGCTCTTCCCTAGAGGGTCCCCCTGGGCCTAAGAGTTCAACCTGGCAAGGGTCAAGCTCCATGGGCTCAGTTCCCTCTGGGGTGTCCAAGTCCTCTCCCTGAGGAGAGGGTTACTGATCCTTTTGCTGTACAGAAGCTGGTTCCCCAGTCTTCTTACCTTTTCTCTTGGAAGGTTGGGCCATACTGTCAGGCTCCAACACTTCTTTTTCACCCTGTCTCTTGCTCTGTGCTCTTGTTTTTACACACACCAATTCAGGGATATCCAGCATTGCTGCATGGGTTTTCAGTTCAACCTCAGCCAATGCTGAGGTTTCCAGGTCATTGCCAGGCAGACATGCAGCTGGTAGCTTTGGAGAGACCACTACCTGTTTCAGGCCAGCAACCCACCCCCCCCCCCAGTCTAATGTCACCATAGCCATTGCATGGTTAGTGGTAACACTGTCAGCATTGGTGACTGGGTAAGTTCTCCCAATCAAGTATTGCTCAGGGGAAACCAGTATGTCTCTCACCATAGTGACACTGGCACCTGTATCCCTCAGAGCTTCTATCCTAGTTCCATTAATCCAAGGGTATTGCAAGTACTTTTTTAAGTTGGGTGGCCATACAGCTACAGTGGCAAACTCAACTTCCCCTTCTGAAACTAGAACTGCTTCAGTGTGCAACCCGATTTGCTCTTGGCACACTGTTGATCCCATCTGGAGACTTGCTACCCCAGGAGTAGCTGTAGTAGGACTAGGGGCCTTCTTGTTTGGGCAAGCAGAATCTCCAGTTAAGTGTCCCAACTTCTTACAGTTGTTACACCAGGCCTTTAAAGGATCAAAGTTCTTTCCTCTGTACCTATTATTGGACTGGGAACAGTTTTGGGACCCAGCCCCCTGTGCAGGTTTTTGGGGCCCTTTAGAAGACTCAGGCTTTTTATCTTGGGGATTCTCACCACCTTTCCCCTGGGGAGGTTTTGTAACCCCTTTCTTTTGGTCAAGCCCAGTGGTTGTCTTTGTCACCCTTGTCTTGACCCAGTGGTCTGCCTTCTTTCCCAATTCTTGGGGAGAAATTAGACCTAGGTCTACCAAATGCTGATGTAACTTATCATTAGTACAATTACTTAAAATGTGTTCTTTCATAAACAGATTGTAAAGTCCATTGAAATCATGCACATTGTGTCCAGTTAACCAACCATCTAGTGTTTTAACTGAGTAGTCTACAAAGTCAATCCAGGATTGGTTTTGGGTCATGTGAGCCCCCCTGAATCTAATTCTATATTCCTCAGTTGTGAGTCCAAATCCCTTGTTAGAAATGGGATTTCTGGTTGGCTAGGGCAAACGCTTAAGCCAGGCAGAAACCACCACTCTAGTCAGGGCAAGGGAGTTACACGCTGAAGATAACCCCTGCTCACCCCCTTGGTAGCTTGGCACAAGCAGTCAGGCTTATCCCAGAGGCAATGTGTAAAGCGTTTGCGCAACACACACACACAGCAGCAACACACTAGGCACACCACAAAAGAAACTCCACACAAGGTTATATAAAAAATAGCCTTTGTATTATCATAAACACATTAGAATCATAATCACACAATATATACTGTGCCAACTGGCACCAGGTAGAAATTCACAGGGGATTATATACATGACCGGGCCAATCGGGCCATGGTCAGAACCATTAGAAAGCACAAGTAATAAAACACAACCAGTAACTACTGGCCAAATACTGTACTCAGCATCAGCAACATAAACGCATTATGTCTGCATCACTTTGGGCAAAAACATCATAGCATGATATTTGCATTAGGCATCACCACATTATGTAATAACATTAGGTATAAACACATTATGAATTCTTTTAGGGCCTTACGCCCTACCAGTACACACAGAAATGACCCCAGGCCAACTGGCCTTCCTCTGGGGCCCAACTGCCCTCTGTCCCAAAGTCAGGGCTCTTAATTGGAGGGTCTTCCACTGGCCCTCTAGCTGCCTTGGCAGCGAAGACAATGTGCGCAAAGCATGGGGCATGGGGGAGTGTATGTCACCCCCTCCTCCTCAGGAATCAGAAATGCCCCTTTGTTGCAGCTGCCCGCGCGGTGCAGCTGGGGAAATGTAGCCTCGGCACCAACCGTGCCTGGGGGAGCCCCGATCACCGGGCTCCTCCTGGTGCCACACGGAAATGCTCCCTTTGTTGTAGCTGCCCGCACTCTTGCGGCGCAGCTATGCTCTTCCCAAAATCAGCACCACCTGTGCCTGACAAGCACCCCCCTCACCGGGGCTCTTCTGGTGCCGCTCTCGGCACAAAGGAAAAAGGCTCAAGTGCAGCCCCACTCACTGGGGCTTCCTCTTCGGCACCGGGGACCGGCGCTGCACTTCAGCTGGGAGACCGCGAGGCTCTGGTTCCCACCACGAGATCCGGCACAGGCGGGGCTCTCCTTGGCCGTGGGAGCCCCGCCTTCAACCAGGCAACAACTCTGCCTGACTTCCGGCGGCCTTTCCTCTGGATTGGCCGCGTACAGCACGTCTTTGTAGTGTAGCAGGCCCCGCCCACAGTCAGGCACGGGCGCCTGACTTCCGTTTTCGGCGCTCCTCTCTCCGGTCCAGAAGTACGGGGTAGGCTCCCGCCTGTAATTGAGCACAAATGCGGGGTGGGCTCCCGCTCCACCAAAATGCGGGGCAGGCTCCCGCTTAGTTTCAGAAGCACCCAAAAATGCGGGGTAGGCTCCCGCTTTACCAAAAAGGCGGGGTAGGCTCCCGCTTCTTCTCTGGACCACGGGGGAATCCCCCATGCCGGGATTCCCTCTGAGCAAGTTGCAGCCCAGCGCTGCAGAGCACGCTTGCTCCTCTCGTCCTGGAGCTTGTTGATGGGCAAAGCTTGGGCAAAGAAGACAACAGGCAGGCCAGCACGCTGGGGCTCTAAGGCCAGCAGACCCTTCAGCTGCCAAGCAGGGCAGCCAGTCCATCCCCAGCGTCGGTTCCTCCTGGCAGGCTGGCAGCCTGCCGGCCGCAAGTAAGCACCAAACGGCACCCACAAAAAGCACACCTTCATGGGGTCACAGCCCCAGTATTTATACAGCGATTCTCTTTGTTTGCCTTGGCACAGGGCTTGGAGGAACCAGTCTCAACTGGTTCGGGGGGGGTGTTGAAGCACTCTGTTTACCAGGCTTCCACCCTCCTTTGTCAGATTGGGCTCGGTCATCAGACACACCACAGGGGGACGGAGCCAGCATTCACCCAGGCAGGCACAGACCTATTCAGTGTCAGGGACTACTCCTCCCACTGCTCCAAATGCAGATCTGCCCATTCAGCCTAGCACTGACTCACCCCGCCCTCCCTGGAGCCACACACCTCACCAGCCCCTGTCACTCCAGAGCCAGACATGCAATACACATCAGGCAGGCAGACACATAGCACACAGAAATGCCAACTTCTAAAAGTAAAACCAAAGGGGATGATGGACGGAGTGTTGAACATTGCAAGCACTCACCCCCAGTCAACTGATCTGGGTTTAATCCATCATCATTCTTTAGCTCACTCCGCCACCCCAGTTCAGACATGGCCATATGCAAATCAGTCTGACCCTGTGCCTCATGGGAACAGTCCAGCCAGAACTGCCAAGCCATGTCTTTCCTGGACCGTAAACAAGCATCCTGGGACCGGTTTCTGGCTTACAGCCGTCATCAGCCAGGCTATCTTGAATCCAGTGGCAAAGTGAGCAAGGGACCCACGTCTGGGCATACCCTGCCAACTTAGGGCGAACATAGCAAAACCAAAGGGGATGATGGACGGAGTGTTGAATATTGCAAGCACTCACCCCAGTCAACTGATCTGGGTTTAATCCATCATCATTCTTTAGCTCACTCCGCCACCCCAGTTCAGACATGGCCATATGCAAATCAGTCTGACCCTGTGCCTCATGGGAACAGTCCAGCCAGAACTGCCAAGCCATGTCTTCCTGGACCGGAAACAAGCATCCTGGGACCGGTTTCTGGCTTACAGCCGTCATCAGCCAGGCTATCTTGTGTGTTTTGCATTTCGCCCTAAGTGGGAAGGGTATGCCCAGACGTGGGTCCCCTGCTCACTACGCCACTGGAGTCAAGCTATCCTGGCTGATGAGGGCTGAAAGCCCGAAACCGGTCCTAGGATGCTTGATTCCGGTCCAGGGAAGACATGGCTTGGCAGTTCGGTCTAGACTGTTCCCATGAGGCACAGGGTCAAGACTGATTTGCATATGGCTATGTCTGAACTGGGGTGGCGTGGTGAAGCAAAATAACGATGGATTAAACCCAGATCTGTGACTGGGGGTGAATGTTTGCCAATGTGCAGCATTCCGTCCATCATCTTGTGTGTTTTGCATTTCGCCCTAAGTGGGAAGGGTATGCCCAGAGGTGGGTCCCGTGCTCACTACGCCACTGGAGTCAAGCTATCCTGGCTGATGAGGGCTGAAAGCCCGAAACCGGTCCTAGGATGCTTGATTCCGGTCCAGGGAAGACATGGCTTGGCAGTTCAGTCTGGACTGTTCCCATGAGGCACAGGGTCAAGACTGATTTGCATATGGCTATGTCTGAACTGGGTTGGCGTGGTGAAGCAAAATAACGATGGATTAAACCCAGATCTGTGACTGGGGGTGAATGTTTGCCAATGTGCAGCATTCCGTCCATCATCTTGTGTGTTTTGCATTTCGCCCTAAGTGGGAAGGGTATGCCCAGACGTGGGTCCCGTGCTCACTACGCACTGGAGTCAGGCTGTCCTGGCTGATGAGGGCTGAAAGCCCGAAACCGGTCCTAGGATGCTTGATTCCGGTCCAGGGAAGACATGGCTTGGCAGTTCGGTCTGGACTGTTCCCATGAGGCACAGGGTCAAGACTGATTTGCATATGGCTATGTCTGAACTGGTGTGGCGTGGTGAAGCAAAATAACGATGGATTAAACCCAGATCTGTGACTGGGGGTGAATGTTTGCCAATGTGCAGCATTCCGTCCATCATCTTGTGTGTTTTGCATTTCGCCCTAAGTGGGAAGGGTATGCCCAGACGTGGGTCCCGTGCTCACTACGCCACTGGAGTCAAGCTATCCTGGCTGATGAGGGCTGAAAGCCCGAAACCGGTCCTAGGATGCTTGATTCCGGTCCAGGAAGACATTGCTTGGCAGTTCGGTCTGGACTGTTCCCATGAGGCACAGGGTCAAGACTGATTTGCATATGGCTATGTCTGAACTGGGGTGGCGTGGTGAAGCAAAATAACGATGGATTAAACCCAGATCTGTGACTGGGGGTGAATGTTTGCCAATGTGCAGCATTCCGTCCATCATCTTGTGTGTTTTGCATTTCGCCCTAAGTGGGAAGGGTATGCCCAGACGTGGGTCCCGTGCTCACTACGCCACTGGAGTCAAGCTATCCTGGCTGATGAGGGCTGAAAGCCCGAAACCGGTCCTAGGATGCTTGATTCCGGTCCAGGAAGACATGGCTTGGCAGTTCGGTCTGGACTGTTCCCATGAGGCACAGGGTCAAGACTGATTTGCATATGGCTATGTCTGAACTGGGGTGGCGTGGTGAAGCAAAATAACGATGGATTAAACCCAGATCTGTGACTGGGGGTGAATGTTTGCCAATGTGCAGCATTCCGTCCATCATCTTGTGTGTTTTGCATTTCGCCCTAAGTGGGAAGGGTATGCCCAGACGTGGGTCCCGTGCTCACTACGCCACTGGAGTCAAGCTATCCTGGCTGATGAGGGCTGAAAGCCCGAAACCGGTCCTAGGATGCTTGATTCCTGTCCAGGGAAGACATGGCTTGGCAGTTCGGTCTGGACTGTTCCCATGAGGCACAGGGTCAAGACTGATTTGCATAAGGCTATGTCTGAACTGGGGTGGCGTGGTGAAGCAAAATAACGATGGATTAAACCCAGATCTGTGACTGGGGGTGAATGTTTGCCAATGTGCAGCATTCCGTCCATCATCTTGTGTGTTTTGCATTTCGCCCTAAGTGGGAAGGGTATGCCCAGACGTGGGTCCCGTGCTCACTACGCCACTGGAGTCAAGCTATCCTGGCTGATGAGGGCTGAAAGCCCGAAACCGGTCCTAGGATGCTTGATTCCGGTCCAGGGAAGACATGGCTTGGCAGTTCGGTCTGGACTGTTCCCATGAGGCACAGGGTCAAGACTGATTTGCATATGGCTATGTCTGAACTGGGGTGGCGTGGTGAAGCAAAATAACGATGGATTAAACCCAGATCTGTGACTGGGGGTGAATGTTTGCCAATGTGCAGCATTCCGTCCATCATCTTGTGTGTTTTGCATTTCGCCCTAAGTGGGAAGGGTATGCCCAGACGTGGGTCCCGTGCTCACTACGCCACTGGAGTCAAGCTATCCTGGCTGATGAGGGCTGAAAGCCCGAAACCGGTCCTAGGATGCTTGATTCCGGTCCAGGGAAGACATGGCTTGGCAGTTCGGTCTGGACTGTTCCCATGAGGCACAGGGTCAAGACTGATTTGCATATGGCTATGTCTGAACTGGGGTGGCGTGGTGAAGCAAAATAACGATGGATTAAACCCAGATCTGTGACTGGGGGTGAATGTTTGCCAATGTGCAGCATTCCGTCCATCATCTTGTGTGTTTTGAACTTCTAAAAGTGGCATTTCTAAAATAGTGATAATAAATCTGCGCACACCATTGCGCAGCATTTATTACTACTATTCCAAACATACCAAACTTGACCACGCTGCTCCTCTCATATCAGGAATTACCACTGAAACACTTATCATGGAATCCCCAATGCATTCCTATGAGAGGGCAGCCTCACAGTAGTGAGAAACCAAAATGGCTGTTTGTCACTACCAGGACATGTCACACACTTAAGGTACATGTCCTACCTTTTACCTACAATGCAGCCTGCCCATAGGGCTAGCTAGGGCCTACCTTAGGGGTGACTGACATGCAGTAAAAGGGGGGTCACAGACATGGCAACCACTTTGCGTGCCACGTCACAGCGGCAGTAAACTGCGCGCACAGGCCCTGCAATGGCAGAGGCCTGAATGGTTTGAAAGGCTACTTTGGTGGGTGGCGTAAGCAGCGCTGCAAGCCCACCAGTAGCATTTCATTTACTGGCCCCGGGTATATGAGATACCACATTACTGGGGATTGACAGGTAAATTAAATACGCCAAACAGGTGTAGACCAATCTTACCATGTTTACCACAGAGAGCACACGCACTTTACACAGGACAGCAGTGCTAAAGTGCCCAGAGTCCTAAAACCACCAACACCAGGTCAGAAAAAAGACTAGGAGGAAGGCAAAAAGTTCAGGGATGACCCTGCAAAAAGGGCCAAGTCCAACATCCCTCAATCAGAGTTCTCTTCATGAGGTCATAAGACCCAGCATCTGCCCCTCTAAGGGTCAGGAGTCTGTCTCTGCAGTTACCAGAGAACAGTTCCCAAAGGAGTGCCCCCCAGTGTGACTTCTTCACTTTACTCATTTCACAAGCCCTCTCAAAGGCTGTGAACCATTTTGTGATATCATCACTCTCTTCATATTTAGGGACAATCCCTTTGGGGATTTTAGGATCATAAGATTGCTCTTTATCCGTATTAAGTAAATTGCTGCCACCATTGATGGGTGCTAGGCCCATCTCTGCTCTCTCTCTTTCTAGCCAGCAACTTGGTCTCTAGATCCAGTCTTTTGGTCAGCCTTGCTAAAAGGCTGTCCTCCTCATTGAGGCTGTCCTCAATGTCCTCAGTGGTATCTGATCCACCTGTGTGAGATCTAGGTATTGAGAGGTTTACTCTATGAGTCAAGGGTACTTGGACCCTTTTCTCCCTAGGAAGTGAAGGGGGTTGATCTACCTGGTCATCCCCTTCCTCTACTTCCTCATCTGACTGGTCTTCACTATTTTCAGATGGGTGGTCCTTAGCATACCCAGCCAACAGCTCCTAGAGATTTTGTTTGGTGGGATGGGGACCCATGGCTATGTTTTTAAGTTTACATAGGGACCTTATCTCCTCAAAAGACAAGTGAAGATAAGGGGTGAGGTCGAGCTCCTCAACCTGGTTCTCTATGTCATTATGGTTATTTTCACTAACAGCTTGGTTCTTATTTTGAGACATTGTTAAAAAAACTTCTAACCTCTCTAACCCTAGCTACAGTGACTTTATATTTTTCTAAAATTCTAAAGGGACTTAACCAAGGCCCTAACAAGACTTTTAGTAATTTTGCAAAAAATGCCAATTTGAAAAATCAGAATTCTAAAGACAATTTAAGAGTTCTGTCGTGTGATCAGGTGGTAACCAAGTAGTCCAACAAATGCAAGTTGTATATCCCACCTCTGATCCACCATTGAAGGAAGCTGGCTCTGTATATACTATACCTCCTGATTTCTTTTGGTGTGTTGAGCTGAAAACCATAAATTTTGTTTTTAAGCTATTTAACTCAAGCCCCCGCTCTCCACAAAAGACATTAAAATTGTTCAACAGCTGCTGTAGTCCCCGTGGGGATTTTGACATCAATAGCGTATCATCTGGGAATAAAAGGGCAGGAACCCACCGTCCACCCACCTTTGGTGAGTCACACCCATCTCTACCCAAGTGATCAACTAACCTGTTAATAAACAGGGAACACAAGGTTGGTGCAAGGACGCAACCTTGTTTAACTCCATGGTTCATCCTAAATGGGTCCGTCAACTGGACTGGTCCCCCCCATCTAACTTTGTCTCTGTTTTCTGAATGCAACCTTATTAAAATGTCCAATAAACTTGCGGGTGTGCTCATTCTTTCCAGTTCCTTCAACAATTAACTTCTAGGGACTAAGTCAAAGGCAGAAATAGAGGTCGACAAAGGTGAATTAAAGCTTTCTTCTGCTGATCACCGAAGTATTCCAAAAAATACAATTAAAGCTAACCACCCGATCTACTGTAGTGATGTTGCTTCGAAAACCAGCCTGGAAGTCTGATTATACATTATTAGTTTGTATCCAGAGTTGCAAGTGGCCCAATACCTGTTTATAAATAATTTTTTGCAATGGATCAATCAGACTAATTGGTCTGTAATTAGCTGGTTCATTATATTACCCCTTTTATATACAGGGATGATCTCAGCCAAGTTCCAGGAGGCAGGAATCTCCAATCCCTGTATAATGCCATTGGAAATTAGATTAATGTATAAAGCCCATACTTCTGGGTCAGCCAGGTAGAGGTCATTAGGTATCATATCTGGACCTGGGGCTTTGAAAGCATGGCAGGATTTAATGGCGACCACTGTTTTGGTAAGATCAAATTCTAGGCCGCTAAATTTGTGTAATTCAGAAGCAGTGGGGGAACATTCACCTTTCCCTCCTGACTAATCAGTAAAAGATTATATACTACCATAACGTGTAACCCTTTCGTTTGGTTGGTTGGAAAACTCAATGTCCCTTTTGGAGACGGAAGCACAGTCTGGGGCAATTTTCCAAAAAGATCTATTATCCTTAGTTAACATTGCCGAGTACATATTTCCCCACATATTGTTTTCCCTCTCTCTGTTCACTTTGGTGAGTTCACGATTGTATGCTGCTCTACATCTTGTCCAATCTGACTGACAATTCGATTTAACTGCCCGCAACAAATGCCCTTTGGTGGGCCTGAAAGATTTATTATACAGACCACCTCTCTAACAGTGGAGGTGCCAACTCTTTTATCTTGAGCTAGGAGATCTTTTAGCTTGTCAAAATAGCTTCAATGGTTCCTCTGCTCCGGAGAGAGGACATACAGTTTATCTGGTTCCAGTTTTCCCATTGTGCGGGTTTTTTCTAAGGTCTCAGGATGCTTGGTCACCCACTTCCACCGGATTGTTTTTCCATTGTTTGACTTTAGAACATCCCATAAAAACCTGCTAGCTTTGCTCATTTGCTTCTTGACCATACCACCCTCTAGGGACAGGGCGTTATGATCAATGTCTATTCTAAGACCACTTTCTCCTTCAGGAATGGCCAAAGACGTATCCCCACTGAAAAATAGCAAATCTGATTGGTATGACCCAATCTATTGAAAGTACCTCTGCCCTACATCTCAGAGGGTGTCCTTCCATTTGCTGCTCCTAGGTCGTGATTAAAAGTCAGGGTTAGTAGTTATGCTGCTCTTAGTGACCATCTCATCTCTGGAAGGTCTAGTTGCAGGGTCCTCCATTTATTATTGTGATATAAAGTCAAATCATGTGGAGATACCACCAATGGTTTAAATGTTGTGTTACAATCACGCCCCATTAAGAGGAAACCATCCTGAGGTAAAACTACCCTAAACACCAGGGTCTCAGCATTTCGGTCTACCACCCGATAGTAAACATTGATAATTGCCAGATTAGTTACTGTAGACAGGTGAAGTCTGATTGCCATTATGTTTGGAGAGTTTTGTCTTTACCCAGATCATTTACCCTCCAAAGGGTCTACCTCTACGATGCTGGGCTGCATTAATATAATAGGAGGTGAACCCATTCCTATTTATGTGGGCACAAGGCAGATGTCGTGGGAGTCACAAAAAGTCCCCAATCTGATTCAGGCAACTTCTTGCTGATCCCTGCAACATTCCAAGAAAGAATCTTTAGACAGTCCCATACTGCCTCATTGGGAGTGCTTGTCTTACCTATACTAGATACCTTATTTGCAACACCATTAGCACTTAGTTTCCATCCAATTTCCCGTGCTAATTTCCCTGGAGGAACTAGAGGCTCCAACAATACCACTTGCAACATAGTCCAATCCTACACTTGTGCTGGCTACGGGTGGGACTATCAGCACTTTCTTCATTGCTGTGGGTTTCTGTCCTGAGGGGGTTCCAACTCCATTTAATCTAAAGCTATTTTGAGTTACTAGTCAATCAACTGAACTAGTCTCCAGTGAATTGGGGGTCTCTTGTTTATCCTGGGCATCACCTATTGCAGGGCTGCCACCTAAATCTGGCACCACTTGCAGTTTGAATTTAAGCTGAATTTCAGTATTTGCTTTTGATATGGTTCGTGCCTCAATTACCATCAGTCCCTCCACCAAATCTTTGTTAAGTGATGGTGGATTAATCAAATAATATATAAGTAGCCACTAATTGCATGGCAGAACCACTGTCTATATGCTGGTGCTTGTAGGGTGTGCGCTTTATAGCGTGAGAGTCAGCGGGAGGCAGCTGGAAGGTGGCTCCTCTTCCTTGGTCAAGGGGAATGGGGAAATTGAACTGACCTCAAGGAAAAAAACAGTACATAAGAAAAATGGTCCCAGTACACGATTGCATAGAAGAACCACAAAATTACATTGAATTAAACATAAATTACACAAACCATCTTATTCTTCATGTACAGTGTTGTTTAATCACACTGAACATACAGTAGTTCATAATATTTTCACTGATATTTATAAAGCAGTGCCCCAAGAGGGAAGGGTGGAGAGTGAAGAAGTGAGGATAGGGAAGTGAGTGAAACGGTGTACAATTCACATAATCAATTGTTATAAAACACAAAAGCGGCTCATAAAGGAGCCAGATCTTCTTATTAGGTACAAATGTTAGATAGCCATGATTGTAAACAGGGTCACAGTGATGAATCGCTGTTGGTCAAACTGGCTAGTATGGTAGATGTCGACGTTTCGACCCCTGAATAATAGTAGGTCAATGTATCCCTTACGTCGGGGTCTTCTTCAGGACAGGAGTGTAGGTGGGTGAATGGGGGCAGGTTATCTAGAGGCAGAATAGAAAAGTTTAAAAACCGAAAATTCCCATATAGGGGGTGAAATAAAACTACAGGAGAAAAATGAAATCTAAAAGATTACCATCAGTGGCCCATTCATTGGGCCTGAGGGGCAAGTGGGCGCGTAGGCTCCAAACTGTAGTAGGCGAGAACAAACACCTGCAAAAGAATTGAGCAGGTTCAAAATACAAATAGGATCCACTCCTATAGATAAGGAATGGTTGGACCTCTCTAGTGCGCTTACTTCAGCGCGTACTCAAAGATGCCTGAATTGGGGGTGGGCCACACAGGGTTAATCTCCTGGGCCCGGAAAAATTACTTGTGAGGGCAATGTGGAGGGCCAGATTGCTCCGTACTCAGTCGTTCCTAGGAAAATAATGACAGAAGGTCGGTTGGTTGCACCAACTCCAAACATTGTGAAACACCTCTGTATTGCATATATACATTTGAGCACATACCCAAATTTACAGGTCGAAGACCGAAAAAAACCAGCGTTAAGAAAATAAACAGCGTAACGTGGGACCCGTGCTGTTTAAGAAAAGCTGAAAAATACAGTATTGCACCCACTTATGTAATTGATGCTGGCTGCCTGTCTCTCGAGGGCTACGAGGTCAATAAAAGAAAGCACGAAGTGCAGGGATGTCACCTGTATGACAGAAAACAGCTATCTAAATAATGTGAAAAAACAGCGCCTGTAATGGACGACTGCATTTCAGGAGCGTCATGCTTGAAAGGGAAAACACGCGTTTCTAAAAAGCCTGTATTATTTACCGTCTCTGTGTTAAAAAGACAAAAGCACAAAAGACAGAGATGTACTGTGCACGGCAGGGGCTTACTGTAACTCCAGGAAAAGTCTCAGTCCGTCAAGGGGAACCCGAGAACTGCATCCTGTCAATTAAATAGGCCAGTGAAAACCGGTCCATTAGCCAGGTGTACGTGACGAAATGCAGGTTCCCTTAGTGTGAATCGAAAAACGGAAGGGAAAACAGACTGTAAAAAGCAGAGCCTACTACGAGGTTGCTGAGTATCATTCTCAGCAAAGTCTGAAAAGAAATCCTATTTAAATGCAAAAAAGGTCAAATTAACAAAGTGAACTCCGTCATGTTGATAAAAACCTTGGTAAATCATTATATGCATAATGGTGAACAACATCACATAAGAATACAAATCATAAACGTGGTCATATTGAGACATTGCTGTACATACGAAATAATTTAGCAATCTGGGGAGACAAAAGGCAGATATATATGTACACACGAAATTATTCAACAGACATGGGGAGACAAAAGGCAAAGAAGGATTTATCATATAACTAAGCATGGCTCATTATGCATCACAGGTCCCCCCACATGGGAGTGTGTATATATGGATATAGAGCTCCATATGGTGCAATAACAGAATAAATAAAGAGCCTAGTTGGTGTATGCTCTATTTATTAATACAGCGTTCTTCTTCTCTGTCTTCTCTCGGTTAAGGGCCATGGGTCACCCATATTCTGAAGAGTCTTAAGTATAATACTACATAGCTAGACAAACATCATGATTAGTGGGACGGGCACAAGTTCATGGTACAACCTTATAGATGGATATTGTAAACCGGTATATGGTAGGTTCCATAGATACATCATCTGATAAAGCCTGGTTAGAAGGAGGGCAGTATAATCGTATGTTCCTGTATAGGTGAAGATCTTAATAGAAATAGGTCAACTGTAGGGGCTAATGAGAGAATACGCTTAATCTAAAGCAGTCTAATAGCTGTAAAAAGTGCATAGATACATCATCTGATAAAGCCTGGTTAGAAGAAGGGCAGTATGATCGTATATTCCTGTATAGGTGAAGATCTAAATAGAAATAGGTCAACTGTAGGGGCTAATGAGAGAATACGCTTAATCTAAAGCAGTCTAATAGCTGTAAAAAGTGCATTAATGATGTTCACAACCACACCTTGCGTGGGGATCAGGGTTAACGTGGTGCATGGGGTTGACCTCATGTGAGACAAGCTAGTTGTGCATGGCTGACCTCGGATTCATTCAAACCGTTCTGGATGGAGTCCAGGAGGGACATCCATTTGCATTCCCTCAAATCCAAGATCGTACCAATGTTACCTCCCCTAGGACCAAGGGAGGCCTTCTCAAGGACCACCCAATGAAACTCATCTGGGCTGTGGTCTGCAGTTCTGAAATGTTCAACCAAGGGTGCCCCTTGAACACCACATCTGATGCGACTGCAGTGTTGCAGGATTCGGGATTTGACTTTCTGCTGTGTTTGACCGACATATATCAGATTACATGGACACACGATGCCATAGATCACATTGGTCGAGTTGCAATTTGTAAATGACCTTAAAGTGAGCACATGCTGTTTATATGTGAATTCCTTTGTTTGAATTGTAGTTTGGCACGCCTTGCATTGTCCACACTTGAAGTGTCCAAGCGTCGGTGGTAAATTCCACATAGATTGAATTGACGGTGGTTTCAAGGGTTCTAAGAAAGAGCGTACTACGTGGTCCTTGACACTTTTGGCTTTTTTGTATGAGTGCATCGGGAGGTTGGTTTGATCTATATCCTCTGATATTAGTCCCCAGTATCCGTTGATCACTTTTTTGATGGCATGACTTTGCGTTGAGAATGTGGTGACACATATCATCCTTTGAGGAGTTTCTTCTGTCCGATCCTTAGGTGTAAGTAAGTCCTCACGAGGGCTATACCATGCCCTTTTCTGGGCTCTTCTTATTAGCTTTCTTGGATAGCCTCTTTCCATCAATCGTTGACTCAAATCATCTGATTGGATAGAGTAATCAATTCTTTTTGAACAATTCCTGCGGACCCGCAGGAACTGCCCAAACGGTAAATTGTCTCTCAGTCCTCTCGGATGGTAGCTGTTATACCTGAGAAGGGAATTCCTCTCCGCCGGCTTCCGATATAGAGTTGTATACAAGTGATCATTTTCACACTTAATTGTGATGTCCAAGAAGTCAATTTCATCCGGACTGGAATTCATGGTGAATTGAATGTCTCCACTTCTTTCATTTAGCCAAGAGTGGAAATTGCCTAATTCCGTAGAGTCGCTGGTCCAGATCATCAATATATCGTCTATGTAACGTCTCCAGAGGGACACCTCCATGATATAGGGGTTTGTTTCATTGAATACAAATGATCTTTCAAAATGGTCCATATATATAATGGTCAAGTCCGGGGCGAATGCAGCCCCCATGGCCACTCCCTTGGTTTGGAAATAGAAGTGTCCATCGAAAAAGAAAAAGTTCCGCATCATTGCTAAGCGTAGTAGGCCAATGATGAAATTGGTCGGTACCCTCATAGGTGCCGGTCGTAGATCCAATGTCTCTCTCATTACATCCAGAGCAGCCTGTTGAGGTATGCTGGTGTACAGGGATACAATATCACAGGTCACCAACAGTTGATTGCTGGGATTGAAAGGGCGCTGGTCAATCAAATTTATAGTTTGCATAGTATCTCTCAAGTAGGCCTGAGTAGACTCCGCTATAGGCTTGAGAAAATGGTCGATATATCTACATAATGGTTCCAACATGGATCCACATCCAGATACTATCGGTCGTCCAGGTGGTTTGACTGGGTCTTTGTGGATCTTAGGCAGGGTATATAGAGTGGGGAGCCGAGGATGTTTCTGGTTTAGATACTGGAATTCATGGTTGGATAGGAAACCTTGTTCAAGGCCATGTGAGGTAAGGATGAATATATCCTCTGCAAGGTCCTTGGAAGGGTCAGATCTTATCTTCTTATAGCTCACCCCATCTTGTAACTGGTTCAGAATCTCTGTCTTGTAGTTTGAGACATCCTGTACGACGATTGCACCACCCTTATCCGCGGGCTTGATCACTATTTCTTTGTTATTCTTCAGGTTGACAAGTGCATCTTTTTCAATTTTCGTAATGTTATACTTGTTATGCTTGTATTCCTTCAGTATTTTAGACACATCCCTCATAACAACACTTTCATAGGCTAAAATCTTGTTAGTCATTTTAAAACCTGGTGGGACAAAGGTAGATGGAATCCGTAATCCTGTTTGAGAGGTAGCTAATGATGGAGGAGAGTGTTTGAAGAAGTATCTCAGGCGGATTTTCCTAAAAAGCGATGTAATTCCGTTTTAAGAGAGAATTCATTGGGGTGTGCTGTGGGCACGAAGGAAAGTCCCTTGCTCAGGACACTGTTTTCTTCATCTCTCAGTCTATAGGAGGAAATGTTAATTACAGGGTTCTGTACTCGTCTCACCACCTGTAGGTCCTCCTCCGCGTGTTGATTTCTCCATGGTTCTCCGGTTGAAAACGAACCTGTTTCTGTACTTGGCCACGTCCTCTGTCCCAATTGCCGCTGGTCGTAGGCTGTCCCCTCTGTATTCCTCTCGGCCATTGTCCGCCCCGGCCCCTTGGTGGTCTCCATTGGCCTTGGCCTAAAAAGGCTGATATGGTCCTTGAGGTTGGTGCCAATTGTCCTGATAGCTAAAGTCTCCGCTGGGACCTGGTTGCTCGTTATCGCTATCCGTGCTGTACGATGAATCCGAAAAGGTGGTATAGTTTCTTCTTCCCCGATATCCCCCTCTTCCTCTGTTGTTAAAGCGACCCTGGTTGTCTTGTTTAAAGTAATCTTCTTGTAAATACGGATACGTGTTCTTTTTTTCGTAATATCGTATATCCTTAGCTAGTTTCTCCAGCTTCTTTGTTTGCGCATTTGTCTCAAAGTCTTTCAAGGTTTTGCCCAAATGTTCCAGAGCTTCTTTTGCATTGGTAAGTGTCGAGTCTCCTGCGATCTCAAGTTTTAGAGCAGCAATCTGTCCTATGAGAAACTGTACTTGTTCTGCTGCCGTCTCCACCCCCAGCACCATCCAGTACCTGGAGCAGTTGTTGGCAACAAAACTAAAACCCTCCTTGAATTTCGGAATATCAACAAAAATGGCCGGTTCGTTTCGTACTTGCAGGCCGACTGGTATTATATTAGCCTGCAGATATTTGGTCAAAAGGTGGCCATGTAAGCGGGTCCGTACTAGTTTCTTTTCAAGGCGTTCTAAACAGGAAATCTTTTCGTTCAGTGTAAAGTCAATGTTTGGAGTGGTGGGTGATAGAAAATTTGTGGCAGAGTCTTGTATAAGTTGATTAATATATTCTTCTGTATACGACAAAGTCTCGCTCTCTACCATTGTTTATATAACTGAATGGATCAGTGACAGAACCTCGCAGGTATGCACCTGCACAAATATGGTTACATAGAAGGGTAAACCCAAAACGTCACTGGGACCTGGGTATAGAGCAGTACATAAGAAAAATGGTCCCAGTACACGATTGCATAGAAGAACCACAAAATTACATTGAATTAAACATAAATTACACAAACCATCTTATTCTTCATGTACAGTGTTGTTTAATCACACTGAACATACAGTAGTTCATAATATTTTCACTGATATTTATAAAGCAGTGCCCCAAGAGGGAAGGGTGGAGGTAAAGTGAATGAAGTGAGGATAGGGAAGTGAGTGAAACGGTGTACAATTCACATAATCAATTGTTATAAAACACAAAAGCGGCTCATAAAGGAGCCAGATCTTCTTATTAGGTACAAATGTTAGATAGCCATGATTGTAAACAGGGTCACAGTGATGAATCGCTGTTGGTCAAACTGGCTAGTATGGTAGATGTCGACGTTTCGACCCCTGAATAATAGTAGGTCAATGTATCCCTTACGTCGGGGTCTTCTTCAGGACAGGAGTGTAGGTGGGTGAATGGGGGCAGGTTATCTAGAGGCAGAATACAAAAGTTTAAAAACCGAAAATTCCCATATAGGGGGTGAAATAAAACTACAGGAGAAAAATGAAATCTAAAAGATTACCATCAGTGGCCCATTCATTGGGCCTGAGGGGCAAGTGGGCGCGTAGGCTCCAAACTGTAGTAGACGAGAACAAACACCTGCAAAAGAATTGAGCAGGTTCAAAATACAAATAGGATCCACTCTTATAGATAAGGAATGGTTGGACCTCTCTAGTGCACTTACTTCAGCGCGTACTCAAAGATGCCTGAATTGGGGGTGGGCCACACAGGGTTAATCTCCTGGGCCCGGAAAAATTACTTGTGAGGTCAATGTGGAGGGCCAGATTGCTCCGTACTCAGTCGTTCCTAGGAAAATAATGACAGAAGGTCGGTTGGTTGCACCAACTCCAAACATTGTGAAACACCTCTGTATTGCATATATTTAGATTTCATTTTTCTCCTGTAGTTTTATTTCACCCCCTATATGGGAATTTTCGGTTTTTAAACTTTTCTATTCTGCCTCTAGATAATCTGCCCCCATTCACCCACCTACACTCCTGTCCTGAAGAAGACCCCGACGTAAGGGATACATTGACCTACTATTATTCAGGGGTCGAAACGTCGACATCTACCATACTAGCCAGTTTGACCAACAGCGATTCATCACTGTGACCCTGTTTACAATCATGGCTATCTAACATTTGTACCTAATAAGAAGATCTGGCTCCTTTATGAGCCGCTTGTGTGTTTTATAACAATTGATTATGTGAATTGTACACCGTTTCACTCACTTCCCTATCCTCACTTCATTCACTTTACCTCCACCCTTCCCTCATGGGGCACTGCTTTATAAATATCAGTGAAAATATTATGAACTACTGTATGTTCAGTGTGATTAAACAACACTGTACATGAAGAATAAGATGGTTTGTGTAATTTATGTTTAATTCAATGTAATTTTGTGGTTCTTCTATGCAATCGTGTACTGGGACCATTTTTCTTATGTACTGCTCTATACCCAGGTCCCAGTGACGTTTTGGGTTTACCCTTCTATGTAACCATATTTGTGCAGGTGCATACCTGCGAGGTTCTGTCACTGATCCATTCAGTTATATAAACAATGGTAGAGAGCGAGACTTTGTCGTATACAGAAGAATATATTGATCAACTTATACAAGACTCTGCCACAAATTTTCTATCACCCACCACTCCAAACATTGACTTTACACTGAACGAAAAGATTTCCCGTTTAGAACGCCTTGAAAAGAAACTAGTACGGACCCGCTTACATGGCCACCTTTTGACCAAATATCTGCAGGCTAATATAATACCAGTCGGCCTGCAAGTACGAAACGAACCGGCCATTTTTGTTGATATTCCGAAATTCAAGGAGGGTTTTAGTTTTGTTGCCAACAACTGCTCCAGGCACTGGATGGTGCTGGGGGTGGAGACGGCAGCAGAACTAGTACAGTTTCTCATAGGACAGATTGCTGCTCTAAAACTTGAGATCGCAGGAGACTCGACACTTACCAATGCAAAAGAAGCTCTGGAACATTTGGGCAAAACCTTGAAAGACTTTGAGACAAATGCGCAAACAAAGAAGCTGGAGAAACTAGCTAAGGATATACGATATTACGAAAAAAGAACACGTATCCGTATTTACAAGAAGATTACTTTAAACAAGACAACCAGGGTCGCTTTAACAACAGAGGAAGAGGGGGATATCGGGGAAGAAGAAACTATACCACCTTTTCGGATTCATCGTACAGCACGGATAGCGATAACGAGCAACCAGGTCCCAGCGGAGACTTTAGCTATCAGGACAATTGGCACCAACCTCAAGGACCATATCAGCCTTTTTTAGGCCAAGGCCAATGGAGACCACCAAGGGGCCGGGGCGGACAATGCCCGAGAGGAATACAGAGGGGACAGCCTACGACCAGCGGCAATTGGGACAGAGGACGTGGCCAAGTACAGAAACAGGTTCGTTTTCAACCGGAGAACCATGGAGAAATCAACACGCGGAGGAGGACCTACAGGTGGTGAGACGAGTACAGACCCCTGTAATTAACATTTCCTCCTATAGACTGAGAGATGAAGAAAACAGTGTCCTGAGCAAGGGACTTTCCTTCGTGCCCACAGCACACCCCAATGAATTCTCTCTTAAAACGGAATTACATCGCTTTTTTAGGAAAATCCGCCTGAGATACTTCTTCAAACACTCTCCTCCATCATTAGCTACCTCTCAAACAGGATTACGGATTCCATCTACCTTTGTCCCACCAGGTTCTAAAATGACTAACAAGATTTTAGCCTATGAAAGAGTTGTTATGAGGGATGTGTCTAAAATACTGAAGGAATACAAGCATAACAAGTATAACATTACGAAAATTGAAAAAGATGCACTTGTCAACCTGAAGAATAACAAAGAAATAGTGATCAAGCCTGCGGATAAGGGTGGTGCAATCGTCGTACAGGATGTCTCAAACTACAAGACAGAGATTCTGAACCAGTTACAAGATGGGGTGAGCTATAAGAAGATAAGATCTGACCCTTCCAAGGACCTTGCAGAGGATATATTCATCCTTACCTCACATGGCCTTGAACAAGGTTTCCTATCCAACCATGAATTCCAGTATCTAAACCAGAAACATCCTCGGCTCCCCACTCTATATACCCTGCCTAAGATCCACAAAGACCCAGTCAAACCACCTGGACGACCGATAGTGTCTGGATGTGGATCCATGTTGGAACCATTATGTAGATATATCGACCATTTTCTCAAGCCTATAGCAGAGTCTACTCAGGCCTACTTGAGAGATACTATGCAAACTATAAATTTGATTGACCAGCGCCCTTTTAATCCCAGCAATCAACTGTTGGTGACCTGTGATATTGTATCCCTGTACACCAGCATACCTCAACAGGCTGCTCTGGATGTAATGAGAGAGACATTGGATCTACGACCGGCACCTATGAGAGTACCGACCAATGTCATCATTGGCCTACTACGCTTAGCAATGATGCAGAACTTTTTCTTTTTCGATGGACACTTCTATTTCCAAACCAAGGGAGTGGCCATGGGGGCTGCATTCGCCCGGACTTGGCCATTATATATATGGACCATTTTGAAAGATCATTTGTATTCAATGAAACAAACCCCTATATCATGGAGGTGTCCCTCTGGAGACGTTACATAGACGATATATTGATGATCTGGACCGGCGACTCTACGGAATTAGGCAATTTCCACTCTTGGCTAAATGAAAGAAGTGGAGACATTCAATTCACCATGAATTCCAGTCCGGATGAAATTGACTTCTTGGACATCACAATTAAGTGTGAAAATGATCACTTGTATACAACTCTATATCGGAAGCCAGCGGAGAGGAATTCCCTTCTCAGGTATAACAGCTACCATCCGAGAGGACTGAGAGACAATTTACCGTTTGGGCAGTTCCTGCGGGTCTGCAGGAATTGTTCAAAAAGAATTGATTACTCTATCCAATCAGATGATTTGAGTCAACGATTGATGGAAAGAGGCTATCCAAGAAAGCTAATAAGAAGAGCCCAGAAAAGGGCATGGTATAGCCCTCGTGAGGACTTACTTACACCTAAGGATTGGACAGAAGAAACTCCTCAAAGGATGATATGTGTCACCACATTCTCAACGCAAAGTCATGCCATCAAAAAAGTGATCAACGGATACTGGGGACTAATATCAGAGGATATAGATCAAACCAACCTCCCGATGCACTCATACAAAAAAGCCAAAAGTGTCAAGGACCACGTAGTACGCTCTTTCTTAGAACCCTTGAAACCACCGTCAATTCAATCTATGTGGAATTTACCACCGACGCTTGGACACTTCAAGTGTGGACAATGCAAGGCGTGCCAAACTACAATTCAAACAAAGGAATTCACATATAAACAGCATGTGATCACTTTAAGGTCATTTACAAATTGCAACTCGACCAATGTGATCTATGGCATCGTGTGTCCATGTAATCTGATATATGTCGGTCAAACACAGCAGAAAGTCAAATCCCGAATCCTGCAACACTGCAGTCGCATCAGATGTGGGGTTCAAGGGGCACCCTTGGTTGAACATTTCAGAACTGCAGACCACAGCCCAGATGAGTTTCATTGGGTGGTCCTTGAGAAGGCCTCCCTTGGTCCTAGGGGAGGTAACATTGGTACGATCTTGGATTTGAGGGAATGCAAATGGATGTCCCTCCTGGACTCCATCCAGAACGGTTTGAATGAATCCGAGGTCAGCCATGCACAACTAGCTTGTCTCACATGAGGTCAACCCCATGCACCACGTTAACCCTGATCCCCACGCAAGGTTTGGTTGTGAACATCATTAATGCACTTTTTACAGCTATTAGACTGCTTTAGATTAAGCGTATTCTCTCATTAGCTCCTACAGTTGACCTATTTCTATTTAGATCTTCACCTATACAGGAATATACGATCATACTGCCCTCCTTCTAACCAGGCTTTATCAGATGATGTATCTATGCACTTTTTACAGCTATTAGACTGCTTTAGATTAAGCGTATTCTCTCATTAGCCCCTACAGTTGACCTATTTCTATTAAGATCTTCACCTATACAGGAACATACGATTATACTGCCCTCCTTCTAACCAGGCTTTATCAGATGATGTATCTATGGAACCTACCATATACCGGTTTACATTATCCATCTATAAGGTTGTACCATGAACATGTGCCCGTCCCACTAATCATGATGTTTGTCTAGCTATGTAGTATTATACTTAGACTCTTCAGAATATGGGTGACCCATGGCCCTTAACCGAGAGAAGACAGAGAAGAAGAACGGTGTATTAATAAATAGAGCATACACCAACTAGGCTCTTTATTTATTCTGTTATTGCACCATATGGAGCTCTATATCCATATATACACACTCCCATGTGGGGGGACCTGTGATGCATAATGAGCCATACTTAGTTATATGATAAATCCTTCTTTGCCTTTTGTCTCCCCATGTCTGTTGAATAATTTCGTGTGTACATATATATCTGCCTTTTGTCTCCCCAGATTGCTAGATTATTTCGTATGTACAGCAATGTCTCAATATGACCACGTTTATGATTTGTATTCTTATGTGATGTTGTTCGCCATTATGCATATAATGATTTACCAAGGTTTTTATCAACATGACGGAGTTCACTTTGTTAATTTGACCTTTTTGCATTTAAATGGGATTTCTTTTCAGACTTTGCTGAGAATGATACTCAGCAACCTCGTAGTAGGCTCTGCTTTTTACAGTCTGTTTTCCCTTCCGTTTTTCGGATTCACACTAAGGGAACCTGCATTTCGTCACGTACACCTGGCTAATGGACCGGTTTTCACTGGCCTATTTAATTGACAGGATGCAGTTCTCGGGTTCCCCTTGACGGACTGAGACGTTTCCTGGAGTTACAGTAAGCCCCTGCCGCGCACAGTACATCTCTGTCTTTTGTGCTTTTGTCTTTTTAACACAGAGACGGTAAATAATACAGGCTTTTTAGAAACGCGTGTTTTCCCTTTCAAGCATGACGCTCCTGAAATGCAGTCTTCCATTACAGGCGCTGTTTTTTCACATTATTTAGATAGCTGTTTTCTGTCATACAGGTGACATCCCTGCACTTCGTGCTTTCTTTTATTGACCTCGTAGCCCTCGAGAGACAGGCAGCCAGCATCAATTACATAAGTGGGTGCAATACTGTATTTTTCAGCTTTTCTTAAACAGCACGGGTCCCACGTTACGCTGTTTATTTTCTTAACGCTGGTTTTTTCGGTCTTCGACCTGTAAATTTGGGTATGTGCTCAAATGTATATATGCAATACAGAGGTGTTTCACAATGTTTGGAGTTGGTGCAACCAACCGACCTTCTGTCATTATTTTCCTAGGAACGACTGAGTACGGAGCAATCTGGCCCTCCACATTGACCTCACAAGTAATTTTTCCGGGCCCAGGAGATTAACCCTGTGTGGCCCACCCCCAATTCAGGCATCTTTGAGTACGCGCTGAAGTAAGTGCACTAGAGAGGTCCAACCATTCCTTATCTATAGGAGTGGATCCTATTTGTATTTTGAACCTGCTCAATTCTTTTGCAGGTGTTTGTTCTCGCCTACTACAGTTTGGAGCCTACGCGCCCACTTGCTCCTCAGGCCCAATGAATGGGCCACTGATGGTAATCTTTTAGATTTCATTTTTCTCCTGTAGTTTTATTTCACCCCCTATATGGGAATTTTCGGTTTTTAAACTTTTCTATTCTGCCTCTAGATAACCTGCCCCCATTCACCCACCTACACTCCTGTCCTGAAGAAGACCCCGACGTAAGGGATACATTGACCTACTATTATTCAGGGGTCGAAACGTCGACATCTACCATACTAGCCAGTTTGACCAACAGCGATTCATCACTGTGACCCTGTTTACAATCATGGCTATCTAACATTTGTACCTAATAAGAAGATCTGGCTCCTTTATGAGCCGCTTTTGTGTTTTATAACAATTGATTATGTGAATTGTACACCGTTTCACTCACTTCCCTATCCTCACTTCATTCACTTTACCTCCACCCTTCCCTCTTGGGGCACTGCTTTATAAATATCAGTGAAAATATTATGAACTACTGTATGTTCAGTGTGATTAAACAACACTGTACATGAAGAATAAGATGGTTTGTGTAATTTATGTTTAATTCAATGTAATTTTGTGGTTCTTCTATGCAATCGTGTACTGGGACCATTTTTCTTATGTACTGCTCTATACCCAGGTCCCAGTGATGTTTTGGGTTTACCCTTCTATGTAACCCTCAAGGAAAAAAACAGCAGGTCCAGCTCACAGCATCCTGTGCCTTTGTTGTAGTTTGGGTGCTTTATAGCGCGAGAGTCAGCGGATCAGTGGGACGTGGCTGGAAGGTAGCCCCTCCTCCTTGGGGAAGGGGAATGTGGATATTGAAGCCCCTCAAGGAAAACAAAGGCAGGTCCAGCGCACAGCATCCCATGCCGTGGTTGTAGTGTTGGCGTTTTATAGAGCGATAGTCAGTGGGTCAGCGGGAGACGGCTGGAAGGTGGCACCTCCTCCTTGGGTAAGGGGAATGTGGGTATTGAAGTCCCCTCAATGAATTCAACAGCATGTCCAGCGCACAGCCATGATGATGATCATGGCATTTCCGTTTGCCTCATCCTGCTGTTGCAGGTATGTCGTTCTGTTATGTCCAAATGAGTATCTTAAAGAAAAGCTTCTTTTTATTCCATTTAGACCCTCACGGGTAAGTAGCCGCGCAATATAAACTCCTGATTGATCGATTGAAGCCATTTGAATGTTTGTATTGTCCACTTTGACTTTCATTGAAAGTCAGCAGTGTTCTAGCACCACAGCGCTACTAGCAGCAAGTTGCCCTGGGGCCAACAGACCCAAAATCAATGTATCCGCACCACCAGGAGGGAAGTGCACAGAATTCTGGAGTGTGCCCTGTCCGTGGGCACTCACAGTGGCTGCAGCCATGTTGAGGTAAGTCGCCCGCATGCAGACTAGGTGGCTGCACTCAGTTGGTGCAGGATCTCTCACATGCGGTCATGCTCCTGTGGCAAACAGAGACATCCTAAGGTTTCTCCTGTGTGGTAAGTGTTAGTTCGGCTCCTTATTAGGGATCGTTATGATGATCCTGTCCTGGGTCCCTCACCTGGATGACGGTACTCCGACAACATCCTCACTACTCCAGCGGGGTAGAACAAGTCAGTTGTTGGTGCCCCAACCTACAGGGTGACTGCTACTCACTGTCCACAGGCTCAGGCTCAGTTAGCACAGTGAAGTTCTTCAGAGCGATCCTCCTGGCATACAGGGTTGCCACACCGCCTAGGCTTCGGCCTTTACCAGACAGTAGTCTGTCCGACTGCAGCTACTCCTGGCATACGGGATCACTGCACTGATAGTAAACAAAGCTTCAACTCTTACCATACAGATGTCTTTCCCATGGCAGCCCCTCCTGGCATACGGGTTCACTGGGAGGCTACAGCACAAGACTTTGCCCTTCCGCATGGCAGTCTTTCAGGGCTACTTTCACAGGGGCCATCTCCTGGAATACGGGGGTCACTGACTCGGTCCTGCACATGGGTAATGACGATCAGTGTAGCAGCTATTTTCTCACACCTCGCACAGAGAGTTCAATTTAAAGGGCTCCCCACTTGACCTCGCTCCCTACCACACTCTCCACTTCATCACAGGCCATACTGGTTTTGGCAAGCAGGCAGGCGCTGGTGCTCCAGGCTCCAGGTCAGGTGGTCTTGCATTTCCTGGGTAATGTCCCTTCACCTAGCTGGTTGACTAGCAGGCCTTTGGACCCAGTCATGGCCACAGGCAGAAATCTTGCAGAGCTTCCCCTCCTTACACAGCCCGTCTGACTGCTTGGCAGACGACCGTTTTTGGGGTCTCAAACTCCCCTTCGTGTGGTCCATTTCCAGACACCAAATGTGATTTAGGGTCTGAGTCTTTGAAGTTTTATGTTGGGGTTATGCTCCTTTTTTAAGTGCCAACTCCTCACCTCTGCTCCCTCTTCCTCTTGAAAAGCAGTGTGTCACAGCAGGAGGGTCTCTGAAGCTTATTGTCCCACAACACAGGCCATGGCAGTGACTAGAGTTAATACCTGGATGCCAGCCACAGTGATATGTGCCTCAAAAGGATAACCCAGGGCTTTCTGCCCTACTCTTTATAATTTTTTTATCAGACCCATTTCTTTCCGAGATGTGCCCAGTCTCCTTCCTTGTGACCTCTCACTGAATCAAAGTGCACCCTTTGAAGTGTGTAGAGGAGGCCTGGTCCTCCCTTTCCCAGTGTGTGTCTGACTCAACTTACAAAAATGCAGCAATACACAAATCTGTCTGGGGGTGGAGGTCTCTCTTCCTCATCTCCATGTTTAGCCATTCTTAGACCTTACAGCCATAGGGTGGTCTTCCCCCAACTTTTTGCCTGCCTCCTTCATTTTTCTGAACTAATTTTTGCTGGTTTTAGTACTTTGCACACTTCACTGATAACCAGTTTTAAAGTGCTTGTGCTTTCTCCTCTAAACATGTTACCATTGACTTAACCCCAATTGCCATATTTAATGTACTTATATGTCCCTCGAAAACTGCATTACATGGGATGAGGTACTGTAAATTAAATGCTACTAGTGGGCCTGAAGCACACATTGTGACACTAACTTAAGTAGCCCTCTAATCATCTGTAAAAATCCATGCTTGGTATTATAAAAAGGAGAAATTATTGTTACAACACAGTACAACCAGGACTGCTTGCAATCAAGTCCACTGGTAACTGTGCCCAACAGGATTCTAGAATAAACACTAGACATAAGAACTTCAACAGTACTTGAAGATAAACATCTTATATACAAAGGCTATGCATAGGTTAAACAACTAAAATCTAAGTAATATATATACAACATATACAAACAAAATGTAAACATAAGACACCTCTCCCCTTAACAAATAATAAAACCAAAAGAAGAAACAAAAAAAACTATTGATTGAGCCTGGCTGGTGGAAGAATGGTCCTACCACTTCTTTTCACCCTGGAAGCAACAGAGTCATCCATCAAAGAACATTCCTTAGCATTGCCACCAGATGACCCTTGTATGGCATTCCTACACTTGACCACTCTTCTCACATTCCATAATTTACCATCCTCAGTGACCTGACTGTTTTTATTTACTTTCACCACTTTAAGGGCACGACGAAACTTGGAATCTCCTTTTGCCACAAATCCAGATTTGATTTACCTTATCCAATCTCCCACTACGAAAGCAGGCTCTCTTGTCTTCCATTTCTTGTCGTATCTCATTTTCATTTTCTCTTGTTTCTTCTTTTACCCTTTCAGCCATCCTACCACGATTCACATCACTTACTTTAGTCATCTTCTTCTTTATCCACCATGGACAGTTTTGAGATAGGATTTCTTCCTTTTAACAACCTCAAAAGACTCACTTCAGTAACTGAATGAGGTGTAATACGATGCATCCAAAGTCTTTCTCTCAGCACACTCTTTCAACCACTACCTGAATTTCGAGCTACCACAATACCCTCCTTTAGGACATGGTTGAAGTGCTCAACCTGACCATTCTCCTGTGGTTCATACAATGCTGTGTTAAAATGTTTGATGCCATATTTAATTAAAAATTCCTCCATTTCACATGATTTGAGTTGCACCCCATTATTTGTCACCAAAATCTCTGGGCAGCCTTCACTGGAATAGGTTTCTCTAAAAAATTTAATTCCAATCTGAGAGGTGGCCTGCACAACAAACCTGACTTCTGACCATCTTGAGTGATAAATCTGGCTTCCTGGGGTAAACTGTTAAATGGACCAGAAATATCAAAAGCCACCTTCTCCCAAGGTGAACTGGCCCACGAGACAGGTTTTAGAGGAGCAGGGAACACCTTGAGCATCTTGTCGCTGTTCACGAACACAGTACATTCTTTCACCAACCGGTCTACCATTACATCCATGCCAGGCTGTGGGAATGTGCTTTTTAATGAGCACACCGGTGCAGGGGTCACCCTTCGCTTGTCCACGGGTCCATAGACCAACAAAATAGAGATTGGCACTGAAGCTGGAATTCAAATAACAAGTTTATTAATCACTCATGAGTGGGACTACGTCCACACAGCACTCTCAATTGCTGCCTGAGGTAGTCACAGACCATGGTGCTTATATACAGAGTTTGTTGCAGAGCAAGCATGTAATTACAAATAGAAGGTACAAGCAAACACAGGAATAACTACCTACAAACATGGGTGATCACTTAGTCAGCAGAGTGGGAGGGGGAACTGAAGTGTTTACATCAGCAAAAAACAGTTGACAGTTATATCTTTAGCCAGGTGCATTCTAGCAGCTACAGGCCTTTGTTCAGCACATTGCTTTTAGCTCAGTACAGAAGGAGTTAACTAGAGTTAATGACACAAGCAGAATAGAAGGGCAAGCAACAGTGAAGACGGAAGAATTACATAGCTAACAAAATGGATGCCACAAACAAAATGGCTTCAGCTTATGCTAACGGATATTATTTCAGATTTCCACAGATGACCCTTTTAGCATATGCTGAAGACATTTTCTTATACTTTCAAAGGAATACGAAAAATATCAGTTGTATCTATCTGCATCATTTCAGTAATTTCCTGATCACTTGCTAGTCGGGCATTTACATTCTTAACATTTTGTTTAGTCGGTATACACGAGGTGCAAGTAGAAACACAAAGGGAACAAAGCATTGGGCCGCATTGAATACATAGGCAACAAGTGAAAAGAATAGCAAGAAATATACATAAGGCTGACAACTGCTTCCAGCCCCATACAGTAAACATGTTCCATAGCCATCCAGTCAAAGTCCAAGTTCCTGAATCCTGATGGATTTCAGTGGCTATTTTGTGCAACTTGGAAATTGCGTCAAAAACAGAAGGGGCGTGGTCAGGGATATAGACACAGCAGCTACTCCCGATGATGCGACCTGCTCCACCACGGTCAGCCAGGATGACATCAAGGACCATCCTATTTTGGAGCGCCACAATTCTCGCAATTTGTAGTTCTTCTGTGATGTTTCCAAGCGCCATTGCTGTCTGATTGGTTACAGCCGCTACAACACGTGTCAAGCGCCTTATTTTTCTACTGTTTAAGGCCGCACCAACAAAGAAGAAGAGTCCCAAATTAAAGTCAATATACTGCTGTAGTGCAGTATCAGTTTGATCCACCTCATCATTGTTTATTGTCCTTTTGAATCTGTTCTTGGAAATGTCATTATACAGTTTATAGTCTTTATGGTAGGATGCAGGTGCCAAAAACACAGGTGGAAGCAAAAAGGACACGTAGCAGCTTCCCGACCAACCAATAGGTAGATGGCAATAACCTTTACTTCCGCAAAAAAAATAGGTGTTGTGTGAGGACAAAACGCTGCTATTGTTCATTCCAGTAATGTTCAACACTAAAGTACAGTCACTTTTTCCCACAGGAATACTGCCAATACTGCTCACACAGAGATCCGCTTGAGCTCTAGTAACAGCAATAACAGGAGGCCCATTCCCCTTAGTTGTTCAAGTGTTAGGGAAAACATAGTGCATGGAGGAATTTCCTCGGCGATACTCCTCCATTTCCCACACAGTTCCTTTAGCTTGTGTATCTCCTTCCTCATCCGGGTAACAAACTTTATTCAACTGAGCGTTTAGTCCACCTACATCAGCATAAGTAATATTAGCAACTTCAGAAGCCCACAACAATGCAAACCAGGCTCTGCAGGAGCCATTATGTGAAAACGGCAAGGGAATAAAAGGCGTTCCTCCCTTTTTCTGATGAGCAGGTAGGTCGCTCCCCCACCACACAGCTCCGCCTGTGGTGTCCTGCCCGCTGCTGCTGCTGTTAAGCTCGCCACTCCTCCTGTGGCCTCGGTGCCCAGTTTCCTTCTGTTTCCCCTCGCTGCCCCCATTTTCACTGTGTCCTTTTTTCCTTTTGTACCCCTCGCTGCCCCCACTGAATTGTGTCCTTTTTTCCTTCTGTACCCCTCGCTGCCCCCACTGAATTGTGTCCTTTTTTCCTTCTGTACCCCTCGCTGCCCCCACTGAATTGTGTCCTTTTTTCCTTCTGTACCCCTCGCTGCCCCCACTGAATTGTGTCCTTTTTCCTTCTGTACCCCTCGCTGCCCCCACTGAATTGTGTCCTTTTTTCCTTCTGTACCCCTCGCTGCCCCCACTGAATTGTGTCCATTTTTCTTCTGTTTCCCCTCGCTGCCCCCATTTTCACTGCGCCCACTTTCCTTCTGTTTCCCCTCGCTGCCCCATTTTTACTGTGTCCTTTTTACTTCTGTACCCCTCGCTGCCCCCACTGAATTGTGTCCTTTTTTCCTTCTGTACCTCTCGCTGCCCCCACTGAATTGTGTCCTTTTTCCCTTCTGTTTCCCCTCGCTGCCCCCATTTTCACTGCGCCCACTTTCCTTCTGTTTCCCCTCGCTGCCCCCATTTTTACTGTGTCCTTTTTACTTCTGTACCCCTCGCTGCCTCTCTCCACTCCCGCCGCTGCGTCCCCTGCGGCCCCGCCCCCCTGACTGCCCATTTGCTGCCCCTGCCTCCCGCCTCCCAGCTGCTCCTCCCTCCCACCTCCCCATATATGGCGGCCGCTGCGCAGTGAGGAGAGCGACCCTTGACCTTGCCAGGTAGGTCGCTCCCCCACCACACAGCTCCGCCTGTGGTGTCCTGCCCGCTGCTGCTGCTGGTAAGCTCGCCCCTCTGCCTGTGGCCTCGGTGCCCGGTTTCCTTCTGTTTCCCCTCGCTGCCCCCATTTTCACTGTGTCCTTTTTTCCTTTTGTACCCCTCGCTGCCCCCACTGAATTGTGTCCTTTTTTCCTTCTGTACCCCTCGCCGCCCCCACTGAATTGTCCTTTTTTCCTTCTGTACCCCTCGCTGCCCCCACTGAATTGTGTCCTTTTTCCTTCTGTACCCCTCGCTGCCCCCACTGAATTGTGTCCTTTTTTCCTTCTGTTTCCCCTCGCTGCCCCCATTTTCACTGCACCCACTTTCCTTCTGTTTCCCCTCGCTGCCCCCATTTTTACTGTGTCCTTTTACTTCTGTACCCCTCGCTGCCCCCACTGAATTGTGTCCTTTTTTCCTTCTGTACCCCTCGCTGCCCCCACTGAATTGTGTCCTTTTTCCCTTCTGTTTCCCCTCGCTGCCCCCATTTTCACTGCGCCCACTTTCCTTCTGTCTCCCCTCGCTGCCCCCATTTTTACTGTGTCCTTTTTACTTCTGTACCCCTCGCTGCCTCTCTCCACTCCCGCCGCTGCGTCCCCTGCGGCCCCGCCCCCCTGACTGCCCATTCGCTGCCCCTGCCTCCCGCCTCCCAGCTGCTCCTCCCTCCCACCTCCCCATATATGGCGGCCGCTGCGCGCCGCTGGCGCGCCTAAGGCAAGCCCGTCTGCGCCCGTCCGCGCCTGGACCGCGCCCAGCGCCAGAACCCCTGGGCCGTGCGCCCCCCGCACCAGCCTCGAGGACCGATGCCGCTACGATGCCACCACACTCCACGCTCTCAACCCTGGACGGACGCACAACTGCTTCAAGGCCGCCCCGAAACGCACCCATGGTCCCTTCACCTGCCGGAACTGTAGCTACACCAGCCTCAGAGCCACCGAAACGCCCGCCAAGAAGGACCTTAACCACCTTCGATGCATCCTACTGAACACCCGCTCCGCACGCAAACACGCCGTCGAGCTCTGGGACCTGCTCGACACATCATCACCAGACGTCGCCTTCCTGACAGAGACCTGGATGAACGACTCCTCCGCCCCCGACATCGCCATAGCCATCCCAGACGGCTATAAGGTCACCCGCAGAGACCGCGTCAACGCAGTAGGAGGAGGAATCGACATCGTCCACAAGAACACCATCAGGGTCTCGACCAGCACCGACGACACTCTCAGCACCGCCGAACACATGCACTTCCAGATCCACACGGACCCCAACACCACCCTTAGAGGCACCCTTGTCTACAGACCCCCTGGACCCCGACCCCAGTTCAGCGACTCCATCGCCGACTTCATCAGCACGCACGCCCTGACCTCTACCGACTACATCCTCCTCAAAGACCTGAACTTTCACCTGGAGAACAACAACGACAGCAACTCCACCACCCTGATCGACAACCTCGCCAACCTCGGTCTGAGCCAGCTCGTCACAACACCGACCCATTCCTCCGGCCACACGCTTGACCCCATCTTCTCCTCAAGCTCCCACGTCTCCTTAAGCCACACCACGGAACTCCCCTGGACCGACCACCACTGCATCCATTTCACCTTCCAGAAACCCACCACACACCACCGCACCCAACAGATCCCACGCCGCTGCTGGAGCAAAGTCACCGAAGACCAACTACGGGCAACCCTCGCTCTCAGCCCTCTTTCCGACCCATCCAACACCGACGACGCCGCCTGCAACCTCAGACGATGGATGGACGACTGTGCCAACACCCTCGCCCCGCTGAAAAAACTCACCTACAGTGACACCACCAAAAGAGCCAGCTGGTTCACCTCGGAACTCCTAGCCTCCAAGCGCACCTGCCGGAAACTAGAGAAGAAATGGCACAGTGATAAGACACCGGACAGCCACGCAGCCCACAAAGACGCCATCCGTAACCACCACCACCTCATCAAGTCCGCCAAGAGAATCTCCTTCAAAGACTGCCTCGAAAACAACGCACACAACAGCAAGGAGCTTTTCAACATCGTGAAGGAACTCTCCAACCCCAGCTCCAACACCAACGACATCCCGCCGTCGCAACCCCTGTGCGATTCCCTCGCCACCTTCTTCCACCGCAAGATCGCCGACTTACACGACAGCTTCAACACCCAGACAGACCCAACTAAGATCGATGCACCAGACCCGCCGCACACCATCGACCATGACCCCCTGCCAGCCTGGGCCAGCGTGAACATTGAGGACACCATCAAGACCATGAGCACAATACACTCCGGCTCCCCGTCAGACCCTTTCCCGCACCACATCTTCAACAAAGCCAGCAGCTCCATCGCACCCCACCTGTGCAACATCATCAATCTCTCCTTCGAGACCGCGACCTTCCCAGAGAGCTGGAAACACGCAGAGATCAACGCCCTACTCAAAAACCCAAGGCGGACCCGAGAGACCTCAAGAACTTCCGGCCCATCTCCCTGCTTCCGTTCCCAGCCAAGGTCATCGAGAAGATCGTCAACAAACAGCTAACCCGATACCTCGAAGAAAACAGCATCCTGGACCCATCCCAATCGGGGTTCCGCAGCAACCACAGCACTGAGACTGCCCTCATCGCCGCCACCGACGACATCAGGATCCTGCTGGACAACGGTGAGACCGCAGCCCTCATCCTGCTGGACCTCTCCGCCGCCTTCGACACTGTCTGCCACCGCACTCTACACACACGCCTCCACGACGCAGGGATCCGAGACAAGGCCCTGGAATGGGCCACCTCCTTCCTCACCGGCAGAACCCAGAGAGTCCGCCTCCCACCATTCCGATCCGAAGCCTCCGAGATCATCTGTGGCGTACCCCAGGGATCATCCCTCAGCCCAACACTGTTCAACATCTACATGGCCCCGCTCGCACGCATCGCCAGACAGCATGACCTCAACATAATCTCCTACGCCGACGACACTCAACTGATCCTCTCCCTCACCAAGGACCCCCTCGCCACCAAATCCAACCTCCATGAAGGAATGAAGGCCGTCGCCGATTGGATGAAGATCAGCCGACTAAAACTGAACACGGAGAAGACAGAGGTCCTCATCCTCGGCTCCAACCCCTCAGCCTGGGACGACTCCTGGTGGCCAACGACGCTGGGAGCAGCCCCGACACCCACCGACCACGCACGCAACCTGGGAGTCATCCTTGACTCAACGCTCTCCATGGCCAGGCAAGTCAACGCAGTCTCATCCTCCTGCTTCAACACCCTCCGCATGCTTCGCAAGATCTACAGGTGGATCCCGACAGACACAAGAAGAACAGTCACCCAGGCCCTCGTCAGTAGCAGACTTGACTATGGGAACGCCCTCTACGCAGGAGCCCCGGCCAAGCTCATCAAGCGACTGCAACGCATACAAAACGCCTCCGCACGCCTGATCCTCGATGTACCACGCCACAGCCACATCACCCCCACCTGAGGAACCTGCACTGGCTCCCCGTCGACAG
Organism: Calotriton arnoldi; assembly: GCA_963921515.1. Lineage (NCBI taxonomy): Eukaryota > Metazoa > Chordata > Amphibia > Caudata > Salamandridae > Calotriton > Calotriton arnoldi. The sequence goes on from CAWUFW010014912.1 coordinate 113,195, forward strand.
GAGAATCTCCTTCAAACTCCTCATCCATGCACACAAGGCACTCCACAAGACTGGCCCAGCCTACCTCAACAGACGACTCCTCTTCTACGTCCCCAACCGCCAACTCCGCTCCGCCGACCTCTCCCTCGCCACCGTCCCTCGCATTCGAAGAACTACCACCGGCGGCAGATCCTTCTCCCACCTCGCCGCCAAGACCTGGAACACCCTTCCACTAAGCCTACGACAGACTCAAGACCTGCTGACCTTCAGGAGGCTACTCAAGACCTGGTTGTTCGACCAGTAGCAGCACCCCCCCTTTTTTCTCCCCAGCGACTTGAGACCCTCGCGGGTAAGTAGCGCGCTTTACAAATTCTGTGATTGATTGATTGATTGATTGATGAGCTGGCATCATTCCACATACCCAGCAATTGGTAACGTTCGTGGCATTGTGGGTATGATGCAACATTTGAATGAAAGTGTTATTGAGGTAGGACATTCTATGCTTTCTCTCATGATACGGTAGAGTGAAATAATGATGTTCAATTAGGACAGGAGTAGTAGTAGTCAGTAGATTTCGGACAGGACCTACTTCCTCTACAATCCATTTTATTATGCAACAATAACAATAGTCAAAGTAAGTCCAGTAGCAATTATTGTTCTTTTGCTACAAACTCTTGCAGCAGTTGGTTTCTTCTCCTTAGACATATTCAATCCGTCGACAAACAACAAAACAGATGGTGCCCTAAGGTCCTGGGCAGGCGTTGATTTCTTCACTAACGTTGAGACGAGTAGTCACTAAAAGACTACCCCCCTTTGTAGTTAGGCTTTAACTACCCAGGGCAGTGGCTCAAACAGTCTCTTTCAATGAAATGTCTTTCTTCCTGGGTCGAAGCTGATATCGAGATGTACCAGGAATCGTGTGGTCCGGGAAGACTTCCTCAGATTCTTCAGGTGTCGCAGGTCGTCCTTTCTCTGTACCCAGGATATCTCGGTGATCTGCCAACACAGCTGGGCTCACTAGGTCTTGCAACACTTTTCAACAGTGTGTTGCATGGACCCAGTTCTTCCGGTTCGTCACTCGAACTGCAGTCCTGGTAGCCAGTAGTACCAAACCGGTCCTCGCCACCTCGGTGCTAGGGAGCTGGTACACTGGAATGACTTGACGACCACAAAGTCACCAGGCCGTAAACAATGACCCTCACCTTGCGACCTGTCTGGAAGAGTCTCCCGAACCTGTTGATAAATAGAAGACAAACTGTCAGTCAACTGAGACAAATAGTCATTCATCAATACATAAGGTACATCATGTATAGGGCGTGGCTTAGGAATACCCCAAATATTCAGTGGCCTTCCAAAAACCACCTCATACGGTGTGAGGCCAGATCGTGTATGTGGTATCGATCTAATGGATAGCAATGCTAAGGGCAATGCATCAGGTCATTTCAAAGATGTGGAAGCCTGTATCTTAGCCAATTTTAATTTCAGAGTGGAGTTGTAACGTTCCACTAGTCCTGCTGATTGTGGGTGAAAAGCAGCATGAAACTTCTGCTTAATTCCCAACCCTTTCATGAGATACTCAACAACTTGCCCAATAAAATGGGGTCCGTTGTCACTCCACAAAACTCGGCAAGTGCCGAATCGGGGAAAGAACTCCTTTAGGAGCACCTTTGCTGTCGTAAGAGCTGTATTATCCTTCGTAGCGTATGCTTCCACCCATTTACTGAAGGCACAAACCACTACTAAGACTTACTTTAGGTTGTTACAGAGCTCAAGCTGGATGTAATCCATTTGCAGGACCTCAAAAGGTGAAGTTGGTATTGCAAACCCTCCTATTGGAGTTCGTGTTCCCTTTCCAGGATTATACTGGAGACAGATCAGACAGGACTGGACTATTTTCTTAGCCGTACCGGCAATATCTGGATGATCCCAAACTTGCATAAGTTGCTTTGTTATTGAGGATGCTCCAACATGTGCCGGCCCATGTGCCATGTGAATCATAGGATGTAAATAGGCTGCGGGTAACTTCCATTTTGTCATTTCTTTATTCCTCCAACAGCCCTCGTCATACAATGTTCCCTCCTTGGACCATTGGTCTAATTCATCAACAGAAGCAGATTGCTGCATGTCCAGCACCTCTTGCCTGGCATCATGCCAATGTTCAGCCTGTGATTTAACTACATACATAGATGTGGTACTTCGCTGCATTGCAGTCTCACGAGCTGTGCAATCCGCAAAGGCATTGCCTGCTCCTATTTTATCATTCACTTTCTTGTGTGCACTACATTTAACAATTGCCACTTTCTTAGGATAGGTCAAGGCAGTAAGGAGATTATGTACTAATTCCCCATGCACTATTTGTGTCCCATGGGAAGTGGGAAAGCCTCTTTCTTTCCAAAGTTGCCCGAAGTTATGAGCCACGCCGAAGGCGTATTGGCTATCAGTGTAAATGTTAACAAGCAACTCTGTACTAAGCTCACATGCTCTGGTCAGTGCTATCAACTCGGCTGCTTGAGCTGACTTCTGTGGGATACGAGCTGTCTCAACTACTGTCTGAAGTGTTGTAATTGCATAAGCAGCAGATGTAGTGCCATCAGGCAATTTCAGGCAGGATCCATCAACCCACAATTCCCCATCAACACTAGAAAGAGGTGTATCTTGTAGGTCAACACGACCCTTTGTTCGTTCTTCAGTAAGGGATATTCAGTCATGTAACTCTTGTGACTGAGACTGAGTAACTGGAAATGGCAATAATGTAGCAGGGTTCAGATTCAAACATCTTTTTAACGTGATATGAGGGGCCAAAAGTGTCAATTCATATCCTGTCAAGCGAGCACTAGTCAGATGCTGTGTTTTTGTTTGATTTAACAAGGCATCAACTGAATGGGGTACTAACACAAGCAATCTATGTGACAAGACTATTCCCTCGCTCTGACGTATGGACACAGCCGTTGCCGCCACCGCTCGAAAACAACCAGGCAGCGCGCGGGCAACTGGATCAAGGACAGCTGAGAAATATGCACAAGGACGTTGTTTATCACCATGTGTTTGTGTTAAAACTGAGAGAGCGCAACCTTCCCTCTCGTGTACATAGAGTGTGAAGGTCTTAGTGTAATCTGGAGTTCCTAATACTGGTGCAGAACAAAGAGCTTGACGTTACTGTTGGAAGGCATCCTGGCACTCAGTAGTCCATGGGAGAGGCATCGGAGTGTCTTTAGTTAAAAGGGCCAACAAGGGTTTAATAATCTGAGAAAAGCTAGGGATCCACTGCCTACAAAAAGAAGTAAGGCCAATCAGTGCACGGACATCCTTCTGAGTATGGGGCACGGGAGTGTCTAAAATAGTTTGAATGCGATCTGGTGTGAGTGCACGTCCCTCCTTAGACAGGAGGTGACCTAAATAGGTAACCTGCTGTCTACAAAATTGCAGTTTCTTCCTAGAGACTTTGTGATGATGAGAGGCAAGAAATAACAATAATGACAGTGTTCCTTTTTTACACTGTTCAGGGGTATCAGCAGCCAACAAGATGTCGTCGACATATTGAATAAGAACCACCCCTTTCGGTACAGGAAAAGAATCAAGCTGCCTTTTCAACGCCTGACTATAAATGCTAGGACTCTCTGTATACCCTTGTGAAGCTCTACAGAACCTGAATGATCTATTATTCAAAGTGAAGCCAATCAAATAACGGCTGTCAGGGTGAATAGGTATTGAGAAAAATGCATTCTTTAAATCAATTACACTAAATGTAGTGGCAGTAGGAGGAACCATGGTGAGAAGTGTCGTGATATCAGAGACTACCGGATATTGGGGCACCACGATTTTATTAACCTCTCGTAAATCTATAATAAATCTGTAAATTTTAGTATCAGTGTCTTTTTTCAAAATAGGAAGGATAGGACTATTACAAATGTTATAAGGGACTTCTTCCACAACCCCCACCTTGATCAAATCCTGAACAATGAGTGTTAATGCTTCTTCGCCTTCCCGAGATATTTTATATTGGGGCAATCGAGGCAATGAAGCACCTTCCTTCACTTGAATATGCACTGGTGGAATAACCATTTGTCCCACATCGGTATCTGATGTAGCCCACAAAGTACTAGGTAAAGATGCCAAAGCGATATCTTCTTTGATGAGACAAGACCTCTCAACCACTGGATAGTTATCATTTAAGATAACACGCACACTTTCTGGGGAACAACGTATTGTAGCACGAAAATGTTTAAGCATATCAATGCCCACAATATTATCCGGAGTGTTAGGGGAAAGCAGAAATGGACATGCTGCAGTAAATTTATCAAGACTAAATGCAAGTGGCTGTGACAGTGGGCTAGGTGTCGGTGTCCCATCGAATCCTATTGATGTTATCATTGCGCAAGACAGGGGAGCCCTAGGAACCAATTTTTTAGACAGAGCACTACGAGTAGCTCCTGTATCAACCAGAAACCGATCAGTAGAACCCAAGACATTTGCATCAACATAAGGACCCTTCTGATCTACTGGGACCTCAACCGGTTCCTTACCCCATCCTAGGCATTCCTATGCAAAATCAGAATCCGCAAGACCATCAGCCGAATAATCAGACATTTGATATTGATTTCGTCTATCAAAGGAATTAGAATAATTTGGTCCATGTTCAACTGCCTCAAACCTGGGACAGGTTCCTATTCCTCCCCTATTTCCTGAATTCCCTGGGCGTCCTCTCATACTTCCTCTACCCCGTAGATACTGCTGACCTCGCAAAAGGGGGCACTCAGAACGCCAATGCCCAATCTCTTTACAATAAGCACACTGATCAGAAGACAAAGTTGATCGAGAGAAAGGGGGTACACAAGGTGTATATACTGCACGTCCACCTCTACCACCACCTCTGAATGGTGGACCATATACTTGAGCCAACATAACTTTTGTTTTTAAATCCTTAACCTTCTTATCCTCTTTGCCCTTTGCTTCCAATTCCTGACGCTCATAATACTGGGCCATAGTCAAAAGGGAGACTGGGGAAGACGTAGTCCACGAATTCTCACTGGCCTTAAGGCGACTAGCTATTTCTGGCAACATGTTAGCGACAAATTTGTCGACGAACAGATTCTTACCCGTGTCATCTGTCAAGGACTGCCCACTAAAGTCATGGAAGGTCTCTTCAAATCGTGTAAAGAAATCAGAAACTGACTCATCTGCTTTCTGTTTACAAGACGCTAACGTAGTCCAATCTATTTTCTTAGGGGGTATAAGAGTTTTCAACTTAGTCACAATAGCTTTAGGAAGATCTAATATCTCCTGTTGTGGTTTCTGCGCAGGCTCTCTAGCCGCATCTATTTCTTCTAAATGCACCCAAGTATCACCATATGCTACATTATCATCTATTTTCCGAATTGTTCTCCACATATCAGGGGGCAAAATAAGTCCAAAAAACATATCAATATCTGGCAGAGTCATAGTACAGGAGCTAATGGCTCCTTCTACTTCCTCATAGAAAGCGGCAGGATTTTTCCCCGGATCAGGCAAAGCAGCTTTAAGAGCCATAACATCTGCTCTACTCCAAGGGGTATAAACCCAATTATAAATAAAATACCCTTTCACATCATCTGAAGTCTTATCTTCATTTGTTCCCGTACCCTTTGGAGGAACATACAAAGGCGCAGCTTCGCGCATTGGTCGTATACCAACTTCAGCACTACTAGATCCATTATTTGTCTCTGAAGTTTCTACTATCTGCGCTGGGGTTAGGGCTACTTGTACAGTTTTAGTTTTACTAGCTTCTTTTTTCTCCGCTTTTAAGCGAAATGTTTCATCTCGTAATTTAACCACTCGCCTAATTAAATCAGGTATGTTTGAACAAAGGAAAGTTCCATCACTCAATTGTTTATAATCAGAATTTATTATCAGTGGGCTCTAAGTTTTTAGAAAGGTCTCTAAAATTAGGTATAACTTCCCAAGCAAACTTCTCTGCTAAATATAACTGTTCTAAATCTTTCCACTGCTGAACCATTGCTACAAGATCTGAAGGAAGAGTTTTCTTACGGGCTTCTGAACGAACAGTGGATCTAATGGTGGCTTTTTCATCAGTAGTTAAAGTAGAGCGAGTCTGTCGCCCATCTTGCTTATCTATATCTTTATCGTCGGAAGAATGATGGTCTTTATCGGAAGGATCCTCCTCAGGGGCAGAGGGAAATTTTTACGGGGGTGGAGGTTGATCTAATAAGATGGAATCATCCTGAGGTTTATTAAGCATAGGATAAAGGGGGCGCCTAATAGGGTACTGACCAGTTACCTCTAAACGACGCTCCCTCTCTTCTTTTTCTTTTATTTCCGACATCTCCTTATTTTTTAATTCTAACGCTTTTTGATATATCGTTTTTTGTTGTTCTTTCTCTGCTATAGCTGCTTCTCTCTTTGCTCTTTCATTCACTTCTTTCTCCCACATTCGTACACAAACATATCTTGTCGACTTTTTTTGTTAAACAAACACTGTTCTACATATTGAATCTTTTTAAAGTCAAATGACCCCTTCACAGGCCATTGGAGATCAGGATCCTTCTTTGTGTATTTGTTCCACAGTGTACTATACATTATGGAAGAAATACTGTATTTAATATACATATGTCTATTAGGTGTTCCCTCTAAGGAGCCGGCTGACTTCTTTCTAAATCCATTTTGGTACCACCAAGACAGCAACACAACCTACGGAGTGTGCTGGAAACAAGCATGCTATCAAGTTTTTGTAAAATATTATGTTTCCAAATTGTTCAAAAGTAGAGAAAAATCTCCACATTACCTGCCTTTATTTTCTGCAAAAAATAAATCAAACAAACAAAACCAGAATCTTGGCCAAGCAAACAAGAGTGCCGCTCCAGCGACCTTACCAAACAAAAGTCTCCAACCTCCAACTGCCAATCTCTTGATCGACCTAATGGTCCCTGCAAAAATCACACCAAAGGATACCTCAGTCAGGACCGGCCGCCACCTGGAGGGTCAAATCGAAAAAACGGAAAAGTTACTTTGGCTGCAAAGACAAGGGTCTCCTCATGCAGGACGTCTCCTCAGTAATATTCCACTCTTCCGTCAAGACCACTCCTTCAGACGGCCGCGTCCTCGATGAGGCCCCACGTATCGGGCGCCAACTGTGGAAATGTGGAAGGGGTCACCCTTCTCTTGTCCACGGGTCCATAGACCAACAAAATAGAGATTGGCACTGAAGCTGGAATTCAAATAACAAGTTTATTAATCACTCATGAGTGGGACTACGTCCACACAGCACTCTCAAGTGCCGCCTGAGGTAGTACACTGAAGTCACAGACCATGGTGCTTATATACAGAGTTTGTTGCAGAGTAAGCATGTAGTTACAAATAGAAGGTACAAGCATACACAGGAATAGCTACCTACAAACATGGGCAGATGGGTGATCACTTAGTCAGCAGAGTGGGAGGGGGAACAGAACTGTTTACATCAGCAAAAAACAGTTGACAGTTATATCTTTAGCCAGGTGCATTCTAGCAGCTACAGGCCTTTGCTCAGCACATTGCTTTTAGCTCAGTACAGAAGGAGTTAACTAGAGTTGATGACACAAGCAGAATAGAAGGGCAAGCAACAGTGAAGACGAAAGAATTACATAGCTAACAAAATGGATGCCACAAAAAGATGGCTTCAGCTTATGCTGACGGATATTATTTCAGATTTCCACAAGGCCACCAAAAATTAGACCTAATGAACCTTTTCATTGAAAACATCTCTTGGTGGACCTCATGGTCCAACTCCAAAATTTTCTTCTGCATGTAACCTGGAGGAACACACTTTTCTCCCTCAAAAATATAATTCCCTTCCACCACCAACTCCTCAAAAACCTTGAGTAAAGGTTGCACTTCAGGGACAACACATTTCTCTTTGGACCGTCCTCCCATCAAATATTCCTGACCAGCTGCCTAATTGCATCCTCATCATTCTCTATTTTCCACACCTCCTCCAGCAAGCCTGTAAACTCTGCACCCACAAAGACCTTAACTGTGGTAACCAGCTCCATTTCATTTTGCTCTGTGCTTCCATCATCTGGACACAGCAGTCTGGACAGACAACCTGCTGTAATTTTACATTTGAATGAAATGAAATCCAGTATTTGTAAAGCGCACAATTACCCGAGGGTGTCAAGGCGCTGGGGGCCGTCGGGAAGATTAAGCGAGCTATTACCCAGAGTCACATGGTGCTGGGTTTACCTGCCTCCGGCACCAGGGATCGAACCGTGAGCCCTGTGGTCTGGAGTCAGGCACCCTGGCCACTGCGCCACACCTCTTCCACTGGAGGTACATCCTCCACACTAAAGTTGTATTCTTGTACCCTAGATTCTAGTCTAGCTATACATGCAGTGGCATTCCACCCTCCTCCTTGTGACAGAATTCCCACCAACGGTTTATTGTCCATTCTGAGAATGAACCTGCCTCCCCATACATAGTTACGGAAGTGTTTAACGGCATACACACATGCCAACAGTTCCTTCTCAATTACAGCATATCTACTTTCTGTATCATTGAGTGCCCTGAATGCAAAAGGCACACACCATTAGACTTTTCCACTCCTTTGCACCAACACCCCTCCGTTGCCATACAAACTGGCATCTACAGTAACAATACAAACCTTGTTGAGACAAAATGGTTTAACTGTACGTGCATTAGCAATCTCCTTTATGAGTTGCTGGAAAGCAGATTGTTGGCTCTCAGTCCAAACAAATTCAGCTTTGTTTCTTGTCACCTCTCTGAGAGGTTCCATTTTGGTGGCAACCACTTGTATGAATTTGCTGTAATAGTCACACAGCCCTGCAAATGACAATAGTTTTTCCTTATTATCAGGAACAGGAGTGCTAATAATTGCATCCATCAAGGAAGTTTTGGGAACCACACTATTACCTGACAAAGTGTGCCCTAAGTCATCGAAAGAATCACAAAAGAACCTACACTTCTCGCCTTTAAGTGTCAAACCACAACATTCCAAGCATTTGCACATTTCCACCGCATGCTCCATGTGTTCTTTCTCATTTTTTGAAAAATTCTGAATGTCATTCTAAAAGCACATCCTGAATTTGTCCACATCCTTAAAAATATAAAACATTGCTCTCTGAAATACAGATGCCGCAGAGGCAAGGCCAAATGGCATCCAAATGAGTTGAAATAAACCTGAGGGGTAAGAAATGCAGTGAAATGTCTTGAATCCTCTGTTAGTTCAATCTGGTGGTATGCTGAACGGAGATCCAATGTGGAAAATGCTTTGGCCCCTTCCAGCATACACACTGCCTCATTGATGTTTGATAGTGGATGACAAACCACCACTAAATTTGCATTTAGAGCTCTCAAGTCAGCACATAACATGAGATTCTTGTCATCCGTGCAAGCCAAAACAACGGGGACACCCACTCTGAAGGCTCTACCTCTTCAATTATTACATCTCTGACCAAACTTTCCAACATAACTTAAAACTCTTCTCTGACATTCACTGGCAATCTTCGAGGTTTCTGTTTAACAGGAACAGCACTCGCCTTCACTTTGATACAGTGACTGGAACCTACCAGTTTTCCCAATGTCTCAACACACACTCGGGAACTGTTGGATCACCCCATCTTTATTTTTCCCATCCGAAATTATCAACACAGGATACTTACTTCTAAGGTTGAAGATAATACCCAGCTTCCATTGGTCTTTCCAACTCAACACATTGACCTCTTTATTGGCCACATATACCTTTATTTGTCCCACTCTGCCTTTGAATTCAATTTCTACTTCATCATACCCCACAATATCCATTCTGGATCCATCAAAGCTTTCCACAATGATGTCCGACTTCTTAAGTGAATCTAAGCACACTCTGTCTCCCAAATGTTGCACTCAATACTTTTTTGTAATAATAGTTCAAGGTGAACTAGAATCGGCCATTAGTTCCACTTTCATGTCCAATATGTGAACACAACATTTGGGTGGACTCATTGTTCCCTCCATATCTGAACCTCCTCCACCTTTCAAAATAGATAACACTATACCCTTGTTCCCATCATCCTCTCCACTGTGGTCCCACTCATCACTAACACATGATACTTTTCCTTTGCCACTAGTAGCATTACCTATTTTTTTTAAATCTCTGCACATTCTCGCAAAATGTCCCACACACCCCCACTGTTACACTCTTTTCCCAGTGCGGGGCACTGTGGTGATGACGCAATGTGGTTAGTGCTTCTACACCTAAAACAATGGAAATTCTTGTCCACTCTCATCTAGGTCTGATTACCTTCACAGGAACTACCAGCCCCCGCAGTCAGACTACCCTGAGGGAAACCACTAAGACTCACACTACTCACACCCTCAGGATTTTTACTGCCTTTGTTCAACAATTTCATCCATCTTTCAGATTGTCCCAACGCTTTAACAGTACTGATAACTATTTCCATATTAGGATCTCCCATTACCCACAACTGCTCCTGAACCTTTTTGCTTTTAACATGTACTATGATTTGTTATCAAATCATCTCATCAGTAATGGGTCTGAAGTTGGAGTTAGTTGATAAAGTTCGCAAACCAGTGAGAAACTCGTCAAATGTTTAATTTTCCTCCTTCGCACAAGTGTAGAATTTAAATCACGGGCTTAAAGTGATTTTCCATTCTCTGCATGGACTCCTCATATACATTCCTGTCACCTTGGTCCTCCATTGATGGTAATATTCTGAAAACCACCTGTCAGTCGGAACCTAAACAATGCAAAAGTATGTTTTTCTTCCTTTCCGCGACCATCCACTCCCCATCAATGGCTTTGAGATACCTTATAAATTCTTCTTTCCACCTCACCCATGGAATAGGCAGTTCTCGCTTACTCTGTAGAAATTTGGATGGGGTATTAAATTGCATATTGCAAGAAAATGTTCAGGCGATAAAATTTCGAACAGTTCTGGAGAATAAATTCCTCTCCTAACGCTGGCATTACATTCACCTCAGTGACCTTGTTCCACCCACTATTACGGCATTATCCATGGTCCTTCCGGATGATACCTACCTGACACTGAGACTGGTTCTTTTTTTTTTATGTATCCACCTGTTTTATCCTACAGGTATCCTGGGTTTGAAGCTGCCTGTTTTTCTTTTTGTATAATGTATCCTCCTGTTTGTATCCCAACTGTATCCATCCCTCCTAAGTCCTTTGTTTTACCACATGTCAATCTTGTAAAGCGCTGATACCCTCACAGGTCTGGTTCGCGCTCTATAAAACTCTAAATAAATAAATAATTAAAACAAGGAATGGCCAAAATTTTTAAAAAATTCCACAGAAAGTATGTGAGTGGATACCAGTGAGTAAAAGTAATATCACAATGCTGGAAACACTGTTTTATAATGGGATGTACTCAGACCAGAAGCAATCCTAATAAAAGCCTGACAATAGGGCCCAGAAAGAAGGGCCGTCTAATTCAATAATGACAGCAGCATCCACAAAGTTTGAGTAATGGCTCAAAGGGGGTTAAAATAATCTCCTATGTAAGCCATAAATGCCCACCTCTCCGCCGCTTACCATGTACACAGAAGCTGGCGTGTTTCTTATGTAAACAGAAGGAGGAAGGGGACACATAGAAAAAGATGCGTTAGAACGCCAATGTTCGGCAAATACGGCAAAACCAAAGGCCACAAAGATGCTGAAAAGCGTAACGAAATGTCACGTAATGTAAGAGTCATCACAATGCCTTAGTTCTTATTAAGTTGCTATTTAACAGCGACGAAGTTCCAATCAATGCACGTGCAAGCCGGCGTGCGTGTGGTAATGGACATATGTATATAACGATTAGTTCCTCGCGGCAGACACACAGGGAAATGGACGGGAGCCTCTAAAAATGTGAAAAACACCCAAAATTCAATAAGTACACAGTCCAAAATCGGAAATCCATGGAAAAAAGGAAGATGAGCTTCCTGAAGTTGAATTCTGGGAGATTACAGCATTTGGTTGCTGGAAACAGCCAAAAATAAAACAAAATCTTCCTTGAGATCACTGAAGGTTGTATCCTTCCTGTGTTGTCTGTGTAGCAAATACACCTTCATAACTTGTCTCTACTTGTAAAAATCCACTCTTGTAATAAAAAAGGAGAATTTATTGTTACAGCACAGTACAACCAGGACTGCTTGCAATCAAGTCCACCAGTAACTGTTCCCAGCAGGATTCTAGAATCAACACTGGACATAAGAACTTCCACAGTACTTGAAGATAAACATCTTACATACAAAGGCTATGCATAGGTTAAACATCTAAAATCTAAGTAATATATATATAACACATGCAGACAAAATGTAAATATAACACCATGGCTCAGGCCTGCCATTGCAGAGCCTGTATGTGCAGTTTTAAACTGCCACTTTGACCTGGCAAGGTAACATTATTGCCAGGCCTAAACCTTCCCCTTTTATACATGTACGTCACCCCTCAAGTAGGCCCTGTCTAACCCACAGGGCATGGTGCCATATATTTAAAAGGCAGGACAAGTACTTTTAAGTTTTACATGTCCTGGTAGTGAAAAACTCCCTATTCCGTTTATCAATACTGCAAGAACTATCTCTACAGTAGGATAACATTTGGATTACCTTAATACCTCTTTTAAGTGTAATTCCCAATTGTGAATAGATAGACTTTTCAAGCTTGGGGTCACTGAACTCACAATTTAAATTCACAACTTCTGGTGAAGTTGGATTTTAAGTTCCAGTTTAGTAAATGCCACTTTTAGAAACGTATTTTCTCGAAATGTGTGTACCCCCTGTACAATTAATCTTAATCTGATTTCTAACCCCTGCCATTCATATCTGTGATTCCCAATCATGACTTCATATTCTTTTCTAAACTTTTCGTTAACCACTCTGCTGCCACACATCTGCTTTTAGTATAAATCTATGCCCCATCATTTTACATGAGAACAAAACAAAGTAATGGCCTGTATACAAAGACGATGCTTTTTCAATTAGCTCAATGTTTTTATTTCAGACACCATCTGCAATACAAAGTCATAAATGCTTGTGTTGTAGCGCCAAGTTTGCTCTTTCATTTGTAGGGGTGCATCATAATCATGGCTAGTCCACACCCACATATAATCTTTATTGTATTAACTTAGGACATTAGAATGTGAACTGTAATAAGGTGAAAGGTGACGTATTAGGGATATTTTTAATGTACACATGAAGAAATTAATGTTGCAATTAGATGTGTTTAGTTGAAGACATTAACGTGTAGAATTCGTACATGCTGCTGACAATTATTCACGTATTTCAATGTGCTTATGTAACCGGTTAATTCAGATGTGCTTATTACATAATTTTCATTTTATTTGTGTAATTCCATGAGGCCATTGTGCCATTTCTTATGTTGGCCGATATCTGTAGGCCTCAATTGTATTTTCCACTGGAAGCTCTCGCATTAGATTCAATGGAATTTCATGTACATGTTGGATTTGTTCTTTCTCACGTTTCTGTTGCAGGTGGAAAATTCATCCTCGTTAGCTAGAATAATGTCTTTGTTTTAGGAGTTAGGCTTTGAGAGAAGAGGATACATTGAACGTTGATATTGATAGTGGAGAACTGTTGTACTTTCTCATCGGAGCAAGCCTGGGAATCAAGATCATCTCGCCAAGGCCTGGGAGCATTTCTGCCTAATGGAAAATCACCTAAGAGGATGTGGCTTGACTAGATGGTGTGATGCTGCAATGCATCTCGGGATACAACAATGTATTGAAGTTAGGGAAAGTGTTGGGGGGACTTATGCCTTGCCTTGAGAGAGACAGCATCTTAGGACAAGCTCTGTAGCCTAATGCTATATGAGCCATCTAAACATGAAGAGACTTCTTAGGAAGACTCCACACGCTGATACCTTAATCAATCTTGCCTTGGGAAATGCTAGGTAGGGATGTCACGCTAGTTGTAGTGTGGGGACAGAGTAATGCTTTATACCCACGAACGTCCAATGAAGGGGAATCTCGATGTCTGCACTGTCATTTTCTGTATTCTGGTACTTGAACTGATTATCCTGTGCATGCTGCACCGCCTTAACTTCATCCGTAGATTTGGCTTTGTATTAGTTTCAATGTACTTCTACACCCTCATCTTGAGGTGCCCGAATGTCCAACTGTTCTTGGCTTTGTAATAAACTAACTAAACTTTATCGGGAGTCTGTGATTCTTAGGAGTCATGGTAATTTGGAACAAAAATGTTTAATTGGCTAACAATTTCTCTCCCCTCCACGCTTACATGCAGATAAACAGAGCCATCGACCTGGGGTTTACAGAGCAGATCTAGAACATGGAACCCGTCTCCATCAATTGTCAAAATCATCGCATGAACATCACATTACACAAAAATATATAGACGACATCCAACATTGTTACATAGTAAAACATTTACAGGCACATGCATCAAGGTAGGAATTTGCGAGTCCTTAATTGCGATTATTAAGGAATCGCAATTAAGGACTCGCAAAAGCCTATGCATGTAGGAATCGCTATAAAAATAGCGATTCCTACACATTCCTTATTTGCGACTCGCAATTTGCGATTCGCAAATAAGGAATGGCTTCCCATTCATTCCTATGGGCCTACAGACCCATAGGAATGAATGGGAAATTGCTTGCGCAATTTGCGAGTACCAATTGGTACTCGCAAATTGCGAATGCAATTTCAAGGGTGCACGGGTGTCAAAGGACACCCTGTTGCACCCTGAAATTGATCTGTGCACAAATGTTGCGCACACACATGTCCCAAGGACATGTGTGTGTGTAACCTACAACTTTGAAAAATGCACTTTAGTGCATTTTTCAAAGTTTTTGCAAATTACCATCAAGTTCAACTTCATGGTAATTTGCACCCCCTAGTAGCGAATTCGCTACTTCAAAGTGGTTCTTGCATTGCATTTAAGGAATCGCAAAATGCGATTCCTTAAATGCTATCGCAATTTGAGAACTCGCAATTAATTGCGAATTCTCAAATTGCGAGTGCCTTGAACCTTGATGCATCACAAATGCCCAACACATATAGTCAAAAATAGTGTTTATAATAAAAAGTGTCCAACAATGTAAACCAATTAAGGTTACATGTTTCCATAAACTGGAGACATTTTACAGCCCTCTGAGATGAGATCCAAGAGATACCAAGCGGCCCTTAGTGGTCGGTGGTCATTCTCCCGGCCATAGAGGTATCAATACTCTCTTATCTTCTCGTATTTATTATTTTTCTCCTTGTTAAGAGATGGGTGTCTACTGACCACTTGGATGTATATTCCGATGCGTTTCAACCTTCTTTTGGGGCCTGGGTATTTTTAAACAAAGGTCTTCTTCAGGGTAGAAACTGTGCATATGAGGAACCTGCATAAATTAAAAAGGTAGGTGTTCATGTCAATCTACTCAGATCACTTATATTAAAAAACATTTGAGCAATAGCAAATCTAATTGCTAACTGCCCAAAGAAATCTAGAAAAATATTTATCTAAGAAGAGACCACATAAAAGGTGAGTTAAGGGGAGTTCCAACATAGACATAACATTTAAATCATTTTGTATTGGGAAGCGCCACCTGCACAAAATGTAGGCTGGATTCTAACCCAAATCCTTTTCTGCATGTACGCTTAGAGCATTCAGTAACTGGAACAATAAAAGAAAGAGGCTATGTCTCAAAAAAGGACTCATTGGTTCATTAAATCATGATACCATACGTTTAGATGAAGAAAGCATACGTGTTTTTTTTTTGTTCTCAGTTAATTTCCTTGTCCTTGCGAAGGTGAAATTCTCTGTATGGGGACCCTTTTCTGTAAAATAGATTGAATCTGTATACTGTGTATGAGGGCTTATACCTGTCTTCACCCCTTGTGTACATGCAAGGAAGTCTGTGCATCATATACATCCCTGTGAACCATGCCTGCCAAGACTCAAAGAGACATTGACTGAATTATTCCTTCAGAAGTGTGCAGCTTCTGAACGCAGTCGCATTTGTTTTAAAGATGATTTAGAAGTCAGGTACTCGAATGGAAAGAAGGAGAAACCTATAGCAACTGAACAATCATACATGGTGCGATTATAAAGAGTGTGGGTAAAGTCCAACTCGAAGACTCTTTAAATCTGTGGTGCCCTTTTTCGGGGGGCAAGTCTGGTCTTATATCGTCAGCTGTTTTGGACTACCCCAACATCAACTTAAGTCCCGACACTGGCGCAAATGCTTTTGCTACTGTCAGCCCCGCTAATCCCGGCTTGCAACCGCGAACTTCAAAAAGACACATCGATATGATCCCAGGGAGGACAAAGCCCAAACCAAACTACCAGTGAAAACTAAGAGTGACTTGGCACATACCCCAACTTTCAGTGCGTCCTCACATCAGAACGTCCTGTGCCAATATCAAGTGGGTTGCTTCAATGACCCTTGAAGTATGTGTTCTTTATGTAAAGAATTTCCTCGATGTACTCTGTTGGTTGCATGGCCTCTGTTAGAGCCGAGAGGTCTGATTAGCCGGGGGCTGACCATCGCTTTGCGGTTGTTGGGAAATGTAGTTTGCGCATCATGTTTAAACTAAAAATGG
Organism: Calotriton arnoldi; assembly: GCA_963921515.1. NCBI lineage: Eukaryota > Metazoa > Chordata > Amphibia > Caudata > Salamandridae > Calotriton > Calotriton arnoldi. The sequence goes on from CAWUFW010014912.1 coordinate 129,730, forward strand.
CGCAATTTTGAGTCAAAGTGTTTTCTAGCAGAGGTTGGATTACTCGTTTTTTTTGCACTAAAAAGCTTTAGATACTGCTCACAAAATAAAGAGTATCGTCGAGAAGCCTGGATTTATTACCAACTTTTCCAGGGGCATATGGGACCTGCAGTTTGTCACACCGATAGTTAAAAGAATGCGGGCCCGGATTGTTATGTTGTGGGCTTGCTCTGATGTATCAGCCCTGCAAAGACAATCATTATTAAGGACTTGAGCTCTTAAACACATGAGAGATATCAGAGTTCTTTTAAGGACTAGTGTCTAGGTCTCTATGCATATATTCATGTATGTTATATGCATACTCCCTACTGTCTTTATGTACTGCAGATAAAAAGTACATTTATTTTAAGATGCGTAACATCATATGACATAAAATAATTTACACATAAATGTGGAACCTCTAGGGTACAATATTAAAGTACATATCAACAAAAAAAACAGACGCCTGATTTGTATACAGGCAACGTTTGTAGAGTTCACTTCATCTTAATGTGTTTATGTACTAATATTGAGAAGAAATGAATTCCCTTCATATGTAGAGGGTGTCCATTGTAAACAGATACTTGCCAACAGCCACAGGGAGATGCTATTATATAAAGCAATGACCTATCTCTGAAAGTTCATTAAGGCCATGTACAGTTGTGTGAAGATGAAGAATAAATCTTGCTTCTATTCTTAGCAGTATAGATTGTGAATTCTGAGTCTTCACATGACTTAGAATTGCCCATAAATGCTGGAACCTCTAGGGTACTATATTAAAGTACATATCAGCAAAAACAAAAGACATCTGATTTGTATACAGGCAACGGTTGTAGAGTTATCTTTATCCTAATGTGTGTATGTAATAATATTAGGAATAAAAGAATTGTGCAAAGGTGAGAATTATTTTTTCTTCTATTGTCCATCGTATATAAGCAGCTAAATGATTCAGTTAAATGCAGTGTTGCACCATTGGTGCACTCTGTACTTTGCGCCTTATGAGAGATTTATGTTGTGTAATTCTTTTGCATATCTCATGAGTTGTTTTTCTAGCATAGGCCAAGTCACAAGGGCAGATGACATAATTCACCATGTTCGTCATATTACAATTGGTGAATTCCTGATGTTTCATTTTAGTTCCTTGATATATTAACTCTTCCCCTTCTATTGTACAGTTACCACATTTATGGTGGCCTTATATTGGTAGCAGATTCAGCATGGTGCTCAATGAGGAGTCGCCGTTCTTTGAATTGCGTTTGGTCTGACCAATTTATCTTGTAGATGTTTCTTTCTTTTGAGGGAAAACAAAGCTACTTCTTTGAATTGTTCCAAATTATTGGCTCTTCTCCAGTTCTTGTGGATGGAACCCTTGATGGCATTCGTTTCTCCGGAGAAAGTAGTCACACGTACCATCAAATCATTGCTGGAGCAGTTCCTTGGCTCTAGGAAAGTCTCACAGGGGGTATACGACGCCCATTTCATTGCTCTTTTAATTTCCTGGGATAGCTTCTCTATAGTAATTTACTTATTAGATCTCCCGCATTTGCAAAGTAGTCCTCTCTCTTGGAGCAATTCCTTCAAATCCTTAAGAACTGGCTGTATGGCAAATTATCTTTTACGTTTCTTTGATGAAAACTTGCATAATGTAGAAATGTATTTCTGTCTGTCTTCATTGTGTATAGTGTAGTGTAGATACTATTCATCTCATGCTTCCGTGTGATATCTAGAAATGTTATCTCTTTTTTGTGAAATGTCATGGAGAACTGGATGTCCGGACATCTTCCACTGAGCCAATCAGTGAATTCACTGATCGTATCATCAGGACCCCTCCAGATCAACAACTCATCGTTGATGTATCTATTCGATATGTGGATGTATTCTTTGAAGGGGTTGTTGCTATGTCCGTTTGTCCTCACACAATGCTATAAGCTATATGGCCATCTCCAGTGCGAAGGGACATCCCATTGCCATCCCCTTCGTTTGTAGATAAAACTGATTAAAGAAGTTAAACTTCAAGCAGATTTTTGCAAGTTTTAGCAAAAATTCTGTAGGGACTTCACATGGTTGCTGTCTTTTGTTGAGGAAAAGTTCCATAGATTCCAATCCACTTTCCTGTGGGATATTAGCATACAGGCTGACAATCTCTAGAGTGACAAAAGTGTCAGCAGAGTCATCAAACGTCATGCCTTCCAAGGTGTTGATTGCATGCATGTTATCTCTAAGGAAGTTGTTCCCAAACTTTTTCAACCCGCGGGTTCCTTGACCTATTGGCTGTTGGCCGCGGCTCCCCATTTTGTTACTTTTGTTTTAGGCGGGTGGGGGGCATATAAGTCTGGCCTCAGGAGTACTTTCATTTTTCTCCCTGAAAATAATTGGGATGAAGCTAATGAAGGTATTATAATCATAGATGCAACAAAATAAAAATATAACAGTTGTTCCATAAAAAACTTTAATTGGTTAAGTCAGAAACAATACGCTTCAGCACTGGGGCCTGCCTATGGAATTTTGAAAACTATTTTTTGTTTTAAAAAATTGCCTTTAGCTGGAACAATGGCTGGAGAGGGGAGCAGGGAGGGGTATGGTGAGCAAGTAGTGAATTTAATAAGGGAGTTGATATCCATTGAAGGTGAAGATACGAATAAACGTACCACGCCCTCCTGCGACAAATCCTGACCACTAAAATCTAGAAACACCCCTTCGAATCTGGTAAAGAAATCCGACACACTCTCATCCCTTTTCTGATGACACGCAGTCAACTTATCCCAGTCCACTCGCTTCGGTGGGATAAGGGAGTGCATGTAGGCGATAATACGCCCCGGCAAAGCCAATAGCTCTGCCTTCGGCTTCTCACCGGGCTTGCGCACTTTGTCCCATGCTCTGATCTCATCCCATGTGCCACCCAACTCCAATGCATAGTCCTGCGTATGGACCTGCCTCCATATATCTACCGGCACCAGCAAGCCGAAACATAACTCTATATCAGCCAATGTCATCACAGTGGAGGAGGCCGCCTCTGTCAATTCCTTATAATAAGGAGAGATAACACCGGCCAGACCACCCTCTAGGAAGCCAAGTGTAAGCTTGTTCCCCACAGATGAAATATGCATTCTGGGGTGTCTGCAAGGGTGGACCACTGGTAGTATTCAATCGATATGTGTAGTTACAATGACTCTGTCCTACTGAAACATTCCCTGACCCTTTAACACAAAAACTAGCTGTTGCATTTATCACGGGAACGGGCATAGCTTTATCTTCAGTAATATTTAGTTCCTGAAAACATTTAAAATATTCAGTGACATTGAATCCTTGGAAGTCTAGTACTTCATTTCGCAACCAAGTGACATTTTCATGGGTTGTAAATACATTCATACATGCATCAGGATTCAGGGTACCCCCCTTTCCATCTGCCCCAGGTGTATATCCCTGATGTATCACTATATAATCTAAAACCGCCTCATAATCAGCATGTGTCATTTTCATCGCATCCGCATAATAATGCATGTATACCATAGAGAGCAGTTGAAACCAGGCTTCACAGCTACCTAAATATGACAAGGGCAAGGATACCAATAGATGATTTTTATGCATAACTGAGGGGAGTAGCCCACACACCCAACACTTCGTGGCATTAGTAGTGCTGTGTACTTGTTGAAGCATCTGGATGAATGCTTTCTGGGCGTAAGTTTGCCTATGTCTTCCTTAATGCGGGGCCAGTGTAACAAACGAATGCTCAGCTGGAGCCAGGGTAGTCCCTATCAAAGTATGAACAGGGTGGTGTTCCTCTAAGTACCAGACTACCCTAAATAGTGTTATAGTTACCAGGAGAATGAATACTACCACCACTACCCTACTCCCAGTGGACCAACTAGACCACCCAGGACTACTGTGCTGCATTGGAGAAGCCACTAAAGGCTGCTCCTCCCTCATCATTGCATGACCCAATGGGTACATAGAAAGTACTGTAGGAATTGGAGCCACAAAAATACAACCGACCAGAGGGGTACTCTTCGCCCAGTGTCCGTCAGAGCCTCACTGGCAGGCTCCTATTGTTCATCAACGACACTCCCAAGGAGGAGCTGCACGATCGCCATTCTTGCTGGAAAACAATTGTGGCCCTTGTTGAGAAACAAATCCTCTTCTTTCAGGATAGGGCACCCTCCCTCCTGGGAAAATACCCTCAACGATCCTGTACAGTGTTCAGGGCAGTGCACCAGTGTTGTTCACTCTAATCTAAGGCAGGCGCCTGGGACATAGCACCCACACCGTAAGCTCAAGTCCGTCCCTAACTCCTGGACTGTCCTACTGGCGCACTGTCCTTCCCTCGGGGCCGCAAATTGTACCTGGCGCGCTCAGGCACTTCTTCATCAACAAAAAGAGGCAAGAATTCAGGCTCAGTTGGGCATTGAGACTCAGATGGTTGTACACAAGAAGCGGGAGCATACGGGGCATCCTTATCTCAGGGGGAATCGCCTTGAATAGGGCCTCATTGCTCTCCTCGTCCGTCTGCGCCCCCTTAACCGGGCGTCAGAGAAAGGAATGAAGCGGGGCACTAGCTCCCCTTCCTGATCGGCGATGCCTTCACGCACCCAGGCCTCATACGGAAGTGGTAGAGGGACCTTTTTTACGTGGGAAGTGTGCACCCAGTTCTTCCGGCCTTCTAGCTTGACGGCTGTACAAGCAACACCTGGGCAGGTCCCTTCCACCTCGGCTCCAAACTGTTTTGTCGCTGAAAATTCCTTATCATCACCCAGCAGCCGGGCTGCAGCTGGTGCCCGGGCCCCTCTGGCACTGGTTGCAGTGTGGCTTGAATCTGTTGGTGAACAGAATGGAGATCTTTAGACAATTCGTACAAGTAATCGATCCACAGGGGGTACTCTATCTCGGAGAAGCGCTTGGGTCTTGGGATGCCCCAGACATTAGCAGGGCGCCCAAAGACCACCTCGTAGGAGGATAATCCTGTTCTAGAATGCGCTGTCACTCTTGTGGACAATAACGCCAATGTTAACGCATCTGGCCATCGCAACCCCGTGCTCTCTTGGATTTTCGCTAATTTCAGTTTGAGAGTACCATTGTACTTCTCAACCAGACCTGCTGACTGGGGGTGGTTCGCAGCATGAAACTTTTGCTTAATTTGTAAGCCCTTGCACACCAGATCAATGACTTTTGCGTTAAAGTGACTTCCATTGTCACTCCAGATCATGCGTGGCAATCCATAGCATGGGAAGTACTCCTTTAAGAGTGCCTTCGACCGTCGCCATGGCCGTATTCTCTTTGGTGGGGTAAGCCTCAATCCACTTACTGAATGCGCAAACTACCACTAGTACATATTTCAGGTTACTTACTCGTTCCATTTCGATGAAATCCATTTGGAGAACCTCGAAAGGGAAGGAAGGCGGTGCAAAGTTACCTGCAGGTGTAGGGGTACCCTTCCCAGGATTATGTTTCAGACAGATAATACAGTGTTTTACTAAATGTGTGGCTACCTTAGAGATATTGTCATTCTGCCATACTGGGTCCAGTAGCTTACATATTCCCTTGGCACTAATGTGAGCCGGGCTGTGAGCCATAGTAACAACAGGTAAAACATAGGCATTAGGCAGCAGCCATCTCTGTTTCTCTGACAAATCAGTCCAACACCCATCCTCATCCAGACGTTCTGTCCTCTCTTCCTATATTGCCAGTTCATCTACAGTCGCCTCTCTATGAATCTCCCTAACGTTTTCCAATGTGTCCTCAAACATTCCATTGTCTGGAACCCATCTAGCGGGACCTGCCACAAACATCTTTTTCATCTTTGATCAAGCTGTCTCCTTAGCTGTCTGGTCTGCGAAAGCATTTCCCCTCCCAACATCATCTGTAATGGCTTTATGAGCGCTGCATTTCACTATTGCTAACTTAGTGGGGAGTGTCAATGTGGACAGCAACCTATGTATCAATGGGTTGTTCTGTATTCGCTGTCCGAGCGAGGTCAAGAACCCTCTCTCCGCCCAGAGGCGCCCAAAATTATGGGCCACCCCGAAGGCGGACTGGCTGTCAGTGTAGACATTAACAACCAGTCCCTCACTCAACTCACAAGCCCTAAGGAGGGCAACTAACTCTGCAGCTTGGGCCGACTGATATGGAATGCGAGATGTCTCAACTACAGTGTGTAATGTGGTGATTGCATAGGCTGCAGTATTAGTGCCATCCGGCAATTTGAAACAAGAGCCATCGACATAAAGTTCCCCTTGGGGGTCAGATAAGGGAACATCAGTCAGGTCTACCCGTCCCTTCATTTCTTCCTCAGTCCGAAATAAACAATCATGGACATCACTGTCCTTTTCTTCCAAAGGGAGGGGTAGTAATGTGGCTGGGTTCAGAGTAGCGCATCGTTTGATGGTAATGTGTGGAGCAAATAAGGTCAGCTCATTTCCAGTGAGGCGCGCACTAGTAAGGTGCTGCGTCTTCGTCTTGTTCAAAAGCGTGTCCACAGCGTGAGGTACCATCACTGTGAGGTCAGTATCAAGAACGAGCCCTGACAATTGTCTGATAGAAACCGCCGCCGCCGCGGCAGCTCTCAGGCAGCTCGGTAGCTCTGGCGACATTATCAAGGATAGCGGAGAAGTAAGCGCAGGGTCTCTGCTTACTAACGAAACCCTGTGTTAAAACAGAAAGCGCACAACCGTCCGCCTCATGTACATAAAGCACAAAAGGCTTCTGGTAGTCAGGAGTACCAAGCACAGGAGCAGAGCAAAGCGCAACCTTTAATTGTTCAAAAGCTTGCTGGCATGCAGGTGTCCAAGGCAAAGGTTCATGCACGTCCTTGGTGGTCAGGTAAAGAAGGGGTTTTGTTAGTAAGGAGTAGTTTGGAATCCAATGGCGACAATACGAAGTTATCCCGATAAACGCGCGTACCTCGCGTTGGGTCTTGGGAACAGGCATATTAGTAATAGCAGCTATGCATCAGGTGTTAGTCTGCGACCCTCCTTCGACAGTAGGTGACCTAAATAGGTGACCTCCTGTCGACAATATTGAAATTTTGAAAGTGACACCTTGTGTCCATGGCGTGCTAAATGTAGCGTCAATTTAACTGTGGCTTCTTTACAGCCTTTTTCAGTGTCTGAGGCCACAAGGAGATCAGCAACGTATTGCAGTAACACATTACCAGGGGGAAGTTCCAAAGAGTCCAATTGTGTTTTCAAAGCCTGACTATAAATACTAGGACTTTCTGTATAGCCTTGTGGAGCACGGCAGAATCTAAAGCTCCGACCGGCTATCGCAAATCCAAACAGATATCTGCTATCTGGATGGATTGGAATGTCCAAAGGTGCCTTTTTAAGAATAGGAAGAATAGGGCTGTTACACACATTTGCCACTGTTTCTTCAACCACACCAGACTTAATCAACTCTTGTATTATTTGCAATAAGGCCCTTTCTCCTGCCTGGGATATCTGGTACTGGGGAATTTGAGGCAATTTAACATTGTCCTTGATCTGTATAGAGACAGGTGGGATCTGGAGCAACCCCACATCCTTGTCTCCAGTAGCCCATAATGTGCGTGGCACATCTTGGAACTCAGTGGGAAGGGGGGCATCTTTTGTGAAGCATTGTTTGGCATGGGCCACTTGCGGGCCAGCAGTCATGTAAACACCGTCTGGAGAACAATAAATTGTTGCATGCAACCTTTTTAACAGATTGAGTCCTAGTAAGTTTTCCCCACAATTTGATGTCAGTAAAAATGGGGAGTCAACCGTAAAGGGGACAATAGTCAAAGCAAGAGGCTTGGAAATGGGGCTAACAACCGGCATGCCTGAGAAACCCACTGAAACATTATTCTGGCCAGTCAGAGCTGCCCCCGGGACCAGTGAACTTGAAACAGAGCTATTCATAGCCCCTGTGTCGACTAAAAATATTTTGGTGGTACCTTGTAGATCTGCAGTTATGTAGGGTCCATGTTGATCTACAGGCACCGGAACTGGTCCCTTGCCCTTTCCCTGGCTGTCTTAGCTATGAGACAAACCCGTCACTTCGTTCATATCATAGTCGTCATGGTAATACTTTCTTCCTCGAGGGTCGTCAAAATAGTTCTCGCTCTGCCTATTGTACGATGAGTCCTCTGACTGCACCCCCCCTCGGCCTACTCCTCCTCTGCGTCCTCCAAAACCCTGACCTCTCGGGCCCCACCTTTTTGCAACAATTCCGGACACTTGTTCCGCCAATGCCCCTCTTTCTTACAGTACACTCATTGATTGGGGCCCACAGGCGCACTTGAAGCACCACCCCTACAAGATCGAGGTGGCCGCGGGCCCAGCCCCGAACCTCGCCCTCTTCCGCCTCCCCTCGCAACTTGCTGCATCAACACCCTTGTCTTCAAATCTTTCGACTTCTTCTCTACCCTTTCATTGTCCTCGTTCTCTTTATGCTCATATTACTGTGCCATACTTAATATGACCGACGGAGAGGAGGTTGTCCAGGTACTTTCCGAGGCCTGAAACCTTGTTGCAACCTCAGGGAGCAAATTAGTGACAAATCTGTTCATGAATAAACGTACCACGCCCTCCTGCGACAAATCCTGACCACTAAAATCTAGAAACACCCCTTTGAATCTGGTAAAGAAATCCAACACACTCTCATCCCTTTTCTGACGACACGCAGTCAACTTATCCCAGTCCACTCGCTTCGGTGGGATAAGGGAGTGCATTTAGGCGATAATACGCCCCGGCAAAGCCAATAGCTCTGCCTTCGGCTTCTCACCGGGCTTGCGATCCTTGTCCCATGCTCTGATCTCATCCCATGTGCCACCCAACTCCAATGCATAGTCCTGCGTATGGACCTGCCTCCATATATCTACCGGCACCAGCAAGCCGAAAAATAACTCTATATCAGCCAATGTCATCACCGTGGAGGAGGCCGCCTCTGTCAATTCCTTATAATATGCAGTGGGGTTTTTTTGGGGGTCCGGCAACTGGCTCTTTAGGGAGAGGACCTCACTCCTTTTCCAAGGGGTGTAGAGCCATTGCTCTTGAAACTGAGCGTCGAATCGAGGTCTGATTACAGTGTCCGTGGAGTCACGCAATTCCAGTATTTCAGAATGGTAGATGGGGTGGACTTCCCTCATGGGGTGCTGTGTTCCTAGTGTCGGAACCTTCTGGAGTAACCTACCTCGATAACCCACCAATGTAGATACATTGCTAAAAACCTCATTCGGGGCCATATCTGTAGCATATACTCTGTCTCATATGTCATAGATAATCTGTGGTGCAACACCCTGGAAGCACTGTTCCCACAAGTCTATCAGCGTAGCTGACATATGCTTAAGGGCATGCTGCTGTATAAAGGGCTCATAATCTTTCATCACACTCCACACATCTTCCACGCTATAGATCGAATGCCGGGCCCATTGAGCCGCCTGATTCGCCACCATCTGTTTCTCCTCAGTACCAACAGCAGAGCGCACTAACACTTTCTCCATGCGGTCTCGTGCTGCTGCCCAGTTCACTCCATGTGTCCCACGTGCAGGAGTTTCGACATTCAACAGCGTTTGGGGTGTCACACTCACAGGGGAAAGAGCAGAAGCAGAAACAGGTACCATCATGTATGGAGAAAGAGTTGTAGGGGTGAAAGGAGGCGTAGTGGTGGAGACGGAACCAAGAGACAGGGGAGGTAATGACACCCGCCCCTGTTACTGGCGTGAGTAAAGGAGAAGCAAGTGGGGCCGAGGCGGTAGTACTAGAAGCAGTAGTACCAGAGAGCGTGGCACTAGAAGCCGAAGACTGGGACATGGGAACTGTAGGGTATATTTGTTCAGGGGCATAGGGTGGTGGGGGACGAGAATCCAATAGCTCTTCAATAAGCTCATCACTCTCATCCCTGGCAACATAACATTTGTCAGTCTGCAGTCGAAACTTCCTATCCGTGCACTCTATGCCTTTCTCCGTCTTTTCTCTTTCATAGGCTACTGCTTTCTGCGTAATAGTTTGCGTCTGTTTCTTTCGAGCCTCTTTCTCTGCTCTTATACGTTGCTGCTTTGCTTCCTTCTGCCACACTCTTAAAGAATCAAACATAGACTGCCTGGCGAACAATTTGTCCTGCAGGAAATTCAATTTCTGTTCATCAAATGAGCCAGTAAGTGGCCATTGCAGCTCTGTATTGTCCCTCGTATATTTATTCCACAATGTACTAAACATAATAGGGCCAATACCATGCTTGACATATATGTCGAAATTTGGGGTACCCTCCGGAGGTGCAGGTTGGCTCTCTTCCAACCGAGCATCAGTAGAACAACATCGACATCCGAAACATCCTAACTTACTTAAACAAGTCATCTTAATATAAGACACATGTACTGTCCCTGACGGACAACCATAACACCAACAACTGCAAATAAAGGAATGATAGAATATCAAAGATTACTAAAAATCAAAATCCACTGTCAGGAAAGCACAGTCGTTACTCACTCAAACAAGCATTTCACCAATCCCGTCATCGGCGTCGGTCCACAGACCTCACAGCACCCAGGCGCCACAAGTAAACCACAAGTCAGCCCGGAGGCTGCATCGGATCCAAGACGACAGTTCAGAGACCGCACCAAGTTCAAAAAGACAGGCTCTAGCCCCGGACCTTTCCGAGTATATGCCAATTTCCAGTTGGCCTGGCAGAGTGTTCACGAACAGTGCCAGACCTTTTATAAAACACAGGCCAGATTACCAGTTGGTCTGGCCGACTGCTCGCAAACACTCTGTGTCTTTTCAAGGGTTCATCACCCCACCAAGTTCAAGACAAGACAGTCCTAAAACCGTACCAAGACACAGTCCGTCGACTAGTGTCGTTCAAGCAAGGCAGTTCGAAAACTGCAAACAAGACAGTCCAAAGACTGAATCAAGACACAGCCCAGAGGCTCATGCCGTACAATAATGGTGCCATTTTCCCAAAAACCAAATCACTCACCTGCTGCACACAGGTCGAGTCAAGTTATTCTCCCCTGCCGACTCTTCGGACCAAACGGTCAACTCCAAGGTTTCGCCTTTTCAGGACCCCAGCTGGTGACCACTAGCCGAGGATCCATCCGATCAGAAGGGCAGGGCAGCTGCGAGAACCAAGCTCGGTCTTGTGTGTGGGGCCCTGATCCGCCCAACCGACCGGACACCACCCCGACCCTACAACCCAATTACGGGTGAGGAGATCCCCTTGCGGGGTCCCTGTTCGGGCGCCAACTGATGACGGGGCCCTCTAGGGCCACGCAGGTTACTTACAACCTCCTGCTATGCCTTCCCAAAAATGAAGAGTTGATCAGTCAGGAGAGAATACAATTTATGTTTATTCAGCATATACTATGCAGAGGAGTCCTATCAGACCTTCACTTTAAGATGTCTGCCGAGGGACTGACTCCCAGCGTTTGCTAATACATGATTAACCCCTTTTGGAAACTTCGGCCATGCCTCTAGTGGATAACTACCGGCCTGAGCCGGGCATATACAAAGGAGGCACAGAGATGAGCTAACACCTGTCAGATGGGTACATTCTATCAGTAGTCCAAGGCCACTGTGCCGAGTCTCACCGTCTCCTAACATGGGAGTAGAGTTACACATTGAGAATGGTATGCAATAGCAGAATAATTGCTCGTTAGCAAGTCAGGTAGCAGCCTTGAACAAGAGAGAAAATAATAACGAAGTACAGTGTTCTGCTGCGGCAAGCAATTCTGAATATTAAGGCCTAGTACGAGCACAGCCCAAGCAGTCTAATACAGATTACGAAATACAAAATGGAGTCACACGGGCTAATGGAAGCTTACATGTTACAGGGAAAACTCAGTGGGTTGCATAACGTGAACGCAAATGGCATTTATTTAGCCACATATTGCTAATCTAATATAGCATAACAAGTGTATCATGGGGAGAGGGGAATTTCAAACCTAACATAGATACACATATTGCAACAGAAACCTAACCCGCAGGCTTAACAGAACTGAAATTTGTCACACTCGATTCCACAAACCGGGCTCTCCAGCAGATGCCTACCCCCTTGAGCTATCTGCATACATAGGCGCGCGTGCGCACTGCTTTCTCAGAAGCAGAATATCACATGCTCGCTAGATATATATAATAATAATAATATTTAATATCACAAACAGGTTAGCCACGAAAGCAATTGCATTGTGAGAGATATCTTTATAACCCCCACCCCCATCTGCCTTTTCGCAATTAGCAATTTGTGATGTATTGCTGGGAAATAGAGGTCGAGAGGGAAGGCACAGTGACTTATTGTTATTGGCGTCGCAAATTACAGGCAGCGACACACAAAGGGAACAGGCCCGGCAAGTTCATGGCCCTGCAGGTTCAGACCCAATAGTGGCGATTCCTACCCAGAGAGGCCAAGGAGTGAATGGGAGAGAGAGGGGCTCCAATTAATCAAGCCCCCTCTAAAGCAGTGTAACCACGTCTGCATATAGTAATAAAAAAAAGAGCAGTTCCTCCAGACTGAGGGAGATAAAGGATTGAAGGGGAAGAGATTCGGTTTTTGGAGTAAAGGGGTCGTTCTTTCAGGTAATTGAAGATTTTTGACCCTTCCTCTGCATAATCCGCATAATTGTGCCACGGGCAGTGCTTCCCGCCCCTCAACCATGCTATTTTCATTCCTATATCAAAATTACAAAGGTATACAGTCACACCTGTCTTTCATATACACCGCGTGCACCCAACCTGGGTATCCAAATGCTTAAATAATCAGTTGTATTACCCAGAAAGCAGCAGTAATGTTATTGTCCCCCCGGGATTCGGCCTGGGACTTCTAGGGATCGCCGCAGCAGGTGCACTGAGCCACTGAACTATCTCACTGGATACCAGTTTACAGAGTAGTAACGGAATAAGAATTGTAGTTCAGGTCAGATGTAGTCCCTGTACGTTTGAGTCTGAGCTGCTGAGAGACAGTGGGCTGAGGCACAGACAGAACTGAAAGGGAGCTTCTTAACAAGGACTGGGGCGCACAGCTTGCATTCTGCACAAAAAGGAACTGCACGAGCCCAGAGCACAGAGCCAACGTGCGGCACATAGCACAAAAAGGACAAGACCTCCCCCCTCACCCCCAAGCACGGCTAACACTGGCCGCTACTGACATCTGTTTGTGCGCCTCAAAGTGGAGACAGCATCACAAACACACAAAAAGAACCCTAAACTGAGACTATGGGGCCCTTGTGCCGCCCGTACATCACTTTTTCTCATGTTAAAATTGAAGCACCTGCAGAAGCCCCTATATTCAGCGGCGTCACCGCCAGGCTGCCTGCAAAAACACCGCCAGAAAAGGACCTTGGGCAGAGGTAGCCATTCGCAGAAGGATTAGAGGCCTGCAGAGAGACTTTGGGAGTTCTGTTCGAGGCACCCATTGCTAGTTATGATGGTGCACGGGGGTGCTGCAGTGCACAGATTGCGACCTCCTTCTCTAAGGTAACTAGGGATATCCAAGATGAGCGGTTTGAGGAATGTATCCACATATTTTGCTAGGGTTTCTAGTATCGTATTTACGCGTGAAATGACAGCATAATTCTCGCATAAGGTGAAAAGTACAGAATGCACCACTGGTGCAACACTGCATTCAATTGAATCATTCAGCCTGAGATATACAATGGACAATATAAGCAAGAATCATTGTTCACCTTTGCACAATTCATTTCTTCTTAATATTATTACATACACAGATTAGGATAAAGAGAACTCTGCAAGCGTTGCCTGTATACAAATCAGATGTCTGGTTTTTTGTTGATATGTACTTTAATATTGTACCCTAGAGGTTCCAGCATTTATGTGTAAATTTTTTGATGTCATATGATGTTACGCATGTTAAAATGAATGTTCTTTTTATCTGCAGTACATAAAGACAGTAGGGAGTATGAATATAACATAAATTAACATATGCATATACACCTAGACACTAGTTCTCAAACGAAGTCTGATATCCCTCATGTGTTTTAGAGCTCAAGTCCGTAATATTTATAGTCTTTGCAGGGCTAATACATCAGAGCAAGCCCACAACATAACAATCGGGGCTTGCATTCTCTTATCTATCGGTGTGACAATCTACATGTCCCATATACACCTGGAAAAGTCGGCAATAAATCCAGGCTTCTTTCAAGAAATATCTTACGTTAAGACGATAGTTTTTATTTTGTGAATAGTATCAGGAAACAGAGACGACAGATACATTTAATCTAAAGCTTTTTAGTGCAAAAAAACTAGTAATCAGACCAGCGGCTCCTGGTGGGAGTGCTACCGGGCGGTGACGTGGGGCGGGGGAGGGGTAGTAAACACCGGAATACGGATGAATGCAGGTAAGTAGACAATTAAATCAATAAAACGAATTTCGCAGCACGCGCAACGAAATTCGTTTTATTGATTTAATTGTCTACTTAAACAGATCTAATCTCTGGCCCTCCTTACTAGATATGGGCATGGACGCACAATTGGTGGCCTTCTTACCCAGCTCTCATTCTAATCTCACAGCCTCAGTGAGATATTATGGGAGAGGTTCTGTATCGGCTTCCTGGGGTCAGACAGGGGTGTATCCTGGCCCCTATGCTGTTTACCCTCTATATTAACAAGCTAGGGGATGTACTGTCAGCAGCCTGTAAAGATATTCCAAGGGCCGGTACCAAACTCCTTCCCGCCTTCTTGTATGTGGACGATGTGGTGTTACTTGCCCGGACGGCTGTGGGGACTGCACAGCCTTTTAAATACCTTACTGATTTCATGGACTCCCTTGACCTCTCAAGTAATTTCTCGAAATCACATATTATGACAGCAGGCAGCACAAAGTCACTTAGTCGCAAATATTTTTGCAGGGGGGCAGAACTCACTAAAGTTTCTACCTTCCCCTATTTGGGGGTGTGGTTTGATGAAAGGAGGTCATGGGTGGCACAAAGACCACTTAAAAAGAACATCTTGGCAATGGCAGCGGCAGCCACTAGGGACTTTGCTAAGAGACCAAACCTATACCTACCCTACTAAAGGTCTATAGAGAAAAATGTATACCAATGGCCACCTATGGCTGTGATGTGTGGGGATACAAACATGGAAGCGACCTGCAGGAGGCTGAGAACACATTTTTCTGCAGACTTATCGCTGTTCCCACATGCACCCCCCTCTTTAATGGCACATGAAGAGCTTGGCCAGGGTTAAATCTCTGACCTCATTGCAGTTGCACCTATAATGCGATGGCTTAAAATTTGGTCAAGCCCTATTCCTACCCTAAATCAGCTTGTTCTAGAGGACTGTATTGTACTTGTGGGGGCTATGAATATCCCCTGGTGGGGTTTTGTCTTGGAGCAGCTGAGGAGGTTAGGTCACCCTGAGTTGTTCACGAACTCAAGGTGGTTATGCCATGGTGATTTGAGGGACATCAAAAATATGTTCCTGGCCAGGAGTCTGGGGGAAAGGGAAGGCAAGGAACTTGCCACGCCCACAGTAAGGCACTACATAATATTGAGCGCAAGTCCATTAGGGCTGCCTTACTGGTCTTTTATTAATAATGCCCATCATCGTTTTCTCCTGACCAGATTTAGATGTCATTTTATTCATTGGCTCTTTGCTGTTCCCAGAGGATTTTCAAAGCTAAGTGCCTTAAAGCCCTGTCCCAGTGATCACTTTACAGAGCAAGATACCTCACATTTTATCTTTTTCTGCGACTTTTATAATATTTTCGGGAGAAAAAAACATTTCCGTTGATAAGGAATTGTAATTTTGCAAAAGTGAGGCCCGCCCTGATTTACTTACAAATGTCTTCCCCCAAGGTCTGCTTTGGAGTTGCAAGCTTTCTTTCAGGAGCACTAAGATACAGGAAGAATCTGCTTAAGGACTAGAGTTCCTATTTGTTTCTGCGTTGAGATGAATTATGCATGTATTATTAATCGTGGGATGTTTTATAGACAGTTCCTGATGTCATCCTCTCTGTCCCTGCACTACCAAAGCTGCACGTTTCATGCCCTATTTTTATAGCTCTGAATCTGTGTTTTGTACTATATTCCTAATGTCATGTTTTAGCTCCTTTTTAGCAAAGGTTTTAGATGGTTTCATCTGTACCAAACTGGAAATGTACATGTATTACAGATCTGTTATAAATAGTCATGTACTGAATTTGATTTTAGGCACAAATGTTTTATTTAATGCGCTTTTATGGTCTTTAAGGGCCGAATAAAGATTTATTGACTGACTGACGAATGTAAGGTTCTGAAACACAATTTGCAGTATTTGTATGTATCCTCACTATTGCAGCCACTATAACGTACAGAACGTCCTAAAGCAGGTAAGGAAAGACATATTGCCTGTTTGACACATTGTATTACGGGCATTAAAGAGACTTTCTAAAAAAATGCAGGTATGAGAAATTACTGTTTAGTAGTGTTTGTTTCTACTTATGCAAAAGGAAAGGCTGGGTGGCTACTGCCAGTGCAGGTGAAACAGAGAGTGAGCTGGAAGGGGAATCGATCCTAACCAGGGCAAAACTGAACTAATTTAATTTTGCATTTCAGCTAATTTTGTTTATTGATAATTTTCTGCTGTTTTTAGTGTAGAATAATTAACAAACATTTCGTTAGATTTTCTCTAAGCAGAGGCATATCCAACTCGGTCAGTGAGTGTCATGCCTGACATGTGACCCTCTCTGAGTCTAGTGTTGGGATCTGTCCACAGGATTGCGTTGCTTTGTAAATTCCCCTGGCATACACAAGCAGAAGAACGTGCATTATCATTCTACTGTTCCATATACTATTGTAAAAATGGTACACAAAAAACAGCTTATTATTAATCACGCAGGCGAAACCTAATGCATTTACCAATGCTTGTTGATAATGATGTCGCTGCTTGAGACCTACAGTGACTAGGTATAGTTACTGATTGTTGCTTTGACTGATTCACTCCGGGCTTCCCCAGGTGCATGCATAGAAAACTGAGATCACTACATTGTTATTGAATTGAATTCTGTTCTTATTGAGAACATTGGAGCATATTAGCAAGGAATAGCGATATTTATCGCTAAACGCGCTTAGCGCGAATCCTGTTAACGCCGCCTATCGCTGGAAAATATCGCTGAGATAACACCCTATTAGTAAGGTTTATCTCCATAGCGATAATATTTCCAGCGATAGCGGCAAAATGCGAGAATATCGCTGGAAAACCAGCGATATTCTTGCATTAACGCTAAGGTGGATTCAGCATTAGAATCCACCTCCTATACCTTAAACAGGTAAGTCATAGTCAGTAGCAGGTGTTAAAATCTAGCGATAAACGCGCTTAGCGCGATTTATTTTATCGCTTCGCCAGCCTTGATAATAGGGGTTAGTGGTGTTAGCGACTGTTTACAGTCGCTTTTAGTGGGGAACGCCTACCTTGCATGTCATTAGCGATAAATATCGCTGACATGCAAGGCGATGTAATTCCCGGCCTCTAACGCCTGAAAGCTGTCGCTAACGCCTGTTAGCGACAGCTTGCTAATAGGGCGTTAAAAATATCGCCGATTTAGCGGCAAAAAGTGCCGCTAAATTGGCGATGAAGCCCTTGATAATATGCCCCATTGTCACTTCCAGAGGAGCATCCTGGCGCTATACAAAAGAAGCCACTCATTCATGCGAAACTGAACTCAGGAAAAGCACTAAGTAAAAGGATTAGGGAGTAGCAGAGAGAATCGGGGAGTGTTAAGAGCCAGGTCTTTAACTGCTTTTTTAAAGTTGCCTCAACCTCAATGAATCTTAAAGCAGGAGGGAGTGTATTCCAGGCCCTGGTGCAAGAACCGAGAAAGATTTTCCATCTTGTGTCCTGAGTCTAAAAGAAACGAGCTTGAGGAGGTCTGCATGGGAGGATCTCAAGGCCCTATTTGGAATGTAGTGAGTACATCTGGCCGATAAGTATCTCGGCCCTGTGGACCTGAAGGTTCTGAAAATTAATAGGATTTTGAAAAGCACCCTTTTATGTACCTGTAGCAAGTGTAGGGCCCTCAACGCTGCTGAGGCAGATGAGCGTCTCAGGAGATTTAATACCAGTAGGCGGCTGCATGCTGAGCAACTTACAGTTTCTGGACGGTCTGTTTGGAAGAACCAGCATACAGACTGTTACATTCGTCCAATCTGGCGCAAGCCACTGTCTTTGTGGCCGTCAGCGGGAGATAGTCAAAAACTTTCTTCAATGATTTTATCAAATTAAAACACATCTCTGCCACTGCAAGGCCTTCTGGACGGAAAGACAGGGAGGCATCAAATGTTACTCCCAGATTCCTACAAGTCTTGACAGTGGCAGGAGGAGCGGGTGCCAAATCTGGCCACCATTGTTCTGGGGCTAAAGGATTCAAAGGGGCAAGCAGCATGATCTCAGTCTTATCGGTGTTACATCTTAAATGATTGGATTGCATCCACCGGATAACTGCGCTTAGGCGGTTAATGAAATTAAGCTCTGAACTGAGGGATGGCGTCTCGAAAGGTTCAGCTGCATATCATCCACATAGGAGATGGTGTCAATCCCAAAAGAGGTGATCAGGGAGATCAGTGAGGGTCATATAAATATTAAAAAGATTGGAAATGTGGATTTGAAATTGACGTGTAGCTCAGCATTGGTTACTGGCTAGGGCTGTGTGTGTTTTTCTCTTGTACACGCTTGAGCATGGCCCTGTATCACTTTGTTCTCCACTCTGGTGTTCCTGGATCCTCAATTGAGATACACTTGCCTGTACCCAGAGATTCATTTGTGCAGGTAGTTGCAGGAAGTGGGCAAAGCCACTCAGTTTTGGGCACTTACACACATGACCAGAATCTAACCCAGAGACAAAAAGGCAGGAAAGGAGGAAGAAAAATATAGTAAAACTGTCACAGAGGAGGGCCGGATGGATGAAAAATAATTTACAAGACTTGGATAAAAGTATAGGGGGTTGGAAGAAAGAGCCTTGAGGTGAAATCAAAACTGAGCAGCCTTGGTATTCGTCAACCTCGGCATCCAGCAGTTCCAGTGGTGAACTCCCAAGAAAAACTTTGGGTCTTGGCAATAACTGGCTTTTTTTTTCAAATTAACTACTGCTTACATCTATCCACTATCCAGGGAGAATAAACCTGTGCAAGCATACCTGATGCCCTGGAACAACCAAACTTTTCTGACGCATGACCCAGACCATCTTCCATAACTGGACCAGAATTCCTAAGTTATGAAGGAGAGCAGGACATCCCTGTTCACCTCCCAACTTCCCCAGACAGCACTGAGCACCGCTACGTTTCTTCCCATTGTTATGAGCCCCAATGTACCCCAATATAGGCCTAGTTAGCGGCACAACCTTTTACCTACATTTGTCCTACGGTGCTCTACATAACGGCTCTGGCGCTGACCTTTTGCCTAGTTATGTGCTGCATAAATGTTGGGTGGTTTTCTTCGAAAAATAGCCTCATTTATTATGCATGAGGATTCTTAGCACAGCAGGATTACCATCTTCTGTATACGAACTCTGTACAAAAGTCACTGCTATCGTCATCCTTGTAAGACAGGCCCACGGTATTATCACACATCCAGGTAGAACCCCAAGGGTACCCTCCTATTTTCAGTATCCAAGTTCTCATTTTTTCTTTCCTCTTGTCGTTTCCTGAGTTTTTTGAATCCTCTGCATATAAGGGGCATCACTTAAAGCTTCGTTCTGTCCTTTCTTCCTCCTTTAGTTTAGCCATTTCTTGATCATAGGTGGCCAAACTACGCATGTTCAAAATCTGTATTTTTTGTTTTGCTACATGGAAGTAGCTTTTTAAAAAACAACAAATAAGGTCCCCCTGTGTGGGCTTAGTTTTGTAACCAATTAGTGTATATAATTTTGTAACCAATCAATGTATATATTTTAATGGACACTATGTTTGACTCTTGCACCACGGATATCGTCTTGGTCATGTTGCATAGTTGCACTACGATTTTGGCTTTGTACATCAAAGATAAAGATATGTCTAGGCATATACTGATGTATATCTATGTAAATAACATTCAAGAAATATTTTTAATAGTGTGGTTTTTTGATTATGTTTGTATTGTTATTTGCAGCCCTTAAGAAGCCCGCAAGGGTGAAACGCGTTGGCTGTTGTGTATTAAATTTTGAATTAAGGAGACGAGTGGAGAGGTGTGGTGCAGCGGCCAGGGCAGCTGACTTCAAAGCACAGGGTTCACGGTTTGATCCCCGGCGGCAGCTCAGCTTAGCACCATGTGACTCTGGGCAATAGCTCACTTAATTTCCACGACGGCCCCCAGCGCCTTGAGACCCGTAAGGGTGAATAGTTCGTGCTTTACATATACGGATTTAGATATTTTTTTTAGATTTAATAAAAGGATCTACAACATCACCGAGTGAAAGAATTACTATTTCTGTCATCGCTGTCATCTATCCTCTGTGGGATTAAAACCCTATGAATATTTGCTTTTACAATAATGCCTCTCTCATCTCTTGTGTTCTTGTGTTGTATTTGAAACCATATTGGGTGGCTGGTTTCGGGAGGTGGGCATTGATTGTTAGCAACTGTACGGAGCATTATTAAATTGATTGTGATTTACTTGGAAACAAACACTGGTAGTTGGTGCATCAAGACATACCCTGCCACCGTGCCTGTATGTAGTAGATTAGTATAAGGGTAGCTTGCACACTACTTTTTTGTGACGTAAGAACTTCTGATCAAACGATATTATCATCATGTCTTTTGACGATGACAGAGAAGAGATGGCCAGGGATCTCTTTAATGCTAAGGTTTCTAATTGTGACCAAGGTTTAGCAAGGGTCAATGGACAAGAGGGTCTTAAATCAAAATTTCAGAGATTGGAAAGATTAAAAAAAAATGAATTGTCAAATGGTGGGACGGAGTAACCTTAAAAGATACTTGGACAATAGGAAGGTCCCTAGAGGACTGAGAATTTTAACGTTCCCAAATTTTGACGATTTAGATCCAGATTTATTAACCGAATGGGAGGAAAATCTTCAAAATTCCTTGTTCACATTGATGAAGGTCCTGGTGCAGCATTCGGATAGAAAATGTGCTAAGCTGAGGGAGGAGATTAAAAATTTGGAGGAAGAGATTAAACAGCTTGGACTTAAAGAAGCCACTGATAAGAACTATGCAATTCTCAAAGATCAGATAGTGAAACACCAAAAAATGATTAAAGAACGCAAGTTAACCAAGATAAAGAGGGATGATAGGGACTATGCCACAGGAAGAATCTATACGTTTGCCAAACGCTTTGATGATATAGTCATCGTAAAACCAACAGAAAGTGTACCCCAGGACACTGCTAGCGTTTCAAGTGCAATCAGTAGCTCGGATGTCTCTTCTTTAGAAGAGGCTGGATCAAGTACTATGACTGATACTAGAGGACAACTAAATAGCTCAGCGACTTTTTTAGAGGAGGTTCGACGTTTCAGAATAGGGAACAGACAAAAAAAGAACGTAAGATCTGAAGAGGGGGGAGAAGAAAGAACAGACACAAAAGAGGGGGTCCTGATTCGAAATCAGAAGAGGAGACAAAACAGACAGTAGGAAGTGAGACTGAAGCAGGATCGTTGAACAGTGATGGGGTATCTGGTACTGATAATTTGGTGGTCAATCTTTCCGACTATGTATTAGATAAATATGAATTGTCTGCCCTCAATAAGGGCTTAGGCTTTTCTCCTGTTAACAAAGGTAATTTCCCTGATATTCATGTGGATCTATTCAAGTTTACCAGACAAGCTAAACTTAAATGTCATTTTTCTTTGAATAATGTGAATAAAAATGTTGGTCCAAATATATCCGCTTCTCCAGAAGTATCTGTGTTACACGTAAAGAATGTCTCCTTGCTACTGTCTTTGAATGATGATAATACACGGACCGTGGAACAGGTTATGAATGATCTGGGTATTGAGCAAGATTATACACTAGAAAGTGGCCTACATCCTCGCAGTAAATTCACGCCACAGGGAGTCCATCTCACTAGTATTGATGTTTTCCACCAGCAAGTCACAAAAGCCCTCCATGAACTTGAGGATAAAAAGTTGTCTTCAAACAGAACCTATGTGAAAGAAAATCTCAGTAGAGTAGAAAGAACATCCCTCACGAAGATCAGGAGCAATAATGACCTGATAATACGGGAAGTGGACAAAGGGGAAACATTGTCCTTATGAATAGAAGGGATTATGAGTTGGAGGTTTTTAGACAGTTATCTAATACCGTCTGTTACGAAAAAATGGGCTTAAATCCATATCCTCTTGCCTCTATTACCATTAAGGATAAACTAAATCATTGGAGGGAGGTTGGTGTGTTGTCGGACATTGAACATAAGTGTTTACAGGTGGAACATCCCAAACATCCTTGTTTATATCTTTTGCCAAAGATACATAAAAAAGATAAGTTTCCAACTGGCCGGCCCATCATCTCTGGCATAGGTTCACTCACTGAACCATTGGCTCAGTTTGTGGACTCTTTTCTGCAGCCCATGGTGCATAACCTTCCGTCCTATATAAAGGACACTACTGACTTGCTAAACAAACGAGATGGCCTTGTGAGGGATGATTCACTATGGCTCTACACCCTCGATGTGGAATCCCTGTACACTTGTATAAGAGAGGACCTAGGGTGTAGAGCAGTGGAGCACTTTTTATCATCACAAAGCGCCAGTCATCATGACCACAATAAGATGATACTTGACATGATACATCTGATATTGGATAACAACTACTTTCTGTACGACGACACCTGGTTTAAACAACTGCAGGGGACCGCAATGGGGTCCAAATTTGCCCCCTCGTATGCCAACCTGTTCATGGGTTGGGTGGAGCTGGTATATGTATGGGCCCAGGCGGCCGCACCATGGACAGAGTATATCAACTTTTGGGGGCGCTTTATCAATGACATTTTCATCATATGGTCTGGATCAGAGGAAACCTTTAAATCATATTTTTCCTATTTGAACAACAACTCCTTAAATGTGAGATTCACAATGACCATGTCCAGGTCAAGGATCCAATGTTTTGACCTTTCTCTATATGTGCAGAATAACACCTTGCAGAGCACTCTGTACAGAAAAGAAACGTCTCCACTCCACTCCACTTCCAGAGTTTGCATCCCTCGAGTACCAAGAAAGCCATTCCCTATGGGGAGTTAGTACGTATAAAAAGAAATTGCAGTGAAGAAACGCAGTATAAGAACCATAGCCAAGAGCTAGTACAACGCCTCAAAGGCAGGGGGTACAGGGATCCGGTTCTCTCTCAAGCATTGGAGAGAGCCAACCAATTGGAA
Organism: Calotriton arnoldi; assembly: GCA_963921515.1. NCBI lineage: Eukaryota > Metazoa > Chordata > Amphibia > Caudata > Salamandridae > Calotriton > Calotriton arnoldi. The sequence goes on from CAWUFW010014912.1 coordinate 152,984, forward strand.
CGTGTGGAAACACTAGCACCGAAAAGAAGGGCAAACAAAGAACGCTTGTCGTTCATTACTACAAACTCTGCTCTGAACCAAGATGTGTTTAAAATCTTCAGGAAACACTGGCATTTGTTGAAGGGTGTACCTGGGGTAGGTCATCTCATGCAGGATAAGCCAAGTGTCGTCTACAGAAGATGTAGGGCCATCAGAGAGGAGATGTGCCCTAGTTACACACAACCTATCAAAAAGGTACAGGGAATGTGGCTTGCGCGCCCGATGGGGTTTTTTCCTTGTGGCGGGTGTAACATCTGCAATTTGGGACAAATCACCAAAATCTTTAAATATAACACAGACAGATCCTACACCATCAGGCATTTCATCAACTGCCTAACACGATTTGTGATCTATGTGATTGTGTGCATGTGTGATAAAATCTATGTAGGGAGTACAGTATGGCCCTTAAAAACTCGCATTCAAGAACATAGGAGAGCATGTCTGAATGGCGATGTAACATACGCATTAGTGTCCCATGAATGTACCTCATTAAGAGACAGGTCTAATTTCAAATTCCACGTTATTGACTATGTACCCCCTTTGCAGAGGGGTGGTGATAGGGAATTGTGCCTACGCCAACTAGAAGCCAAATGGATCTGTAAACTGAGATCTACAACTGAGGGCCTAAACTTAGACACGGAAATGCATCACTTTCTTTGACAGATCCTTGATGTTTACTGACACCGTTATATAAGCTACTATATGTCTACTCGTGACAGTATTAGTAAATGAGAATTTTGTCGTTTTAACATGTTATGCATTGTTTAACATCGTTTTGCTTAAAACTATGGTGCCACACCCTGTACATCAAGAAATGGTGAGACTAAAGAAGGGTTTGTGTCTCCTTGCGCATCTGGCAATGACTTGCGTCTCCCTGTGTCTCCTTGCGTAGTAGAGAACATTTGTTACCTTTGGTTAGGTATATGAATCAATGTGGTTTCATTTCCATCGTTCGCGAATATGAGGATATTCGCTTGGACTTACTTATTTGATGGGCTTGTGATCGAGATCTACCGTCTTTTTTACTTAACATAGTTGTTCTCTTATTCTTTTCCTGTAGTGGTTTTTTGGTCAATAACTGGGTGTACATGTAGAGAAATAGGCTAGGAGTGACTGCTATCTTAACGGGCTCAGATAGCACAGCCCACTGAGCAGGGCTGATTAATATACACATCTGCAGGGTTTGTCTCCCTCCAATCCTTCATTTTCATTTTTATAAAAATATACATGAGATCGAGATCTACCGTCTTTTTTACTTAACATAGTTGTTCTCTTATTCTTTGCCTTCAGTTGTTTTTTGGTAAATAACTGGGTGTACATGTAGAGAAATAGGCTAGGAGTGATTGCTATCTTAATGGGCTCAGATAGCACAGCACACTGAGCAGGGCTGATTAATATACGCATCTTCAGGGTTCGAGTCCCTCCAATCCTTTGTTTTTATAAAAATATACATATTTGAACAAAACATACATTGGAGAATGGTTTTTAGTGTAGAATTGAATCTATAACTTTTCCTGTAGCGGTTTTGGATTAGTAATAGGTCGTACATGTACAAAAATAGGTTAGGAGTGACAACTATTTCAAAGGGGTCGGATAGCACAGCATACTGAGCAGCGTCGATTAGTATACGCATCTGCAGGGTTCAAGTTTCTTCATTTTGGGAGGAGTATATATATTTGTAAATTATATATTTTCAGAAAAGGTTTTTTTTAGTCTTTAATTGAATTTAAGATTTTTTCATGTAACTATGAACATACAGGCTGATACTTTATATTCTTGAACAGAATTTGTTTTTGTAAATTAGGTTTAGGACTTGGCGTGCTTTTCTTATGTAAGGATTTGCAACATGGATGCCGTGGTTGCATTCTAGTGTTTCGCTTTTCGCCTCTTTAAAACACAGCTGGTTCGAGTTGGTTAATCAACATGGCTATTTAAACTCGGGTTGGTTTGGCATGGCTTTTACACGAAACACTCGACGTGACAGTAGTTTCCCTGATGGCTGCGTGAATAGGTAATGTTGAACACGGATGTTTTTGGGCGATATATATTGTGCAGGGGTTGTCTTAAAATGTTAGCGTTTCACCATGGATGCACTTGGGTAAAATTAATGTGTTCAGTAACTAAGCGCCGCAACATTGACTTGGATTTTTGTGCTTAGGTTGTTGTTTCTTAAATATTAAATGGCATAGTGTGTCTACAACCAGATGGGTTACTAGACCGATATGTTGATCGGTCAGATATGATTGCTCTTAAGCTCGACAAACTATTCATGATCTGAAGTTTCTCAAGTGCATTGGGCCAGTTTGGCTTGTCATTATTTATAAGGGTACTTGTAAGTTATAGCGCTCTTTGAGTTTTGTGTAACTGTGCACATTTGCTTTGTCTTCAGGCCAGCAACTGAGCGCGCTACACTCCATATACCCTGGTTCTTGAATGGGACAGTGAATACGGATCTTAACATATAAAAAATATCCTTTTTCAGGTATATTGTGTATTTAGACTCTTACACTATTTAGTGCACGCTAGGTTTGTGTTTCCGTAACCGGTGCTTAGATTCTTAACGGACCTGTGCCTTGCTTTTCTTAGACTCTGCGATCGAAACAAATATTTAACAAAGTGCGGACCGATTTGGGCCAATACCCTTTGGAATCCCCCATTTCTCGACTGTGTGGACCACTTACTTGGTGGGTAACAGATTGTTTGATTCATATGCGACCTGTAAGTGGTATTTGAATATGAGAATGAGTGTCTTTGTCCTTCTTTGGGGTATAAATGAAGTAACTTAGATTTACTTGTTGACTTAATTCTGCTCTAACTTCTCTTTTTCTTCTGGTCTCTTTACTTCAGCATCTAAATTTCCCTCCTATTTTCAGTATCCAAGTTCTAATTTTTTCTTTCCTCTCGTCGTTTCCTGAGTTTTTTTTAATCCTCTGCATATAAGGGGCATCACTTAAAGCTTCGTTCTGTCCTTTCTTTCTCCTTTAGTTTAGCCATTTCTTGATCATAGGTGGCCAAACTACGCATGTTCAAAATCTGTATTTTTTGTTTTGCTACATGGAAGTAGCTTTTTAAAAAACAACAAATCGGGTCCCCTTGTGTGGGGTTAGTTTTGTAACCAATTAGTGTATATAATTTTGTAACCAATCAATGTATATATTTTAATGGACACTATGTTTGACTCTTGCACCATGGATATCGTCTTGGTCATGTTGCATAGTTGCACTACGATTTTGGCTTGTACATCAAAGATAAAGATATGTCTAGGCATATATTGATGTATATCTATGTAAATAACATTCAACAAATATTTTTTAATAGTGTGGTTTTTTGATTATGTTTGTATTGTTATTTGCAGCCCTGAAGAAGCCTGCAAGGGTGAAACGCGTTGGCTGTTGTGTATTAAATATTGAATAAAAGGATCTACAACATCACCTAGTGAAAGAATTACTATTTCTGTCATCACTGTCATCTATCCTCTGTGGGATTAAAATCCTATGAATATTTGCTTTTACAATAATGCCTCTCTCATCTCTTGTGACCTTTTGGGTATATAAGCACCATATCTTCACTGGGCAAACCAGAGGAGGAGCTTCCATGCTGACACAGATGCTGGAGTCCGTACACACAGAAGCTCCAGCACGCAGAGGTCTGACATCCCTTGTGGGGTGTCCAACTTGAGACCAAGACGGGATCCTTCATTCTCTCCCACCAGGTAATGGGGTTGGCTCTTTCCCAAGGGGATTCTTGGCTTAACACCTACATACATGCTAGGTACACTTAGGTACAATTAGGCCCTCATTTATGAGAAGTGTCACATCGCTGCGTGAAAGCAGCGATGCAACACTTCTCAGTGCGCCGTCCTTGCGACATGATCGATGAGTCATATTCACTGTATCAAGCATCATGTCGCAAGGAATGCCAGATACGTCGCTTACTGACGTATCTGTAGGTGCAAAAGTGGCGCATTGCTGGGGTGTGTCTGAAAACAGACGCAACTCCAGCAATGTGTCCTTCCATGTTTAAGGGCCTGCGTCACCCTTACATCTGCCATGAGGCAGGCATAAGGTTTTGACGCATTGGCATCCTAGAAGTGATGCAGAGAAATCTTATAGATTCACTGCACCACTCCTACGACCCTTTCTTGCAGGGAACGCCCACCCTGCATACATTATACCTGATGCAAGTATAATGTAGCATGTGGGTTTACGAAGTGACGCATCTGCCTAGATGCATCACTTCGTAAATATGGCGCAACATGGTGCAATATTTACGCCGCCGCTGCATCACAAAAAGTGAGGCCCTGAGTTAGGGTTTGCATCTTAGGAGTACTAATGATTACTGCCATGTATCTATATGCCAGTGTTTTAGCACCATGGTAGAATTCTACCCTTTATTTACTCTGTTGGTGCTTGCAATCATGTATATATATATATATGTTTCTGTCTAATGGTTGTCGCAGCACACAAATTTTATACTAGAATGACGCTAGTTCAATAAATGCTTATTGAAAACGTCCCCTTTGTTTATTCTGTATATCTCTCTGAGAAGAAGTGAGCACGAGTGAAGGATCGAATATTACTGTACTGTTTTCACGATCCCTGAGGGGTCAGGGTTGTCATGTTCGATAGTTGCCTGAAACTATTCGCTCCTTGCTAAGGATGTGGGGCTTATAGTGACACTGTGAGCTAGCTGGTCTACAGACTAACATATCCTTTGAGGGTGTCTGGAATCAGTCTGGACACAAAGCCCTTAGTTTATGTTGTCTAAACGTGCAGATCCTATATAGATTTGTAGGAACTACACAACACCACCTTGATTTGCACTACTGAGATTTTAGAGAATAAGAGACCAAGACAAGCTCGTCTAGGAACAACTAGCTGCTTGAATCAGGACAGAAGGAAGGAACCTTGTAAAGAAATGCCTCTTTTTGTATAATCACCCCCTAACTTTATGTTGCAGAAGCTGATGGTTTTTGAACTCTGAAGGTGCATTTAGTCCTGCCAGACAAACATAAGTTAACTTACTTATAAGTCCCTAGTATAGTACATAGGATAGCCAGGGCCTAGAAGCTAAGTGTCCCTCATGGACTAGAGCACTCATTGTGTCACCACAAATGCGACAAAGAAAAGCATGACTCCCAGCTGGCCATTGCAGGCTGGAAGACCAGTTTAAAACTACTAACTCAACTTTGCTATTTCAACCAATAGCAAACAATAACCTTCTTTTTTGATATTTATAAGTCACCCTATGGCAGGCCAACTGAGCTCTAAAGGTAGGGTTCATTATATTAAAAAGGTGGACATGCAATTTAATAACGTTACATGTCCAGACAGGTAAAACCCTACATTGTGATTGTTACTGTGGAAAGGCAAGAAGCCCTATTGGCAGTATGGCAGACAGCTCAGCAGTGCTAATTCCTAAATGGGACTACTAAATATGATGCTTCAAGGTATCAAACAAACCGTTGCATTGAACCCGACTTGTTGCTCAAGTGAGATTTAATGTAATTTTTATACAAATAGCAACTTTAGAAAGTTCCCAGTTTGTTACTTTTTGCTCAAAATCTCTAGTAGCCACTTACAGTTGCCCAGATGCTTCTGTCCTCAAGACAGCCTTATGCCTTTCTAGGTGAAAGTGAGAATGACTTTCATGAAGCCAAACAGTGGATCTGTATCAATAAGAGATGCAGCCTCCCCCTGGCAGGATGGCCAAGATTGGGTGTGAGCCAAAAAGGCAAGCTTCAAGGGTGAAGCTGCCTTTGAAGGGCAAATGGTAATCACACGAGGAAGTGGCTGTTCCTTTGTTTAGGCAGACAGGCTAGCAACTTTGGCAGAGAGGGATGAGCCAATGTCAAACCCTTTTTTCAAGGGGAGTGTGGCCCCCAGGTTACCACACCTCTGGGTTGGAGGTAAGGAGCTCCAAACACCAAGCGAGGGCTTCTGCCATATTAGAAGTGGACAGAATAGGGCTTTCTGGGCTAGCCAGATGAGACACTTCACAGGAAGTTATCACCAGGTGGGAGGAGACCAAGTAGCCCATTGGCTAGTAGTCGCTACATTCCCTGAGGGCAAGAAGTGGGAATAAATGTGGTACCCCTGGCACCCAGACCTCAGATCACGTCTGAACTGGAGAGAGGACTTAAGAAGGACTGCCCTGCTGTTCCCTGGATGCAGCGAAGAGAGGCTGCACCAAAGACTGGACTCCACCTGCTGAGCCTTGGGATAGCAAAGAAAAGACTGTGTCTGTGGTACCCCGCTCAAAGAAAAAAGAAAAGTCGGTCCCAACCCCAGACAGAAAAGGTGACTCTAAGAGTCAGTTGACTGGCTCCCTGTTTGAGCCATATGGCCTTATCAGCTGAGAAGCCTGCACATTTGTCCGCCAGTTCCAAGAAACCTGATCGAGGATCAGCACCGAAGTGCAGCCATGGAGACTGAGGGCCTCATTTACATGTTTCGGACCCTGGGCAGGAAAGTAAGTCACCTTGCTGCGCTATCCTGTGTCAAAAGGAAAGGGCAGGAACCTATTGCATTTATTAACTACGGTGTATTACTGTCCTTACTTACTGTGCTGGTGTCGTTTTGGCTGCCCTGCGTCAGTGCAGGAACTCTTGTACCATGGTGCAAGTGTGTCTGCATTGTAGGAATGATGGTTTATGTGCAGGAAGGGACACCATCCTGCATTAAAAAAACAAATGGAGGTGTGTTACACCTTTTATGTGTGCTGCAGAAAGCAGAACACATAGAAATAGGAATAAACGAAGAGAAATAAAGTTAGTTATCCTCGTTACGCCTCCCCTGGGGGGGCGAGGGCTTTTGATGCTACCCTAGGATTACGTGATTTTGTAAATCTGGGGTAGTGTCAAAATCAATGGGTGTTTGCAAGGGGAACTTCCACTACAATGACCATGGAACACCTCCATGACGAAGAGTAAGGCAAGGCAGCACTTAGCACTGCCTTGCCTTACTTCATATCTATGAGGCCAGGCAAAGCCATGCATGGTGGCTTTGCGTTGCCACATAGATATGATTGAGAGGCCGGCGCCACCAGAGTGTCCAAAAAAGTGACGCTTTAGCAGTGCAGGCCTCTTTTAATGAGGCCCTGAGTCCCAACCCTCAAAAGTTGTATCAAGTCTGCTGGACCAGGGAGGGTCCTTGGATTGCATTTTGGCCACTGGCACAGACGTTACTGAAAGTTAAAGGGAACCGCTGGTTTTGTTGTAACCGGAGAGCAGTAGACCAGTGGCAAATGGTTGTGTGCTGGACTTCAAGAGGACTTTGTGCGACATCAACCCCTGAAGCCAAAGTTGCTCTCCCTTGCTTGATGACTCCGGGGTGGCCGCAGGAAAACCACCGACATTGGCTTAGCATCCTCAGCATCCTTGCACATCTACAGTGTTCTGCATTCCTTGTATCAGGACCACTCCATTGATTCCTTTAGCGGTTCACCCATAGAGCATGGAACTGGACTGGAGACTGCTTTCCTTGCAAGGCAACTGTTTGTTGGATCTTATTGGTCCCTGTGACCTGCGCCCACCTGTGCTGGCACCCCAAATAGTACTTTTCAACATGCTAAAGTGGGATCACTTTTACCACTATTGATGTACATTACAATGATTATTTGCCTCTGAATGAAAGGCAGTGATTTATTGTTTCTTTAGCAATTCATATCTCTGAAAACCTCCAGTGGATTTTGTTAATTTAAGTGTCTCTATAAAGATAAAAATACAACCCATTTTTGTAAATGTATGTCAGATTTTTATTGAGTCTCATTTCGGTCTTATTGAACTGTTTTGGTACTTCTTATGATTTGCACATGTTCCTTCTCCAAAGCCTGTCTGCTACCCAGGGCTGAGCTAAGGTTTTACAAGCAAACCTGATCGGGCTTCAAAAAGAACTGTGTGATTATTACAACCATACCATATAATAATCCAGATTCTCACATTGGTGGCAGCAGTGGGACCCAGAACTTGTGTTACTGTAGTTTGAAAAATTAAAAATCCACTAAATCAACACCTACACAGAAGTACTTGTGAATATCATCATAATTGATTAGTTGGAGCAGGGTTTGAAGACTCAAAGTTACTGTTTCAAAACGTTTCTGAACTTTAAAAAAGTTTCTCAAAAAGTTTGAAAAAGTTTAGGAAAATTCTAAAACGTTTTGCTAAGTATCCATGAGTGGTTACAAAAGTCAGGAGACATGGAAGTCAGTTTGGCCTCTCTGTCCACACTTAAGATCAACGAGTTGAGATGGTTGTGCAAAAATAGAAAGATTCACCTGGGCTCTCCAGAAAAGAAAGAAGAGCTCGTGAGAGGTCTCAGGGCCTGGGAGGAAGCACATAGAGTCCTAGAGAGCTCGAATACCCCAGACAGTTGGGAGGAAGAGGGGGATGACAGGCAAGACATCAACAAAGAGGACAAAGGGAACGACCACACCCTGACCCTCCCCATCCGCCCAAAGGCTCACCTCAATATCCGCCAATGAGAGGAGGGGGCCCAGAGAGAACTTTCAGGAGGTGGGTTTGGCAACACAGGCGTAACAGAGGGAGCAGGCTGCAGGCACGATGGGGAACAGAGCAGGACCCATAAGTGGAGAAAGGAGAATTGCCCAAAACAGGAGCAGGCAGAAATGTAGGCGAAGTGGAGGGATCAGACTGCAGGGATGAAGTGGAACGGAAAAGGGCCCATAAGCGGGGTCAAGGCAAAGAAATGGAGCCAGTGCAGGAAGCGAGTTTAGAAGGTCATGGTGGAGCCAAACTACACAGCAACTGACAACAAACAAACATTGAAAAGCCAATAGGTCTGGCCTTTGCCAACTGATGTGATGAATTGCCACAGAAATTATACCATGCTGGCACTTACACCTGGCTGTCTTATGCTTGCAATAAAAGAACTTACCTTTTAAAACGCCGGGACACCTCCGTTGGAGGCAGCTGTGCGCTCTATAAGCTTTAAATAAAATTAAATTAAATTAAAACAATCCATGATTTGGCCATTCTTACAAGTGATGTTTTTATTACCAATCTTTTTCATTGTGCCACACATTTTCTTAATATTTTTGAAGGTGGTATTTAGAAAGCACCACTTTACTAAGCATTCGAATCACATGCAGCTACAATGTGGAATTGTAATTTAAACACTGTATAGCAACAAATTTATACAGTAAACTGAAAATAAATCACCATCTAAATGAGCACCTGAAGAGCCAGTCGTAAGTTAATACTAAAACATAAAGTACATTGTGAACCAGGATTCCCACTGAAATAACCCAGGTCAAACTGAATGACTTTAGAAGCCATCCCAGAATCATCGAATGATCATCCAACTACCCTAGAAGTAATTTCGTCATCATCAGACATCATCAAGCTCTTGAAGTCATCAGCAGAGTTTAGAAACTCAGCTTGATGATTTCAGGATGACTTGAAAATGACTGTCTGATTACTTTACAGGGTGTGATTGCTCTTGATGACTTGAGGATGATTCGGAAATGAGTATCTGATGATATTACTTCGTGCCAAAGGGTAAACCTATCTCATTTATAACACAGAGAGGTATGAATACAAAGTGCACTCCAGTGCTTTTGAAAAATATACTCTTTCAGTACATACTGTTCGAAGTGTTCCCCAACATGTAATTATTTATTTTTTGTTGCATTGAAGAACAGGATAGGTACTGTTATTGGTATTACGCTTCTAACATCCAGAGTAAAACAATTTGTCTAAATCAAATAAAAAATTGCACTTAACATTCAATCCCCTCTACAGCACGACGGTGCTTCCCTGTGAGACTAACCTTCAGTGCTCCCTGATGCCCTCTCCACTCCTCTCCTGGTGACCCCGGCCTTCAGCCCCGCACCACCAGTCGCTCCCATTTATCACCTGCAGCAGGTGGTGAATGGGAGCGATAATCTTCACGTAATAGGGAATTATGTGTGTAATTTCAACTGAGAGAATCCGATTCGCATAGTTATATCTCATTCCGTGGGTTTACCAAAACATAAATAACCAAGAAACTGTGTGTGTTTTTTTTTTTTTTGGGGGGGAGAATTGTGCTCTGGCAGGAGAGGGGTGAGACTATATTACATTTTGAGAAAACAGGCATTTGTATGTTTTTTGTTTGTGCGCGTGGACATCTGCATTTATTTAAATATATTAATACAAAATTGCACATCAAAATGGTCTCTAAGTATAAAAATAGATTCTTTTACACAAATATACATAGGCATAAAAACGAGAAACATTTACAACAGACAGGTTATATAAACATATTAAATTGTATAAACATGTTTATCACACATAAAAAAGCACATAATAAAAGTAGCAAAACAACACAGCAGTAACTCTTTTCATTACTAAAAGAACGAATTGATTGTATCTTCGGGAATCAAAATGTGTCAGTGGGCCATCAAACCTACTGTCGTGCTGCACAGAGCCAACATTTAAGAGGAATCTCCTGGAATGTGTTTTGTAGCTTTTTGTTACCTCTGCGATCGGCTTGGAATTGCTTTTTATTGCGAAATCTGTTCTTAAATTATTAGAATTCAGGTGAAGATTATTGTGTCTTGTAAATTCACTTAAAAGCTTGTTATTGCAATGTGTGGTGTTTTCCTTCGCTGCATGCGCTGGCATAGCTGCCAAGGTTTCAGATTGCTTATGTGTGACATTTTCATAAATTCAGTGTTATTATGAGTGACATTCAATGACTATGAGTGACACTGTATTGCGTGCAAAAATCAAGCAATGAAGTCGTGGGAAACATAAATGTCAGAACTTACACCCATTTGAGCAACTAGAAACTCTAAGAAGACCTTAAAACTGCTGTAAAGCACCTGAAATGGAAGGGCACTAACCAACATGACACACAGACATTGCACTCATCTTCAGTAAGTGCTCTGCTGCTGGACTCACTGTGTCATGATCAGTGAATCAGCCTCTCTGCAATGCCAGGCTGAGTAAAGTCAGAGTGCGTCTTTTCCCCGTGTTCTGCAGGGGGGGCAGTGAGCTCACAGTGGCAGTGCTGCTGTAGAATGAGCTGCTGTTGGGGGCTGCCCGTAGTCTCACAATGGGTTGGTGCTGAGTGAGGCTTGTTTTCACTTCGTTGCCTACTTAGGTTCTTTTTGCAGTTCTTATATAGCGCGAACTTGGCCTGGAGGTAACGGAGCGCTTTAAATGAGCCCCCGTTACATTTCACAAGGAAACATTCATATTGTTCAGGCACAGGTGGTGCACAGTCACTTAACCTCATCTCTGGCGCTGCGCTAGAACTGTCTGGTTATAAGAGGGCCAGTGTGAGGGTTGTCTCACGTCTGGCAGCCTCCGTGTAAGACAGCTGCTTGTCATTGTCGTCCATCCGAGCTGCAGACCACCGGTGCCCGCCACTTTTTAAGTGTGCACCTGTGCCAAGAGTACAGACGCCCCAGAAGCACTGTACACATTCCCCGAGGTGATGCCAAGCTAGCTCAAAAGTTGTTGACACACTGCAGTGTCAACAAGATGATTTATAAATCGGTCTGGCAAGTTTGAAGTGTCTCGGGTGAGGGGGGCTGGGGGCTGGGGGCCTGGGGAGAGTACGCTATGTATTGTGCAAGGTATAGAATCCTAGCATCTAAGGTCCAGACAAGGTTTGTTAATGTGGGGAAATCAACAGTAAAACCCGGCGCTGCCCACCGGATCCGACAGACCCTCAAACAGCCCAAAATATTGATATTAGTTAACAATCTTCCCTGTCGGATCTTCCCTCTGAACTGCACTGGCTGCGGCGGAGCATGCAAAACGAAAGCTGCCGGACGCTTCCTTAACATCTCTCGGGCCAATCAGCCACACTGCGTGATTGTGATGGGGCAGGCCATGAGGTGCCATATCATACCCTGTCATCCCATTACATATCAGGCCTTTGTAATAACAAAACATTGCCAAAATGACAGCGCCAAATATCACATCACTAAACATCACCTCATCAAACATGATCAAACCAAATGTCACATCACAAAACACCATGCTGCTTCACCAAACATCACAACTCAAAACCTCTTACCACCATCACAACACAAACATCACATTACCAAATGTTTGCAACACGAAACACCATCAAGTATACCATTGCTCTATCAGAATTCTAATGAATGTACACCCGCTGGTGAGGTACATGCCCTCACTCTGGCTCTGTTATTAAACCGTATTTTCCCCTAGTTCATTATTGTGATTGTGTAGCCAGCATGTGGACAGTGTTCCTACGGTAAGTGTGCAGGGCGCGCTCATACATAGCTGGGAGAGTGGAAACATGCCAGTGCTGACTGGACGTCGGAGGAGCTATTTAAAAGCACAGGCTCGTTAATATTCAGCTGCTATGCTGGTGCCGGGGCGTGGAACATGGAAAGGAGTCTGGAAAACTGACCTGTACCGAGTCGTCAATTGGAAGAAGAAAGGTAAAGCTTTTCATCATTCTACGTGTAGTATTTACAACAGGTGCTGCGCACTCAGAAGGCGGCAATCTTAAAAATAACAAACCGACTAGGCACCACTCCTGGATCCACGCAAGGACACTCCTGGGTCCTAATATTTTATATCACCTCGGGTGACGCTGGCAGACCACGCGGTATGCTGGAGTGAGAGGTCGGCTCTGCCAGTTCATTGAAGCCGTGACCAGCTCGCGCCGCTCTACTATACACTCCAGGGCAAAAGTGTATTTGACACAGCAAGCCTGGTTCACATGCAGCACAGAGCGCACTTATTGGTAGCTCGCTCGCTCGCTGCATAAATACATCTCTAGGCTCCTTAAGTGCGCCTCTCACTGTGTGGTCATGGTGCTTTAAATGCGTGACTAATGCATTTCAGTGCGGTGATGCGGAGCACCACACTGAAATGCGTTAGTCTAACGCTGGGCTGTTCATTTCGGGTAGAGTTGGCCTGCCAAACAGATCTATACTTTCATCTTTCGTTATTAGGAAGCCTGCTGCTGAACTCTGCCCAGAGGGACTACAAGGCTGCACTTGAGCGTCTGCGGTCCTCACAGAGTTCTCTCTTTGCACAGGAGGTGCATCAGTGCCAGCGAGTTACTATCCACTTTCACTAATTCGCTCAAAGCGCTCCTGTCACTTGGCCGATATTCATCCCTTACCGGAGTTTCCTGAATATCAATTGGACATCTGCATGCCACACCGTCTTGCACGCTGGGATTTTGAGTCCAACATCAATAGAAGACAAAAACTGAAACCACAAACCCCAGACTGCAATCGACTATTGGATGAAATGGCTTATACAACTCCTTCAGCGCATCTTGATTTCTTCACAAATCATCTAGTCCACGTTTTAGGTGTACATTCTAAGACTTATAGTCCCGATTGTATAATAAGATAAACATAACTACAAGTCCCAGAATGCAATGTTGAAGTGCTTTGATATGCACTTCCGTTTGCGCCGGAAGTGACGTCATATCGGAGCATCGGGCAGTCCTTAGGTCAACACGCGTGGGTCAGCAAGATATTTACAAAAGTGGACATGGCGCTTATTCAACCTCTTCTTCTAGAGTATTGCAGATTTCTTTAGCGCTTCCCTACCGTTTGCATGTTGGTGTGGGAGAAACCTTTATCGGGACGGGGGTAAGAGATCGAATTACTGCTTCTAAGGTAATTGACGGACTTGTGTTTTTGATGGTTCGGGAAGGTTTCGCTTTGTTTAAATCAGCCCTCTAATGAAAAATGCTTACAGCAGCAAAAGCTGCCGTTTGGTACTTCTTAAGCACTTGCTGGGCCTAGAAGTAAAGGACAGGGAAACATTAAAAAAAAATCTGAATCCATTTTTAAAGGAACTATTCGGGCAGGAAGGGAAAGGGTGTAGGAGAGATAGCAAGGAAAGACGAGATGACCGAGGTGAGTGCAGGCACTGAATCTACCCACCCCTAGGTGAGAGATACACCAATTTGGTATTTTTTTAAATTGGAGGGTATAGGAATGCCTCTCACTCTCGGCCTTTTAGCACGCTTCATTTTTCTCCTATCAATACATTTTGCTCTTTTGATCTACATCCCGCTTCCAGCACGGCATTATTCTATTGACGCTCATATCTAGGAATTAAACCCTGTTCTATCTTCCTCATGCACTTTTCACTCTGTAGATCCACTATACATCTGATCTCGACTGCATCGAATTTTTACCCTGCATCCACACATCTCTCCACTCCGCACATCTGCGCGCTACATCCTTCATCATCCACAATTCCATCTCTAGATTCTGCTCTCAACTTTCCACATGCACACTCCCAGGGGTGTGGAGTTAACCCCGCACCCCTGCGCTTTAGCAGCTACAGTGGCGGTGGGATTTTTGCTGGGGAGCTTCTGCTGTCTGCACCTCAGCCCTCCAAGTCTCATAATTAACGAAAGAGGATGGGAAGGTGAGGGAGTGAAAAGATGGATGTGTGAAATGGTGGATGGGTGGGTTAGTGAAGGGGTGGATGGGTGGGTTAGTGTAGGGGTGGATGGACAGATGCATGGATGAATTAAATAGCATAAGGATGGCTGAGTAAAAGGGAGGACGGATGGAATGTTGGATGTGTTAAAGGATGGATGAGAGAAATGATGTCTGGATGAGTGATTGGATGGATTGAAAGGGTAAATAGATGTTGGATGGGTGGAGTGAAAAGCTGGATGAAGAATGGGTTGAAAGGATGAATGTAAGGATGGATAGGTGAAAGAATGGATGAATGAGTGAAAGGGAGGATAGATAGGTGAAAGGGCGGACAGATTGAAGAATGAGCGAAAGGGTGAATGGATGAGTGAGTGAAAGCATGGATGCAGAGGCGTTGTCAACTTCCTGCTTTAGCAACAACAGTAGGGATGGGTTTTTGATGGCTTTTTCTGCCTGCAAGGTGAGTGAGTGAAATGACGGATAGGTGAGTGAGTGAAGGGTTGGATAGATGGATGCATTGATGAATGAATGGAAGGATGGATGGATGAGTGAGTGAAAGCATGGATCGATGAGTTAAAGGGTAAATGGATGGATCAGTGGATGGATGGATAGAATAGTGAAAGGATGGATGAGTGTAAGAATGGATGAATGAGTGAAAGGCAGGGTAGATGAATGGTTGGATGAAAGGGTGGACGGATGGGTGATGCAGATTACACATGTTCTCTACCCTACACAGCAACATATACGCTCCACCTTTTATATCCACTCTCCATTAACTAAATTGTTTGTCCACCCTGTACAGTGGCGTAACATAGCACCCCGCGGTGCGGGGGGCCCTGAGCTCCAGGGGCCCCCTCAGCAGTGAACACTGGCCTCAGGCCTCTTGACTGAGTCCAGAGGAGGGGCCCTCCCTGTACTTTGCCACCATGTACATATGCTCTCATCCTCCAGACAAGCTCTCCATTCTTCAGATACACTTTTCACCCACTTTGTGATCTCTCAGCCTCCATTTCCTCTCCACTGAGTACTTCCCTCTTCAGCCTCCATATGGTCTTTCCACTGTGCACATGCATTCTCCACTCAGTACATTCACTGTGCAACCTCCAAACCTTCCCTCTATCTTCTCTTCACACCAATTCACCACATCTTGTGTGCAGGCTCTACATCCTCTTTTCATCACAGCCCGAATTCTCTCTCCATGTTTCACTTTTCGCATGTTTCCCAATTTCCTGCACCATATTGTATATTCACTCCTCCACCCTGTTGCGACCATCAGCTCTATGCTCTCCAGCTGATACCTTTACACAGCTGCCCTTAACTCTAGATCTCCACACTTGCTCATCATCCTTCATGTGGTAAAGCAATCGTCCATGTGTGTTTTCCACCCTTCATTTGTACAATTAATTGTCCTTCTATATTTACATCTGTGTGCCACCAACTATATCCCCTCCTTATGCACTCTTTGGCCTCTAAAACCAACCTCTTTATCCACGCTACACCCTCATGTCTCCCTATCTGCTGAACATCCACTGACTCCCCATCTCTGCTCACCTCCAGCCTCTACAAGCACTCTCCATTCTTTTTTAGGTCTCGCCTAGGCACCACTCTAATCTATGCAATGCCATTCCACACAACACCACTCTGTACAAAGTCACTCCATGCAACACCAGCCAGCTCTATGCAATACCACTCAGTTTTACGCAACACCACTCCATACAGCGCCATTCTGCTTTAATCCACTCCGATTTACTCCACTCCACTTTACTCCATGCCACTCTGCTTTACTCCACGCCACTATGCATTACTCCACTTCACTCTGCTTTACCCTACTCCTCTCTGCTTTACTTTACCCCACCCAGCTTTACTCCATGCCACTGTGCATTACTCCACGCCACTCTGCATTACTCCACTCAGCTTTACTCCACTCAACGCCACTCTACTGTGATTGACTCCCCTCACTCTGCTCAACCCCACTCTGTTTTACTCCGCTCAACGCCACTCTGCTTTACTCCACTCTGTTTTACTCCACTCAACTCTGCTTTACTCCACTCGGTTTTACTCCACTCTGCTTTACTCCATGCCACTCTGCTTTACTCCCCTCTGCTTTACTCCACTCAGTGCCACTCTGCTTTGCTGCACGCGACTCTGCTTTGCTCCACGCCACCCTGCTTTACTCCCCTCTGCTTCACCCACTTAACGCCACTCTGCTTTACCCCCCTCTGCTTTGCTCCACTCAGTGCCACTCTGCTTTGCTCCGCGCCACTCTGCGCCACTCTGCTCTGCGCCACTCTGCTCTGCGCCACTCTGCTCTGCGCCACTCTGCTCTGCGCCACTCTGCTCTGCGCCACTCTGCTCTGCGCCACTCTGCTCCGCGCCACTCTGCTCCGCGCCACTCTGCTCCGCGCCACTCTGCTCCGCGCCACTCTGCTCCGCGCCACTCTGCTCCGCGCCACTCTGCTCCGCGCCACTCTGCTCCGCGCCACTCTGCTCTGCGCCACTCCGCGCCACTCTGCTCTGCGCCACTCTGCTCCACTCAGCTCTGCTCCACTCAGCTCTGCTCCACTCAGCTCTGCTCCACTCAGCTCTGCCCCGCTCCGCTCTGTGTGGTGCAGCGGCCAGGGCAGCTGACTTCGGAGCACAGGGCTCACGGTTCGATCCCCGGCTTCGGCGGCAGCTCAGCACCATGTGACTCTGGGCAAATAGCTCACTTAATTTCCACGACGGCCCCCAGCGCCTTGAGACCCGTAAGGGTGAGTAGTTCGTGCTTTACAAATACGGAAGAAGCCCCGCTCCACACCGCTCTGCTTTACTTCATGCCACTCCAATCAACCGCACTCCACTCTACATAACTGCACTCCACTCTACCCCACGCCACTCAGCTCTACGCAATGCCACTAAACCCAACACCACTCAATACAATGCCAATCCATGCAATGCCACTTCACTCTATGCCACTCCATGCAGCCCCACTCCACACAATGCCACTTCACGTAACTGCACTCCACTCTACGCAATGCCTCCCCACTTTACGCAACTGCACTCCACTCTGTGCCACTCCACGAAGCGTCAATCAATGTAGCGCCACCCACGCATTGCCACTTCTTGCAATGCCACTCCACACAACACCACTCCTCGCAACCCCACTCCTCTCCACACAATTCCACTCTGCTATATGCAACACCACTCCAACCAGCTGGACTCTACACAATGCTACACAACTGCACTCTACTCAACACTACTCCATGCAACACCACTCAATACAATGCCAATCCATACAACCACACCAGGCAATATAATTACAATCCACATAATACCACTGAACACCACATAATTCAACTCCACCTAATTACACACTACTCAATACCACATAAATACACCCCACATAAATCCACTCTATACCACATTACAATCCACATAAAAACACTCCACACCATGCCACATTATTCCACTCTACATAATTTCACTCTATACCACACTGTTCCATGCCACACTATTCAACTCCACACAAATCCATTCCACACCGCATTATTCCACCCCACAACCCAATTCCTATACACACCACATATATCAAATTTACAACACACAATTCAACATCATACCATAAAATTCAACAGCACACCACGTAATTAAACTCCACAACACTCCACTGCACAAAATACCATTCATAATTACACTCCATTACACACAGTCCCACTCCACATAACTCCAATACACTCAAAAACACATAATTGCTATCCACATAATACAACTGCACATCATGCCACATAATTCCACTACACAAATCCACTCTACACCACACAATTATACTACACAATGCCACAACTAATCATCCCAATCCAACCCACTTAATTGCACTACACACCACATACATCCACTCCAGTCCATAACATATAGGTAATAGACATTTACATTTACAACGCCAATAGCTCAAACTCTTTTTTTTTTTTTTTTTTTATAAACACACAGCTCTGAAGCTTAGCTCCTATTTATTTCTTCTTTTTCATCACCAAACAGGTAAAGCTAGCCATACATTTCCCCACCACACAATTCAACTCCACACTTTTGCAATCCACACCCCATAATTCGACACCAAACCACATAATACAACTCAACACAATTACACAACACATACATCTTATCCACACCATTCCATTCCACATTTTGACACAAAATTTAAGAGCACACCATAGAATTAAACTCCACTACATACCACTCCATAACACAAAATACCATTCCACATAATTACACTCCATAACGCACAATCCCTCTACACATAATTCCAGTACACTCAATACCACATATTTACTATCCATATAATTCCACAGCACACCATGCCACATAATTCCACTACACAAATCCAGTCCACGCCACACAATTCCATGCCACACAATTACACAACTAACTAACCCAATCCAACATACATGCTTGTTAGTGGTGTTGTGGGGTCGAGGATGAGCAGAGATGGAAAGTAAGGGGTGTTATTTCCCGCCTCTCATCGCCTTTTGTTTTTTTTTTGCAAGTGCTGTGCTTTGTTTGAAAGAACAAGAAAGAAAGAAGACCAGCCGTGCAGCTGCTAACAAGAGGACGACACCAACTGACTTGGCCCCAGCCCTACCGGCCTGTCGAACCTCAAACCTGCTCCTGCTAAACCCCGGCCTCTTCAGTGGTCAGCAACCTCAAAAACCCCGGAGGACCTGACTGCCTTGCTCAACTAAAAGACTGGGACTCCCACGAGCAGTGGTTCTGCTCAAAGCATCTGCAACCCCAGGCCAGCCTGAGACAGCGGATCCTGCCCACTCTGCACCCGCCGAGCCCGGCCCGAGCCAAAGTGGACAAAGATCACGAGGACGTCCCCCCGGCGACTGTGACCAAGAATCCAGCACCCAAGGACTCCCCTCGATGCTCCTGACAACGCCTGCAGCCTCAATACCAGGGACCCCTTCAACCGCGACCAGCAGAGGGTAAGATTTCCGACGCCTAAAGACACCCATGCACCCGGCGCCCACGGCCTCCTGTGCCCAACTCCTGGGTGCCTACCCTTCCCACAGCTTCCCAACTTACCTCTCGAAGTGGTGGTCGCACCTGAAGAATCACCGCCCGAGCTTGCAGCCTTTGTTCGTCTTGCAGCTTTCCCATTGAAATCCATTGGGCGCCAGACTGCCCAAAAGCCCACTGCACCCGGCCGCCCCAGTGCCGCTGAGGGTGCACTAACTACCCTGTTCGACTTCCCCACTTGCCCTGAGTAAGATACCAGGAGCTTTGCTCCCACAGCCGAGTGGCCTGCCTGCCAGCAGCCACCAACCAAAGGCCCACCGCCCACCATAGGCTAACGTTGGGCCTACTCTCTCTGCACCCGGCTGCCCCTGTGCCGCTGAGGGTGTAACAACAGTACAAACCTGAACCTGGGAGACCCTTGAGTCTTGCCCCAGAACCTTAACTCTGCCAGCCGAGTACTTACCTGAAAGCCGATAACTTGCTTTTTCTCCATAGGGTAACATTGACTAGTTTTCACTTGGAAATTCTTCTAAGTGTCGAGTTTTGGAACTTCGAAATATTCACTAAAAATCGTCTGAACATCAAAAACGAAATTACTCACCTGTTCTCAGGAGAGATCCCAGTGCTGGATTTAGGTACCCAGCACTGACTAGAAAAAGTGATTACAACTGTGATTTTCGGGTAACTTAATTTTCCTCCATAGGATAACATTGCCTGGTTTTGCCAGAAATTCTTCTGTCGTTTTTTGCAACATACAAATATTCCTTAAAAATCGCCTGTGTAACAAAAACTATTTCTTTCAACTGTTTACAGGAAATGCACCAGGGCTGAATCCAGGATCCAGCCCGGAGTAAGAAAGACGTTCGTAAAGTAATTCTATTACGGTTTACTTAAAAATCCCATTGAGCTCAATGTTATAGTATACCAAGTATTGTGTTGCCTATTGCAACCCCTGTACTATATTGCATTTAAAGTCTATTGTTCATTGAAAGTATTCAACAAACAGCATCTTATTTTGAGAAAGTATTTTTATTCAAACCTGTGGTTCTAAAATAAAACAGTATTTTTTTTATACAAAACAATTGGCCTAGAGTTCAGTTCTTGAGTGTGTGGTTTCGTTTGCTGACTGAGTGTGTACATCAAATGCTTTACACTGTCCTCTGATACTGCCTTATTGCTCGACCAAGCTACCACTTTAGAGAGTAAGGTTCTATCTAACTTTAACCTCTGCCAAACCTCTGGAGACCCTTGGACTCTATACACACTGTACCTCACTTTGGTGCAGTATATATAGAGCCAGTTTCTTACACAAAGATCAAACTAAAATATTTGAGGTGGGAAAGGATTAAAAATAATCAATAATAGTGGTTTTCTGCTTTGTGTAATAGCTTAACATACCAGTGCTATTAAGTTGACCACAGAACACTCAAAGTAGTAATCTTGAAATGGCCCTGGAGTAACCTAAACATATCCTGAAGTCCTCACAGGTAAGGCTGGGTAAATGTTTGAGATAAACTGAATTGAATTCCAAGCCAAGTTGCTTTTTCCTGTTTCTTCTGTTTTCTGTACACACATAAGATAGAGAACAGCTAAACGTATCTCATGGTGATCCATGAACTGCTGAGAGAATACTTGCTCTATGCTACTGCACTGTACCCTGTACTACTCCACTCTAAGCCACTTCACTCTACTCTGAGACACCTACACCACTGCACTTTATGCCTCTACACCACGCCACTGCGCCAATCTACTCTATACCACTGCCCTCTACACCACTCTAAACCACTGCACTCTACCCCATCGCCCTTTCTGCCAAGTTTGGTGTAATTCTATTCAGTTGTTTGGGCTGTAGTAGTGTTGACAGGGTCCGTCGGGAATTAACATTGCAAACGCACCCTTTTTTCCAACCCCATTTTTCTCAGCCCCCGCTTTACAAATACCCCGAAACTTTCCATGTTCAACAAGAATCACCGGAGCACCTTTTTGGGAAAAAGGTTGCGAAGATTCGTCAAACGGTGGCAAAGTTGTATATCTCTAAATGTGTGTGTGTATATATGTAAATGTGTGTGTATGATATATATATATATATATATGTGTGTCAGTGTGTAATTGTGTGTGGATATGTGTGTGTGGATATATGTGTGTCGGTGTGTAATTTTGTGTGGATATGTGTGTATGTGAGTGTGTATAAGTAAGTGTGTGTACATGTATGTATATGTGTGTGTGTGTATATGTCTGTGTGTGTGTATATATGTATATGTGTGTGTGTGTGTGTATATATGCATGTGTGTATATATGCGTGTGTGTGCGTGCATATATAAAATACCAGACTTAAAATAAAGCTATGAGTCGGGTAGGCTCCTTGCCTTGTATTGAAATCACATTTGGTGGCAAGGAGTCCTATTAGTGTCAAGGGCGCTGTTCTCATTGCAAATGATTCTGCAGTGAAGTTAGGGTACCATATGGTGATTTTTCCTACATTAAAGGTCTGCTATCACCAAAGTATAAATCATTTTTTATACTATACTTCCTTCTTTTAAGCGCTATATCTTACAGTTGTTACTATTACACTCTTTCATATTTCTCGATTTACCAGTCTCAGAAGGATGGTAGACTAAGTTTGCTCTACAACTCTATGCCACTCCACGTCACTCTACTCTCTGCCCCTCCACAGCACTCTACGCTTCGCCACTCTACTCCACTCGACAACACCACTTTGTGTCACCACTTGACACCACTACTCTATCACACCACCACTCTGCTACAACTGCTCTCAACGCCCCTCTACTCCCCACTCTAGACCCTTGGACTCCATGCCAATGTATTCTATGCCACTCTACCATATACCACTTCACTCTACGACAGTCTACTCTGCAACACTGTACTCTCTGCCACTGAACTCTACGCCACTGCACTCTAAGCTGCATCACTCTATGCTGCACCACTGTTTTACTCTGTGCCGCTGCACTCTGACACTCAGCTCTGCAAGACTGCATTCTCTGCCACTGAACTCTATGCCACGCTACTCTGCACGACTGCAGTCTAAGTCACTGCAGTCTGCATCGCTCCACGCCACTCTAATCTATTCTGTACCATTGCACTCTACACTACACTGCAATCTACTCTGCACTCTACGTCACTCTACTCTGCGCCAATGCAATCTACACCACTTTACTCAACCAGTGCACTCTACGCCAGTCTACTCTGCACCACTGTGTTTTACACAGCTTCAATCTAGGCTACTGCACTTTACGACACTATAAGCTACGATACGCCACTCTGTGATGCTCTACTCCATTAAACTCTACTTGACTCTATGACACTCCACTCTACAACACTACTCCATGCTATGCCACCCTTCAACACTACTTTAGTCTACTCTATTCTACAACACACTACTCCACGCCACTCCACTCTGACACTCAATTCTACAACACTTTACTCCACTCTGCCATTCCACTCTCCTACATTACTCCACTTTATGCCACTCCACTCTACAGCAATCTACTCTACGCAACACTCAACGCCACTCTGTTCCACACCACTCCATGACACTCTGCTGCTATAATCTATACTACTTCATCACATTGCACTTTTCGACATGCAACTCTCCTTTACCCCACTAACCTTTAGCCATGCTGAACAACAGCCACGCTTGTGTACAATATGGCTAAAACATATTGGCAAAGCCAATAGCTCTTGCAAAGGCCAGACCTTTTGGCTTTGCCAATGCATGTTTATTTTAACTGATACTGCAAACCATCGGCAGAAGACATTGGCAAGCCACATGGTCAAAAAGGCAAGACCTATTGGCTTTGCCAATGCTTGTTTTTGTAACAATTATTTGCTCTGCTAACGAACTAATAAAAATGTGTATTTCTTAACATCCTGTGTATGTCAAACATGTATTACTGCTCGAGATCATCCTAGAATATTACATCTGCATATTGAAACCCCCATGCAGTAACACAGCCAGAACCCATCCTACGGTAATACATCCCCATCATGAATTAATCGACTAGTACGGTCCCTATCCCATTCTAAAGTTATCCTTGGATCATCCATGAGTAATGCAGCCTCATTCTGAAGTCATCACACGATGATTCTGTAATAATACAGCCCCATCCTGAAATACTCAAAGGATCATCCTGGAGTAATCCAGCCTAATCCTGAAATCATCATGGGATCATTCTGGAGTAGTACAAGCTCATCACATGTTTTCCATTTAAGTAATCAGGAACCCATCCTGGAGTAATCCACCCTAATCCTGTAATCGGCATGGGATCATCCTGCAGTAGTACACGCTCATCACATCTTTTCCACTGAAGTAATCAGGAACTAATCCTGGAGTAGTTTCTCTGATGACTCGAGGAGTCATCCCATTTAAATATTCTGCCCTATAGGCATACTTCAGGATGGCTTCGGATGACATCCCCAGTTAATTGCAGGAATAGCCTGGCTGAAATCATCGGATGACTTCAGAATCACTCCAGGATGATCTTCCTTTTTGACTTGGGAAAGCAACCAACTTTCAGGCGGATGTGGACAATATGCACATGATTTGTCAACCGTTTGCGACTGAGTACCCTGTCCATCAACACTAACTCACTCCCTTAGTTTGGAGGCAAAAAGAACCGAATTACATATTGGGAAACATGACTGCCTCACAATTGTTAAAAACACGAAATGCACCCGGGAACCTAGCAAGGGGTTCACATAAAACAGGCCTCCCACTTGGATACTGGAACCTCCTTCATCACTTGCTCCTAACCTTGGGGTACTGAAGAAAGGTTTGTTGGGAGTTACAGGCTAGAGAGAGTCACGACGCGGGCCAGGGAGGCAAAGCCAGACCGAATAGGGGTCCGCAGGAAACCCCTGTCAGCAGAGGGAACACCGGAAGCACTGCGGGTAAAAGCCCGCGAAGAGTGGGCGCATCTTTTGAAATCATGGACAGCCCAATAGAGGAATGAGGGCGTGGAGGCCATGGAGGTCAAAAGAGGGCAGAGGCTCCCCTCTTTCCACAGCTGACCATCACCTCATCGTCTTGTAATGCCAGTGCGGAAGGAACAGAGATGTTCATCCCAGAGAGGAAGCATGGCAGAAAGAGAGACTGACGTGCCGCGAGACATGGCCACACTCGGCGGCCTACAGACAAGGCAGGGATGCTGACTGGGTGGCACAGGCAAAGAATCGGGAACGCTGTTAGAGTCTAGGCAGTAAATACCCTTGGTACCTCGTGGCTTCCTTGGGTGTCTTGTAGGAAGTTTCCCGTGGCATCGCATGATAATGCTGAATTGGAATTTGTCACCAGACACAGCCAAGGGTTTAAATATAATTCTTGCTCGGAAATGGCGCAACTGTACAATGGGAGGACTTTTTCTGCAGTCAGTGGGTACTGAGCAGCATCCCTGATGGGTACAACTGCAGATAGGTCTAGTGGCTGAATGAACTAATATATCCACATCAGGGATCTGTGTTTGACCCCTTGGACAAAGGTTTGGACCTCAGCAGATCCACTAAGCTCTTTGATTTGAGGTCACTAAAATAAGTGCCAATGAAAAGAGGTAATGCGTAATCTGCTTGACCTCGGTGGGTGTCAACACTGTTTATGTAGTGTTTTCAACTGGTTTCCAAAGGCATCAGGCATTGTTGCATTCCAATAGTATAAGCAGGTGATTACCTTTATGCACTTCACTCGCCTAAGGTATTAGGCACTCAAAGATTGACTCCAATCTTTACATAGTTGTCTACCTGTGTAGGAAATTGGGATACTGGTTGCGGGAGGTTAAACCCTGCTCAAGCAGCAACTACAGTTCTTGTCAGGATGAAACCCCCAAATTAACCTGCGTTTAACCCTTTGGTAGCTTGGCACAAAAGCAGTCAGACTTAACTTAGAGGCAAGTATTTATGCAGCGCTTGAAACAGTAACACAAATTTAGAAAAATGCAGTAAAATGTAATTAATTATTTGACACCAAAATGACAAACATCCAATCAGTAGATCCGGAGATAATCAATTTTAAAGATTTAAGATAAGATTAGTGCCTGAAAGTACAAAGCGCCACTCGCAGCTATCTGGTCATGCGAGACCACATGAAAGTCACAAGTTCAGGCTGACAGCAATGGAGTGAGGCCCAGATACATGGACCAAGTTAATCTCGCTGAAAGAGTTACCTTAGAAAGTCTATCGCGAAGAATCCAGTTTGTGGTGGATGGGGCCACAAGGGGTAAGGAGAGTGTAATGGATGGTCGTCGCTGCAATACGAAGAGAAGGCTGTAGTGCGAAGAGCAGACCAGGCATCGTGGTCGGTCATCGCTGTAGCACGAAGATCCTGGCAGCATTCACGGATGGTCATTGCTGGAGATTCGCGTTGACATCACCACAGGCTGTAGATGCAGTAGCCTGAAGTGCAGATCTTATATTGCCCATCATCGCTGACGGGTGCTGTATTGCAGTGAGTCGGGTTCACCAGAGCTTCGCGTTGGTGGTCACGGTCACCAAGAGCCCAGAACTTCAGGATTTATCCTTTTCTTTGAGGAGGAATTCAACTGATGCCACGCCAAGAGTCCAGGACCTAAGGGGCACCTCTTGGAGATTAGGAACACAGTCCAGCAGGGGCCAGCAGGGCTCAGGCAGTCCAGTTGCAGGTCGAGGCAGCAGGTCAGCTCGGCAGAATGCAGGGAGCCACTTCAGCCTGTGGTGAAGGGTGCAGGTCCAGTCTTCCTTCTGAGCAAGCAGGGCAGACCTCAAGCAGCAGTGCAGCAGGGCTTCCTTCTTCTGTAGTATGTACAGATACCGGAGTGTACTGAGGAGTTGGGACTGAGGGTTCAATATTTATACGTGGTGCCAGCTTTGAAGTAGGACAAGTTTCTAGAGGGTTCCATTCCCAGAGGTGTTGGAACTTCCTGCTTCTCAACCCTGATACCAGCTTGTATGGGGGCACAATAGACTCGTGTGAAACCCTTTGTGAGTGTGCTAAGGCAATGTCTTTGTGATGTGTCAGTGTGGTAGGTGACAGCTCCTCCCCTATTAAGTCAGACATGGCCCATTCTGCCAACACCTATTCCCCCTTTGTCTCACTGTCTGGTAATGATATACAAAGACCAAGTGACTGCCACGTAGTCATGTGACCCAGGATATAGGCTGCAGGCACCAAATGATTAGGACAAACAAATGTCAACTTTCTAAAAGTCGCATTTTCAGAATTGTGACTTAAAATCTGACTTTACCATCAAGGAAGGTTTAAAATGATAATTGTTTAGAACCCAATCTCGATTTTCTTACCAGTTCCCAATTGAACGTTATCACATATTTAATGTTATAAGGTACCCAATGTTATCCTATGCAAGAAGCAGGCCTTGCAGTAGTGAAATAAATTTAGTTTAATAGTTTTTTACTACCAGAGTATTTAAACTTAAAAGTACATGTCCATCTTTTTAAGTGCACTACCCCCTGCCCTCTGGGCTGTGTAGGGCCTTCCCTAGGGGTGACCTATATGTATTTAAAAAGAAAGTAGGCTGAAATGGCAGTTTAAAACAGCACACACAAGCTGCAATGGAAGGCCTAACACATGTTTTAAAAGGCTACTTAAGTGGGTGCACAATAAGTGCTGCAGGCCCACTAGTAGCATTTAATTTACAGACCCTGGGTATATGTAGTACCACTTTACTAGAAACTTATGTGGAGATACATAAATACAATAGCAATGTACACAATGATGTATGCACGCATAGCAGCGGCAGTACCAATAAATGCAATATCGATGTACTCTGAATCTATGCACGCATAGTGATGTCAACCAGTAAATGCAATGTCGATGTACACCGTAACTTATGCACGCATAATGACGTCAATCTCAGTGAATACAATGTTGATCTGCGATGTAACAACTGTACGTATAATAATGAGAATATCAGTAAATATGATGTCAATGACCACCATGTTACGTGCTCGCACTCTCGAACTCGTATCATTGCTGTCCGATTCATCCGAGATGACCTCCCCATCAACTTCAAGTCAGAGATATGTGGTCAGATAGGTCCAGAGACCCAAACCCAAGCCTACCGATTGACAGGTCAAAGGTGGGGTTACACTTAGCCCAATGATAAACTCGCACCCAGGGGATTGATCCCACAGATAGGTACTCACATCACAAAGAGGACCAAGGATATTGTCACCAATAAAACAGGTTTGGCAGAAGGCGCGTGTTGCCAAAATACCACAAAGTTAGATGCCACATGTAGTTAGGAACACTCAGCCAATCAGGACATGGAATGTGCACCGCAGGAAGTGATCACGCGCTCACCACACCAGACATCTGGACAAGCACACACTGGCCCACACTAGCTTTCCCAGCAGTCAAGAGCCATCTGTGTCCCCCTTATCAGATGGTTGTACTTGTTATTTATTACTATGATGCTTTCAAAGAATGTTAAAGTGTTTTATTGTACACACAAAATGTATATATGTGCGGCCAAATCTTCTCTACTTCGAGACTGTCATCAGACTTGCCCCTATCGATACTCTCACGGCTGCTGCGTTTAATTAAACCAACCTGTTCCTGTTTTGCCAAACACCTCTTGTCTTTTCATTTATTTAAGGTAAATTCATATTTGAGCAACACTTACAAGTAAATTAAGTGTGCCAATTGGGTTAAGCCAATGTTACCATGTTTTAGGGCAAGAGCACAAACACTTTAGCACTGGTTAGCAGTGGTAAACTGCACAGAGTCCTAAACCCTGCAAAAACAGGACTGAAAGCAAAAAGTTGGGGGGAAACCATGCCACAGATGTCAGGTCCAACAACCTGTATCTATGCATGTCTTGGCTTCTATTTCTTGTATATATTGGTGTGTGCCTGCCTCTGACCATGTGTGCTTTGGTTTGTTGTTCTTGATGTTTAGCTGCCTGTGGCTTCGGAACTTCCTGTTTCTTGCGTCTCAGTATGTCTTTGCGGGTACCCATATGTGAACTAGTGTGTCTTTGCCTAGCCTTTGCGTGCCTAAGTATATATGTCCCCGACACTGTCTTGTGTGTTTTCCGGTGCCTATGTCTGCCTTAGTGAGTTACTGCCTGTGCATTTTTGTTTCTTGTAGCCGTGTATGTTGTAGTGTGTTTGCTCTTGTGCTTGTGCATATTGGCATGCATCTCCATGCTTTTTTCTTCTTATGTGTCTGTTTGCACCTTTTTGCTCACCTTTGTATTTCAAAGTGTATCTTAACTTGTGTCTTCGAGTGTTTTACTACGGGTCTGCCTGTGTATTTATGTGCTGGAGGGACTCTCTCTGTGGGTATTTTTTAGTATGGGGTTGTATCACTCTATGCACCTTTCGGTAAAGAAATACCATAATTAGTGTGTTTTATTTATATCATGCCCACTATAAAAAGCAGCCTCTAGGTGCATGGACCATGGGTTGCCTGAAAAATAATTAAAACAAATATCGGAAAAGTCATTCATCCATTTGTCCATGCACTCAATACCTCATCAGTCAATCACTCCTTTACTTATCCTTTCACTAATGGATCTTTCCATCCTTCCGTAGACTCATTCTTGCATCCACCCATTCGTCTATCCATTATACCACACAAAAAACTCACCAATCAATGAAGAGGCACTTTCAATAACTGGCAGACCTATGGCTTTGCTGCTGGTTTGCCAGGAGTTGCGAATGCTTATGGTAGTGCATTTCTGCTAGTGTGTGAAAGTGGTGTCGGTGGTGTGAAATTACTAACCTTTGAGGGTTGTGAGAGTACTGTTGGTAACTTGTGACTGCTAGCTTCTCAGGGGTGTGTAGAGTTCTGTTGGGAGTGTGAGACTGCTAGTGTGTGATGGGTGTGAGATTGTTGTTACAGACTGCTAGTATGAATGATTCCAGTGGTTTGCGATTAATAATCTGTGAATGATGTGGGAGTTCTTCTGATAAGGTTTATTTCTAGTCCCTAAGGAGCATGAGAGTGCCGCCGGTATTTAGCATGTTTTACTTCCACACCATAAGTTCTTTAATTATTCCCGTTGTGTTTTCATTTAGGCCATGGCTGAAGATGTGTTGCGTAATTATGTAACAACGAGCCATTGTCTCACGTTGTCAAGACAACGGTGCAATGGAGTTGTGGTCTTCCTTCAGGGGACACCCAAAACAGAGCACAAAAGAAAAGGGGAGTAGTTTCTACACAGCTTGTTGCAAAGGATGCAACATTTGATCCTGAGTAGCCACAGCTATATGTATGACAAACACTCCACTCACCACCTCATGAATATAAATGAATTATATACACACATGTGATCCAAATTCAACATTCTTAAACTCCAACTACTCTTTAGGAGTCAGGCCAGGAGTGAGTTTCATACCATCTACTCAGCCACCTTTCTCATCGCTTTGCAACAGATCTTGGAGAGGCTCATCTCCACCTCACGCTATTTTGTCATTGCCGGTACGGTGACTGTGCAATCTCTGCAGAAGTAGGGATTTAGCCAAGGGTTCCAGAGTGGTGCCTATGTCAATGTGGTAGTTGGCTTCGGAGATCTTCCCGACCACCAGTAGGGGACACTAATAAGGCAAATGACCTTTAGCACCAGCACCTCCTTCTGTCCCTCCTGGGTTCACCTTCTGAACATACCACTCCTTCATCAGCTCTTGACTAACCAGAAGGTTCCTTGTCGCTTGGCTTATGAGCTGCACCATCAAATTCCTGAGGGCCAGAACATAGTCTACTTAATCATGGATAGTGGACTCACAGGAGCTTTCGAGCCATCTCTTTACAAGTTAAGGAGACCATGGAGAAGACGTCCATAAAAAGGTGCTATGCCATACTCTATTCTGAGTGATTACTCAGTAAGTGAGCAAGAGACGTGAAAGGCAGCAATCCCACTTTCCTCTACAGTTCCCATCATGCTCTTAAAGCCTAATTCAAGCATTACATAAATCGGTTGGTCTGGGGATGACATGCTGGAAAAAAGTACTAGGTGACTCCCATTTGCTGTAATATCATTCTTATGTATGAGGAGATCTTCATGTGTGTAGGATAGTACCATCTGGGAAATCCGAGCCTAGAAAAGATTGAAAGTAGGGCCCTAACAATACCTTGGCAATCTTAGGGTATATAGAGCCTAGGATTATCAAAACCAAGACATACTTGTTACCTCTAGCAGAGGGGGTGATCATTTGCGCTACCTATGACTATGTGCACCCACTCAGTCAGCACAGCAACCACAGGTAGAGACACTAACAATGCCTTGGTTTGGCCTCCAGACTTGTCACTCAACAAGCTGGGCAGGTTCTCCCATAATTTTCTATGTCTTGGCTCATACTTGGACAATAGAACTGTTAAGGGTACCTTGTGGGTTAGCAACAATAGGATGTTTCTCTATGCATGTTGGACTACCATCCTCTTGCTGGTCCCCATGCTCACCCTCCAAGAACACAATGTGTCTGCCAATCACTCTTTCAGCGATCTGCCAATGGGCCACCTTATACAGGTCTAATTAAAAAGGGCACTCCTTCTGTGCTAAGCAGAACTCCTGCAGGGACAGTTCACCTGCAGCTAGCAACTCTAGTAGCTGTGGCAGTGACCTAGACTCCAACACACAGTTCATTACCAGGGTCTCATTCATTGCCATGTGTTTTCAGAGCCTTCCCTTATCCACACTACACTACTGTGCTCAGATTCCTTAACTATAGGAGGGATCACAGCTTCTTCCCAAATATGAAATTCAGCCTGTGGTGTTAGACACCACTAATGTTGTCCAGGTAATGTAGAACTCAAGTCCTGGTGGTATCCAGAGAGCAAGCA
Organism: Calotriton arnoldi; assembly: GCA_963921515.1. Lineage (NCBI taxonomy): Eukaryota > Metazoa > Chordata > Amphibia > Caudata > Salamandridae > Calotriton > Calotriton arnoldi. The sequence continues at coordinate 184,203 of CAWUFW010014912.1, forward strand.
AGTCATTGCATGGTGGACACCCAGCTCCTGTTTCTCCCACTCCTACATGCACCATTGTCATCTTGATGTTGGCTTCTATGTTGACTCTGGCAAGGGAATACTCTGTGTCATCTCTACTGGTTGCTAAGCTATTGCCAATGGTACCAGAGAGAATCTGCTCAGGACTGAGATAGTTTCTATTAAACATATTCCGGTACAGATGAGTTTCTCTCAGGGCAGGAAACTTCCTAAAACTGATAATCACATCACTGACAATCACCATGGTGTTTGGGGAAATGTGACTCAGCGCATCTATGTCTCTTTCATAGATGTCAATACCAACTATGTAGAGTGCCAGTGTGCCCTAACTGGTACCATTCCCCACTGATAACGTGTTGCCTATCATATGTGTAGCTGGAACTTGATTCTTCACCTGCCAGATATTTTTCCTAGAGGCAACTTAAGTGGATCACCAGCCTGAGCTGGAAGGGGAATTGACAATATCCTTTCATTCCTTATCCTTGTGTTCTATGAAACCAGTTTCTCATACACCTGTGTGAGAAGTTGGCCTGGTATATGCTGTCCACTAATTATAGTGGGCACCTTGCACCAGTCCAAACAACCCCTTATTGGAGATAGGTTAAAGACAACCTTATTGAAAGCTATCCTAGTGGTAGCTATGGAGAGCAGCCTTCAGGCTAAGTCTTGAAGGAATGTAAAGCAGCTTGTTTTACCAGTCTATAATCTCTTGAGTGATCAAATGAAAGAGCACCACACCAGGTATATATTCAAAATATATGTATTTATTGCTAAACACACCCCTCTAGTCTCTTTATGAGGCTAGAGTTCGAAGTACATAAGTTAGAAGTTATTTAAATCACAGTAATAGCACAAATACACGTTTGGGCCCTAGGGGCGTACCAAACCATATACCAATAAAGTGGTATGCGAACCACGACTGAACTAGACACTAGGCCTAGAGCCTCTAGAAGTGCTTGGACCACAAGGAACCACCCAAGGTAGTGACACAGGGGACCCACGGGAGACGCGTGCAGTGTAAATACACAACCGCGATACGCCGTTGACTTCTATGGAGAAAGTCGGGATCGGGAAATTAGAGAAAAGGGACACTTAAAAGAGGACTAGGACAAAACCCTTTGAGATCTAGGACTTTGAAGAGTCTCTACCCACGGGAGCACCGGAGTACTCGTGTTACCTCACCCAGGGAAGCCGGGTGCATAGGTGCCTTTCGGGGTCGGGTTTCGTCGTCGATTCGAATGGCGATCTGCTGCAAAGTGCTGCTGGCGGCCAAGAGAAAAGTGTCCGGGTGGATCCAAGAGTGGATCGGAGTTCTGAAGAACCTGAAAGCAGAGGGGACAGAGTCTGGGTCACTAGCCAGTGACCAGGAAGGCGATGGACAGATGCCCACCGATGTCGAGTGCTTCAGGTGCGTTGTCAGTCATCTTGACTCTTCAGCCACGAGGTCCAGGAGGCGTTGTCGGCGACCAGGAGCAGGATTCGGGCTGGTACACGATGTCTGTCGAGTGCTGAGGTGTCGGCGACCAGATTGGACCCAACAAGCCTTGGCAACGGCAAGTCTTGGTGAAGATGTAGATCGTCGATGGTGCAGACCAGCAAGGTCTGTGGAACTCACCCAGCAAGGGTAAGTGAGGGCAGGCCTGGAGCAACCAGGATGCCAAGTTAGAAAAGGATTGGCCTTCGTTAAGGGCTACTAGCCAACGGGCTAGCGACCGCGAAGGAGCCTCGTGACGCCGCACGTGGATCTGGCTTACAGGACACTCGTGGAGTGGGGGCCAGTGATCTTCGGTGCAGGTGGTGCTGGAGGATAGGGCTACTCGGAGCCCAAAGCACGACTTCTTGGGAGACCCAGAAGAGGATGCACTTGCAAATGTGCTCGGTGTCCAGGGGTCACAGTCTCAAGTCACCCACGATAGCCACGGGCCTCAGCTTTGCTGGGGACTCAGGGTAGCCTTGGGGAAGTCTGAGAATCCACCTCTGGTGATGCGATGACTTCGGCGTCCGACGGGAGCTTCAGAAATGCGAACCTGACAGATGCTTCTTTGGTGCCTGCCAAGCAGGGGAGTCACTCCTTGACCCCAAGGGAGATTCTTCTGTCCTCTAATCGTGAGTAGAGCATTGAAGGTCCAGGATTCAGTTACAGAGTTTCGTCCAGGGATAATCTAAAGTCCTAAGGACTGGGTTCCTACCTTTATACTAAAGATAGGGGTTGGACTACTCTGTGGCCCCACCTATGGGTGGGTCAGGGCAGAGGGGTGGCTACACCCCTTTCCCTTTGTCCAGTTCGCGCCAAAGCAGGGGCTGCAAGCCCCTGATCCGGTTTGAACTGGGGTATGCACAGGGACACCAAATGTGCCCCCAGTGCAGGACTTCAAAGCACCCGAAAGTGCTCCCGCCCAGCCCCAATACACATCCTGTCTGGGGAGGTGGTCACACCTCCCTGGGACAGGAAACCTATTGTCCAGGCCTCCCCTGCCGGAGTTTCGTCCAGCAGCAGGAGGCCAGACTCGTGTCTGTGGCAGCAGCATCCATTTTGTGATGCCAGGGCTCTGGAAAGAAGTTACCGGACTAGTCCGAGTTAACATGTCTTTCCCTCTAGAAGGGTGGAATGCTACCCCCGCCACCAGGATTGGCGGGGGGGTAGTATTCCAAGATGTTTGACACCAAACACAACATGTTTAGGTGCAGCCATTCCAAAGTTAGCATTTTACCGCAAGGATATAATGCGCTTAAGAGTATATGGTCAGGCTGCACTACAAACAGCATCAGAGATGGTCTCCGAACGCTGCAGAGGGGCCCTGCTCATGCAGGGGCACCCTCTCACATAGGAACCATGCACTCTGCCTTTAGGATTGATAAGGCCTGCCTTAGGAGTGACTTATAGGTTTATATGTATGTATGTATTTAGTAATATAGGTAACCTATATCACAGTAAGGGGTGCATGCACCACCTTACCCAGGCTGCAGTAGCAGACCTGTGGTGTCAGTTTGGATGGCCTTCCAGGGGTGGCATAATACATGCTGCAGCCCCTGGCAGGCCTCTGAGGTACCTATGCCCTTGGTACATAGTATACCATATACTAGGGACTTATAAGGGCACTCCAGATCCCAATCAGTGATGTGCCTAAGGCACATGGAAACCATTTTAGAGAGGAAGCAGCTAGGCTGGGGTTCTGATTAGCAGGGCCCCAGCCAGACTAATGTCGAAAAACAGTGAAGCATCAGCAAAAAGTGGGGGTACCCATGTGAAGCAGATCCTACTCTCCTACACAACCCCCCAAACGTAGGGACATTAAACTAACCTTGCCCAGTTAAGTCTTCATGTTCTAAGTGGAAATACCTAGAGAGTCCATCTGCATTCGCATGGTTACTCCCAGGCCTATGTTCCACTGTAAAGTCCATCCCCTGTAGGGAAATGGACCACCTAAGCAGTTTGGGGTTTTCACCCTTCATTTGTTTTAGCCATAAGAGGGGCTTATGGTCTGTCTGAACCAGGAAGTGTGTACCAAACAAGTATGGCCTCAACTTCTTCAGAGCCCAGACCACAGCAAAGGCCTCCCTCTCTATGGCTGACCAACGTTTCTCTCTATGGGTCAGCCTTCTGCTAATAAAAGCTACTGGCTGATCCTGACCTTCTTCATTCAATTGTGACAGTACAGCCCCTACCCCCAATTCAGATGCATCAGTTTGAACAATGAACTTCTTGGAGTAATCAGGACTCTGCAGAATTGGAGCAGTGCACATGGCCTGCTTGAGGTCATCAAATGCCTTTTGACAGCTAACTGTCCACTGAACCTTTTTGGGTATTTTCTTAGAAGTTAAGTCATTCAGGGGTGTCACTATTGATCCATACCCCTTGACAAATCTCCTATAGTACCCAGTCAGGCCTAAGAAGGCTCTCACCTGAGTCTGGGTAGTAGGAGCAGTCCAGTCCATGATAGTCTGGATCTTGCTCTGCAAAGGTTGAACCTGGCCTCCACCCACAAGGTGGCCCAGGTACACAACCTGACTCTGCCCTATCTGGCACTTAGTGGCCTTGATAGTCAGGCCTGCCTTTTGCAGGGCCTGTAAAACATTCCTGAGGTGGACCAGGTGATCCTCCCAGGTGGAGCTAAAGACAGCAATATCATCTAGATATGCTGCACTATAGGCTTCCAGACCTGTGAGAACTGTATTCACCAGCCTCTGGAAAGTGGCAGGTGCATTCTTCAGACCAAAGGGCATTACCACAAATTGATAATGCCCACTAGGGGTTGAGAATGCTGTCTTGGGCTTTGCAGTATCAGCTAGTCTGATCTGCCAGTAGCCAGCTGTTAGGTCAAATGTGCTGAGATATTTGGCAGAGGCCAAAGCATCTATGAGCTCATCTGCCCTGGGTATTGGATGGGCATCAGTCCTAGTGACTGCATTGAGACCCCTGTAGTCCACACAAAACCTCATCTCTCTTTTTCCACCACTGGTGTGAGGTTTCGGTACAAGGACCACTGGACTAGCCCAAGGGCTATCTGAGGTTCAATAACTCCCAATTCCAACATTTTCTGGACTTCAGTCCTGATACAGTCCCTGACATGGTCAGGTTGCCTATAAATCTTGTTTTTAATAGGCAGACTGTCCCCAGTGTCCACTTCATGAGTGCACCAGGTGGTCTGACTGGGTGTCAGTGAAAACATATGTCTAAACTGATTGAGGACTTGCCTGCAATCAGTTTGTTGCTGGGTAGTGAGGCTGCCTGCCAAGGCTACACCATCAACTGACCCATCGTCAGGGTTCTGTGAGAGCAGGTCAGGAGTGGGTCACTCTCTTCCTCCTGCCCTTCATCAGTAGCCATGAGCAAGCCCATGTCTGCCCTGTCCACATATGGTTTTAACCTGTTGACATGGAGAACCCTGTGGGGACTCCTGGGTGTTCCTAGGTCTACTAAATAAGTGACCTCACCCTTCTGCTCAACAATAGTGTGGGGTCCACTCCATTTATCTTGGAGAGCTGCTGGGGCCACTGGCTCCAACACCCACACCTTCTGTCCTGGCTGGTAAACAGTCAGAACAGCCTTTGGTCATGCCAGGCCTTTTGAAGTTCCTGGCTAGCCTCAAGGTTTTTGGTTGCCTTTTTCATGTACTCAGCCATCCTGGCGCGGAGACCAAGTACATAGTCCACTATATCTTGCTTTGGGGGCTTGAGAGGTAACTCCCATCCTTCCTTCACCAAGCACAGTGTACCCCTCACAGGGTGGCCAAACAGAAGTTCAAAAGGGCTGTAACCAACCCCTTCTGAGGCACCTCCCTATATGCGAATAAAAGGCAGGGCAAGAGTATGTCCCATCTACGCCTAAGCTTTTCTGGGAGCCCTTTAATCATGCCCTTCAAGGTTTTGTTGAATCTCTCAACTAAACCATTGCATTGTGGGTGATAGGGTGTGGTGAACTTATAAGTCACTCCACACTCCTTCCACATTGCTTTTAAGTACCCAGACATGAAGTTAGCCCCCTGTCTGATACTACCTCCTTAGGAAAGCCCACTCTTGAGAAAATTCCCAGGAGGGCCCTTGCCACTACAGGTGCTGTAGTGGTCCTGAGGGGAATAGCTTCTGGGTACCTGGTGGCATGATCCACTACCACCAGGATAAACCTGTGCCCAGAGGCTGTTTGGGGATCCATGGGACCAACAATGTCAATCCCTACCCTTTCAAAGGGCACCCCCACCACAGGTAGTGGTATCAGGGGGCCTTTGTAGTGCCACCTGCTTTGCCACTGGCTTGGCAGGTTACACAGGAGCGACAAAACTCCTTACTGTCTTCAGACACGTGGGGCCAGTGAAAGTGAGGGACAATTCTGTCCCAAGTCTTGTTCTGGCCCAGGTGACCTGCTAAGGGAATATCATGGGCTAGGGTCAATAGGAAGCCCCTGAACTTCAGAGGTATTACCAACCTCCTGGTAGCACCAGGCTTGGGGTCTCTACTCTCTGAGTACAGGAGTCCATCATCCCAATACACTGGGACCACTAGCTTTCCCAGCAGCCTCAGCAGCAGCTTGCTGTCTGAGGGGTTCAAGGGAGGGGCAGCTCTGCTGCTCCTGGCTCAGATCTGCCCTAGAAGGTCCCCCTGTCCCCAAGAACTCAACCTGGTCAGGTTCAAGTTCCTCTGGGACAGTTCCTTCTTCAGGGCTGAGATCATCCCCTCAAGGGACTGATCTTCCTCCTGAGCCAAGGGGGAAGGCACTGCCTTAACCCTACTACTCCTCCTCTTGGAAGGCACTTGGTCCATTCTTCCAGAATCCAAGGCCTGTTCAGTGCTAGACATTTTGGCTTGTGACCTGGTCACAGCAAACACATCTGCAGGGATCCCCAGCATTTCTGCATGGGTCCTGAGCTCCACTTCTGCCCATGCAGAAGTCTCTAAGTCATTGCCAAGCAAGCATTCGACTGGTAGGTTTGCACTCACCACAACCTTCTTAAGGCCAGTTACCCCTCCCCAGGAGAAGTTAACAACTGCCAGAGTATGGTCTGTTCTGACATTGCTAGCATTGGTCACTTGGTACATCTCACCAAGTATAACTTGCCCAGGATTCACAAGGTCTTGTGTCACCATTGTGACACTTGCCCCTGTGTCCCTAAATGCCAAAGCCTCACGTCCATTGATTAAAGGCTGTTGTCTGTACTTGCCCAGATTACTGGGACTCACAGTGGAGGTCACATCCATGCCTCCATCACAGACTAACACAGCCTGAGTCAGTTCTCTGACTAGGTCAGAGCCCAACTCAGTTCCCAGGGTGAACCCTACTAAACCCTTGGTTGGAGCACTCCCACCAACTGTACTAGGGGGAACAGGTGCCTTAGGGGCATTGGTGGGTGCTGGACTGGAGTCTTTGGACTTGGTGCAATCACTGGTCCAGTGGGTCTTTTGCTTACAGACCTTGCACCATGGTTTTCTTTGGCCTTTCCCTTTGGTAGACTGTGAATCCCCACCAGAAGAAGATTTTTGGGCGCCTGATGAAGACTTTTGATCTTTACCCTTCTCCCCACCCTTTTCAGAGTTCTTAGCATCTTGCTTCTTGGTTTCCCCACCTTGGTTCTGTACCTTCTGCTTCACCCTGGTTCTGACCCATTTGTCTGCCTTCTTTCCCAATTCTTGGGGAGAGGTCAGATCAGAGTCTACCAGGTATTGATGCAACAGCTGATTTTGACAGTTATTAAGAATCTGCTCCCTCATTATCAGATTGTACAATCCTGAGAAGTCACACACCTTACTGCCCATCAACCAGCCTTCCAGAGCCTTGGCAGAACAATCCACATAGTCTACCCAGTCTTGAGTCTGTGCTTTTGGGTATCTCTGAACTTCAACCTGTACTGTTCAGTGGTTAGGCCAAACCCATCAATAAGAGCACTCTTCAAGACCTTGTAATTATCAGCATCCTCCTCTCTAACAGTGAGGAGCTTATCTCTACCTTTGTCAGCAAAGGAGAGCCACAAGATTGCTGCCCACTGCTCCTGAGGGACCTTCTGTACCTTACAGGCCCTCTCTAATGCAGTTATCCATTTGTGGATATCATCCCCACTCTGGTAGGGAGGGACAATCTTGCTCAGGTTCCTATGGTCATAGGACCTTTCCCTGTCTCTAGGGACATGGCTGCCACCATGGGACTCTAGTCCCAACTTTCTTCTCTCTCTAAGGAGATCTAGGGATTCCCTATCTAAAGCCAATTGCTTTTTTCTGATTTCCAGCTGAGTTTCCTCATACTGGACCAGTCTGTCTCTTCTCTCATGAGAGGATTCCCTCCTGTGAGAGGAGATAGAGCACCCTATGGAGGTGCCAGAGTGGTTAGACTCCTGAGAAGGAGATCTAGACTTCCTGGGCACACTCTTAATCCTTCCTGGGGGACAAAGAGGGCATCATTCTGATCATCCTCATCATCTTCCACAGGAGGGATTGGGTTATCCAGGTCAGGGTCATTGTCACCCTCCTGGCCAGTCTCAGAGGGGGCTGGGGGTATTGGTACCCCTGGCCTCCTCCTCTTCCTCTGCCCCACCCTCAGCTCCTACCCCTTCAGTCCCCAAGGGCTTACTAAGGTCATAAGCCACCAACAACTCCTTGAGGTGTTGGGTGGTGAGGCTTTGGCCTGTCCTTAGTTTTCTCAAGTTACATAAAGCTCTCAATTCCAAGAATGGGAGTGTATCATACTTGGAGGGTGGAAGCTCAATGGCTTCCTGCAAGGATTCTTTAGATCCTACCCTTAAAGACATTACTAGTGTGGTGTGGTGTATGCACTACCTACTCTAGTGTGGCCTACTAAACTTTCTTGAGTTGTAGAAAGGGTTGTGCTATCCCTTAACACACAACTCTAAGTTCAGTAGAACTTACTGTATTCTAAGCTTAAATTATATGTACCTTAGGTACCTTTAGTGGTTTTCAGTTGATCAATTCAATTGAGATTATCTGGTAAAACAATAGCAAGCTGGAATCCCACCTCTGCCACCAATGTGAGAAGTTGGCCTGGTATATGCTGTCCACTAATTATAGTGGGCACCTTGCACCAGTCCAAACAACCCCTTATTGGAGATAGGTTAAAGACAACCTTATTGAAAGCTATCCTAGTGGTAGCTATGGAGAGCAGCCTTCAGGCTAAGTCTTGAAGGAATGTAAAGCAACTTGTTTTACCAGTCTATAATCTCTTGAGTGATCAAATGAAAGAGCACCACACCAGGTATATATTCAAAATATATGTATTTATTGCTAAACACACCCCTCTAGTCTCTTTATGAGGCTAGAGTTCGAAGTACATAAGTTAGAAGTTATTTAAATCACAGTAATAGCACAAATACACTTTTGGGCCCTAGGGGCGTACCAAACCATATACCAATAAAGTGGTATGCGAACCACGACTGAACTAGACACTAGGCCTAGAGCCTCTAGAAGTGCTTGGACCACAAGGAACCACCCAAGGTAGTGACACAGGGGACCCACGGGAGACGCGTGCAGTGTAAATACACAACCGCGATACGCCGTTGACTTCTATGGAGAAAGTCGGGATCGGGAAATTAGAGAAAAGGGACACTTAAAAGAGGACTAGGACAAAACCCTTTGAGATCTAGGACTTTGAAGAGTCTCTACCCACGGGAGCACCGGAGTACTCGTGTTACCTCACCCAGGGAAGCCGGGTGCATAGGTGCCTTTCGGGGTCGGGTTTCGTCGTCGATTCGAATGGCGATCTGCTGCAAAGTGCTGCTGGCGGCCAAGAGAAAAGTGTCCGGGTGGATCCAAGAGTGGATCGGAGTTCTGAAGAACCTGAAAGCAGAGGGGACAGAGTCTGGGTCACTAGCCAGTGACCAGGAAGGCGATGGACAGATGCCCACCGATGTCGAGTGCTTCAGGTGCGTTGATGGTCGTCTTGACTCTTCAGCCACGAGGTCCAGGAGGCGTTGTCGGCGACCAGGAGCAGGATTCGGGCTGGTACATGATGTCTGTCGAGTGCTGAGGTGTCGGCGACCGGATTGGACCCAACAAGCCTTGGCAACGGCAAGTCTCGGTGAAGATGTAGATCGTCGATGGTGCAGACCAGCAAGGTCTGTGGAACTCACCCAGCGAGGGTAAGTGAGGGCAGGCCTGGAGCAACCAGGATACCAAGTAAGAAAAGGATTGGCCTTCGTTAAGGGCTACTAGCCAACGGGCTAGCAACCGCGAAGGAGCCTCGTGACGCCGCACGTGGATCTGGCTTACAGGACACTCGTGGAGTGGGGGCCAGTGATCTTCGGTGCAGGTGGTGCTGGAGGCTAGGGCTACTCGGAGCCCAAAGCACGACTTCTTGGGAGACCCAGAAGAGGATGCACTTGCAAATGTGCTCGGTGTCCAGGGGTCACGGTCTCAAGTCATCCACGATAGCCACGGGCCTCAGCTTTGCTGGGGACTCAGGGTAGCCTCGGGAAGTCTGAGAATCCACCTCTGGTGATGCGATGACTTCGGCGTCCGACGGGAGCTTCAGAAATGCGAACTGGACAGATGCTTCTTTGGTGCCTGCCAAGCAGGGGAGTCACTCCTTGACCCCAAGGGAGATTCTTCTGTCCTCTAATCGTGAGTAGAGCGTCGAAGGTCCAGGATTCAGTTACAGAGTTTCGTCCAGGGATAATCTAAAGTCCTAAGGACTGGGTTCCTACCTTTATACTAAAGATAGGGGTTGGACTACTCTGTGGCCCCACCTATGGGTGGGTCAGGGCAGAGGGTGGCTACACCCCTTTCCCTTTGTCCAGTTCGCGCCAAAGCAGGGGCTGCAAGCCCCTGATCCGGTTTGAACTGGGGTATGCACAGGGACACCAAATGTGCCCCCAGTGCAGGACTTCAAAGCACCCGAAAGTGCTCCCGCCCAGCCCCAATACACATTATCCTGTCTGGGGAGGTGGTCACACCTCCCTGGGACAGGAAACCTATTGTCCAGGCCTCCCCTGCCGGAGTTTCGTCCAGCAGCAGGAGGCCAGACTCGTGTCTGTGGCAGCAGCATCCATTTTGTGATGCCAGGGCTCTGGAAAGAAGTTACCGGACTAGTCAGAGTTAACATGTCTTTCCCTCTAGAAGGGTGGAATGCTACCCCCGCCGCCAGGATTGGCGGGGGGTAGTATTCCAAGATGTTTGACACCAAACACGACATGTTTAGGTGCAGCCATTCCAAAGTTAGCATTTTACCGCGAGGATATAATGCGCTTAGAGTATATGGTCAGGCTGCACTACAAACAGCATCAGAGATGGTCTCCGAATGCTGCAGAGGGGCCCTGCTCATGCAGGGGCACCCTCTCACATAGGAACCATGCACTCTGCCTTTAGGATTGATAAGGCCTGCCTTAGGAGTGACTTATAGGTTTATATGTGTGTATGTATTTAGTGATATAGGTAACCTATATCACAGTAAGGGGTGCATGCACCACCTTACCCAGGCTGCAGTAGCAGACCTGTGGTGTCAGTTTGGATGGCCTTCCAGGGGTGGCATAATACATGCTGCAGCCACTGGCAGGCCTCTGAGGTACCTATGCCCTTGGTACATAGTATACCATATACTAGGGACTTATAAGGGCACTCCAGATCCCAATCAGTGATGTGCCTAAGGCACATGGAAACCATTTTAGAGAGGAAGCAGCTAGGCTGTGGTTCTGATTAGCAGGGCCCCACCCAGACTGTCGAAAAACAGTGAAGCATCAGCAAAAAGTGGGGGTACCCATGTGAAGCAGATCCTACTCTCCTACAACCTGCATCCCAGCTGTGACACATGGGAGATATTCTGGTCCTTGCCTTTCAGTTTGGAACCATTCTACTGGGAGAGCATCTCCCCATCTGGCTTAGAACCTTGCTGCTCCAGCACCTTGATTACCTAGTTATCAAACCACTTATCAGCCAAATATCTCTCTCTCACATCAGACAAATACTATCTGAGTATGGTGGAGCACTCCTCCCTGAATAAGTCAATATCCATCAACTGATTGATGCAGACGTAAACAAGCATCAGTAAAATGCGATCACTCATCATCAATGTTCAGAGGGTTACAATTGGAAAATTGATTCAAAGTAATTTTAATATCACCATGTGCAAATTCCTTAGTCTCAACAGTAAATTGTCACAGACACTGTAATTGCCACATTTAGCCAGAGCTAGTCTCCCACACAAAAAGATAACACCAACCCTTACTGACTAATTGGGCTTAAACCCCTTAGTGGGACATGCCAAATGGTTTTTTGGTCAGTTGCTCTGTCATCCCATTTTTCTCATTTCTATTGTCCCTTGGCTTTATTTTATGAGCTCGCCTCTAGCATGCTATTGTGCCACTGGCACCACCATGCATGTTGCAGTATGCCTTATGAAATCACGTTTTACAGCTCATGTTGAGAAGCATGAAGACACCATGTCACTTTGCATGAACTGATTGTTTGGATCTCATCAGCAATAATAGGGTCACTAATTGTTTCCCCATTTTTCTCTCTACCGCTGCCCCCTCTTCCAGTACTTCTTCTCTTTTCTTCTACTTTCCTCTCTACAGGCCTTTTTTGTATCAGGCATAATTGCTTATGTCCTGACGATGACCCCTACATCCCTTAGGGGATCAAAACATCTTCGACCCCAGTACCGTGACTCCAATTGTTGATATATATTTCTTCATGTGAGCATGGGTACTTAACAATATTTGTGACATGTCCAGTATGCTTTTATTGTAGTCACGTGGCGGAATGTCTGAGTCTAGGAGATTTTGAACTTTTTTTAATGTGTTCTCCCACTTTATTGATTTGTTATTTAAAACTTAATAAATGTATTGGTTTTCCATTTGGACATTCAACATAGACCTCATTGTATTTCTATGTATCGACTGCTGTGTTACTTCACATGTAAGGGACCTTTGTTCCCTTAAAGATAGGTATAAAAGGGCAGCTGACTTATATGGCTAACATCCACAATGGCTGCACTCTATGCAATGGTGTTCAGGAGCAGTCGCGGCTCCTGGAGGGAGTGCTGCGGGGCGGTGGGGCGGGGCGGGGCGGGGGAGGGGCAGGGTGGAGGGTAGTAAACTCCGGCATATGGCCGAACGGAGGTAAGTACAGAAATAAATAAATAAAACGAATTACATTGCGCTCGCTGCAACGCCATTTGGAGTTGCAGCGCGTGCAATGTAATTCGTTTTATTTATTTATTTCTGTACTTACCTCCGTTCGGCCATATGCCGGTTTTTACTACCCCCCACCCTGCCCCTCCCCTCCCCCGCCCCACCCCTCCGCCCCGCCCCACCCCACCGCCCCGCAGCACTCCCTCCAGGAGCCGCGACTGGTCAGGAGGTGTGCACTGAGAGCTCTACATAGTAGGAGAAGGAGAAAGGGGGCATTTACAGCCAGCGTATAACTTTATTTAATCAAACTGAGGAGGAGGTGTATGTGAAATACAGACTCGGCAAGGCTGTCATATGGATATCGCCAATGAATTGGAGTCAATGCTTGCAAGGTCCAATGGAGGCAGTCAAGCCACAGATATGTTAGTGCCACTTATACTTTCATCGCTTTCTGGTGTTGGAATGGCAGACTTTTGATGTGAAGTAGGGCTCTCTTTAACCTCCAAGACATTTATTTGTTTTTAAGGTCTTATTCATCAAAGTATTTTCTGTAGTTAATTGGACCTTGAAATGTAGTGATCTGCGACACATTGATTTAGTGCTAGTGGCTAGTTTTCCATCAGACTCAGTCACTTTTTTTATGGAAACATCAGACTTTAGCTGCTTATGTCTCTGTTTGGTCTCCTTTTCCATAAAGATTTGACATAGTGCTTGTACAGCATCTGCCAGATCTGAAATACTCTTGGACAATAATAGAAAACCTGCATGATTTGTTTTTTGTAATTCAGTTACCCTACTCAACAAATCACATAGTGCTCTATGCTGGGGATTTTTTGGACAGTTAACATAGCACTTTCCAGTTTGCCAAAATGTTGGGCTAAGGGCCCTGCATCGTTCTGTGTATTTTGTTCACATATCTGAGGCCACGACCTGTTTATCACAGTGTTGCTCGGATATGAATTTACCTTTAAGAAATGAAAAGACAAGAGGCGTTTGGCAAAACAGGAACAAGTTGGTTTAATTAAACACAGCGGCTGGGAGAGTCTCAACAGAATGCGTCTGACGAAAGTCTCTTAGTGTACAAGTTTTGGCTGGTATTATATAATTTTTGTGAGGTACAATAAAACAATTTCTGCATTCGTGAAAAGCATATCAGCTTGGGCATCAGATAAGGACACAGAGGGCTATCGACCTCAGAGAGAGCTAGTGTGGGCCAGTGTGTGTGTGTGTCCAGGTGTCCGGCATGAGGAGCACATGATCACTACTTGTGGTGTGCATGTCGTGTTCAGGATGTTTCTATCTACATGTGGTATCTTGCCTTGTGGTATTTTTGGGGAATGCGAGGCTTTGGCCAAATGTGTTCTATTGGGGCCATTTACCTGACCTGTTTGTGGTCAAACTATCTATCTGTGGGATCGATCAGGGTTTTCCCTGGGCACGCATTTGTCTTTGGGTTAAGAGAGACCCCTCCTGTGACCTGGTATTCGATAAGCATCAGTGTGGGTCGCAGAAGCTGCCTGACCATGTATCTCTGACTCAGGGTTGATAGGGAGGTCGCCTTGGGTAAATCTGATAGCAATGAGGCAAGTTCACTGGATCTCCAAAAAATAATATGGCAGTCACTGGTATAATTTCTATCGACATTCTCAACATTGTGCATACAGTTGTCATAGCATACATAAATATTGCTTTTACTGATAGTGACATAGTTATGCATTCCTAAATCATGGGGTCATTGACACTGTTTTTACTAGTAACAACATTCTCATTCGTGCATAGATTGTGGCATGCATTGACATTGATACTACTGGTAACGTCGCTGTTGTGCAGGCATAAATTATGGCATACATTGACATTGCATATATTGGTATTGGTGTTGTTGGGCCTGCACATATCATGGTATTCATTGACATCTTATTTACCCATTCCGGCAACAGAATCCAATCCAGACTGTCCTTTGTGTGACAGAAACAGTAGCAGACGTGTTAGTGGTTGTACTTTGGATGATTGTGTCTTCGAAGGTTGTTAGTGGTAAGATGTCTTCTGGTTCGATATATTTCAAATTCAGTACTGAGTAGGTCTCGTCATCTGCGGTGTTTGTGGGAGTAACCTGTGGTTCTTCTGCTTGGAAATTTGCAGCTGCCTCTTCCTAACCTTCCGCAGTGACAGTGTTGGTTGTTTCTTACATGACAAAACATTAAAAGAAAACATTAATAACTATTTGTATTACACAGTCACTATCAATGCCCTAATAAGACATTGAATGCACTAAAAGTTTAGTCTCTATCAGACCCAGCTCCACCATCAGCACCAGTTTCAGCAGTACGGATCTTAAGAAAACAGTTCTATTCAGTACCCCGTAATCATCAGTGCAAGCATTAATAATTCAGTCACTAGTTGCACAGCAGTAGCAGCATTGCAAGCCTTAGTGGTCAGTTACCACCAGTTCCAGTTTCATTAGTTGATCTGTAATTATCAGTATGAGTCCTCTGGTACATGGCTTGGTTAGTCAGCCACCATATAAGTCTCTAAGCTACACAGTAAAAACCTCGGTAATCAGTGTCAGTACCACTATTTCAAGGCTTGGAACTTTCGGGTTAATGTACACACTTACAGGTCGAAAATATTGGATGCAAATTATGACCTTTTTGTCCGTCATTCTGCTATGCGACTTATGTACTAATATGTTGCATTGAAAAATGTCTATTTATAGAGGGTCATAAACTGACCTACCTAATGAATAATAATAAGGCAGGTTTCTATTTGTAACGCCCTGCGATTGGCTGTGAATGCAGGGATTGTGGCACCCTTCCCTAAATCTGTATACAAAAACAGGAAACATTATTTTAAAGTAGTCTCTGTCATAGAGCATCTGTTTCTTGTGTGGGAGTCTTGGGTGACAGATTTGCAAATGGAAAACTGCCTGCTTCCTCTGTCTATAGAGGAAGCAGGCAGTTGTCGCCTATTCAAATCTGTCAACACTGCATTGTTTACATTACAGTAATCTGACAACTGCAATAAAAGGCATACATCGTCAACACATTTCATTGTTGATCGAAACTTGTATGGGACACCGCTCTCAGGGGCACGGCTATTCGTGACTTGGAATGAGTTGCAGAACCTCTTTTGTGAGTTAGAAAAATGTTTTAACCTCAAAAACTGATTGTGTTCATTTTAAAAAACTCTTCTGTGGGCTTATACTCTGTGTTCGTGTGAATTGTAAGGTTTGTGACCACAAACGTAATCAATCGAAAATATGTTTATTTAGAGCATTGGCCCTTAAACAATACAACAATTTATGGCCATTGCACTAAAAAATGCCTTGTAAAACATTTTTTTAAAGAAAAGAACAAATACATAAATAGTGGTCAATTTCATCTGATAAAACTATAAGAATCTACCCATTTAAAATGTATTTTCAAGTGAAATATCTAATATAGTCCCATAAAATACAAAAAACCTCATAGATACTAAAACTCAATGATCGCTGTGCTGACTGCCCTCATGAATCACCCAATGGCACATGCTATGTCTAAAAAGCGCATGTCAGTTAATAGTTCTGCAATATGCCCATGGGTCATAATCCCATATTTCAGACCACAAACGTAGTTGGCATGACAGGCCCCAAGTCCCAGTGACTGCCAATGCCACCAATGTCAAATTATTAAATGATATGCTGGATAAGTGCCTGGCAACTTGACCATACTGTACCTTAGCATGCCACTAGAGTGCATTATAAGCCTGGCCCACACACCAACTACTTGTAAATAAGACGTAATATATGTATGTAATATACATAGGGCTCCATTCATAAAGGTACTTGCAACCATAAAGATAAGCTTAAGGCTGAAAATACCTTATTTACACGTCATGAATTTACAAAAGGATTCCAGGTAGGTGTTAAAACATTTACTGCTGGGTAATTCTACCCTATGAAAGCTGAGAAAACTGCTGTATTAAATCCCTTGTAAGGTGTGGGAAGCGAGAAGTACAAGATAAAGTCTGCATCGTAAGTTTCTAAACACCTTCAAATGTGTACTTCCCTAACCTGGAAATAGTCAGAAAATTACTTCAGTCTAGAGCTGTATTAACTCACCTCTGAGGATGGAAAGGGGTATGAATCACCTCTAGATTTAATGAAAGGAAATGGAAGGGCTTTTTCCACATACAAAAGTGTTATCCCAGGCAGGTAGGGAAAAATTTAAATAAATGTGTGTCTGCATAATGTGCCCTATTTCCCTTTGCAAAAATCCACACTATGTAGAATGAGGCACAGAGGGGATAGGGGACCATGGGATATTCAACATGATATTCTCCATAGTACATCTGGAAACCTACACCTGGCACAGCTTTCCAAGAGTACTACTGGAAATGTTTGTGAATTCTCAGAGATATTAAAACTGTACCTGTGAACAGGCGTAATTTTGGGGTCGCAGAATTTTCTACTTTGTTCATGAATAGGGGTCTCATGCCCTCATGTATGAAAGACACTGTTGGAGGATGGATTACTAGTGGGGGTAGGTATGCACCTACCACTAGCAATAAGGCCACCCCCACAATATAAGGTCCAGACAAGGTCTCAATACATTAGCCCCTGGCTTAACCCTTGGTAGATGGCTACGAGCAGGCAGGCTTAACTCAGGAGACAGGTATGTAAAGCATTTAAAAACATCAATACATTAAATAAGTAAGACACAACAAACAATAAAAAATCCCACATCAATTTATAAAAATAGGATATATTTTTATTTTTAAAATGACACCAAAATGATAAAAATCCAATGTAGGGAACCAGAGATTTTTTTTTTTTTAAATGTACCACTTTAAAGTGCTTAAAAACAAATAGCACCAACCTGGGCCATCTGGTTGCGCTTGACCGGGACAAAGTCAAATTTTGAGGCCGACTGTGATAGAGCCCTGGTCGTATTCACTAGGGGCCTGATTCCGATCTCGTTCGGAAAGCATACCGACCGAATCGGTTCTGGAATGCTTTCCGTACGACTAGGATCAAGGGAGTCCGACCGAACGAGTACGATGCATCCGGATCCGATTCGGTCGGACTCCCATTGCCTTCAATGGGATCCTGTGTTCCGAACGTGAACACAGGCTCCCTTTGAAGAAAGGGGTGGCTGGGGAAAACCTTTCACCCTGTGGCAGGCACTCCATAGTGCCTGCCATACTGTGTATGGTTGGAAAGGGGACACCCATGGGTACCGCCATGGGCCCAAATTGAAGGGCCCCGGGTGAAGGAGGGCCTGCTATGGGCCCTCAAAGACCGATTCTGGCAGCCTTTTCATTCCGGCCAAACCGAATCGGAAAGGCTGTCCCAATCGGTCATCATACTCGCTCGTTCGGAAATCAAGTCCATAGAGCTGTACGAACCGGCTCCGGCAAGGCTCGTCTTGTCCGAATGTCTTTCGGAACCCATTCGGTCAGCCCTACCGGTTTCAAGGCATCGTACTTGGTCGTTCGGAACTGGGAATGAGTCAGTCGGCAACAAGGGCCCCAGATAGGTTTTGGCAAAGCCGAATCTGATAGGGCCCTTCCAACGGAAATCGGAATCGACCCCTAAGTGGGAGGTCCCGGTCAAAATGTTACCTTCACACTTAGAACATTTTCTGGAGGATTTTTCTCTCAACGTTGTGTGGTCCCCTCCAAGAGGCCGATTTCAGTGTAACATCGTTGGACTGATTTTCACAGAGGCCCCGGTCAAATCCTGGAAGCCTGGAGCTCCAGAGCTTTTAGTGTGACAAACCTAAAATCCAGGCCGGGCCACAGTTGAAGGTAGCCGGCTTGACTCTTGACGTCGTGCCACTCCACTTATGATGCTTTTTCCAAATGATCCTCCAAACTTCTCAAAACATCTCGAACTTCTTCCTGAAGTTCCTCTTGAGGGTTCAAACTGTCCAAAACACAAATCTAAGACTCTAGAAGCTCTGAGACAGTCCTTGGAAGGTTGGACTACAGTTCCTACAATTCACCTGACCAAATCCTTAAAAGTCCACTGGAGGCACTCCAGGCTGGGGACTTCTTTGGGGAGATGGTGCAGACAAGCTCTTTTAACCTGTTGCTTTCAGGGAGTCAGGAAGTGCACTCCTTAATCCTTTGAGAAGGAAGGCAAAGTCCTCAGTGCTGTAGTTCCAAGGGTGCAAGCGGGAGCAGTCCTTCGGGGAGCAATCCTGTGTGGTGCAGACCAGAGTTCCAGCAGGGCAAATTGAAATTCAGAACAGAGGTGCGCTGCAGCTCTCACATTTTTATTCAATGAGCTGTTGCGACAAGTAGGGGGGCACACCTGTCCAATGGGGTGCAGGGTTCCACCCAAGTGTTGCATTGTCTTGTCCCACGAAGCGCTGCACTTTTAAAATTCAAGATGGAGGAATCCTCTCCAAGAGAGTAAGACCTAGCTAAACCAACCCCCTTGTGTAGATCATTCCATGAGCACTCTCCCTACCCTTCTGCAAATTCCTTTCCTGGTCTTGCCACCTGGCTGGGGGGTACAGGATGTGGGGATAGGTATGCCTGGCATTCCTTTGCAGTCCTCCTCTCTTTGAAGCCCAGCTTGGTTTACCCAGCCCCCTTTTATGACCCATCCTCTGCAGCTTCAGAGCTCTCTCCATCAGATAGCCTCTGCTCTCCGAGGCCACTTATCACCTCATCGAAGCAGCTTGGCTAAGCCTGTTAAGGCTGACCAGTCAGGAGAGGCCACTAGAAGGCTGGATTTTGGCATACAGAAAAGGAAGTTCTATAACTTCATTTCTGTACTAGTTATGATAAATTCAACAGTGGCATGTTGTTGGATTTATCATAACCAATCTTTCAAGTCTTTGAATGACATGTTAGCTCCTTTCTAGCAATAGTTCATTTAAATAAAATATTCTAATGTTAGCTTATAGAGCTATATGTGGGGAAACAAATATGGCAGTTTTTCCCTCACCAGGGCTTTTATAATGTTCCTGCTTATAGTTACAAGGCACCCCACCCATGGGGCACCTAAGGGTGAATAAAGGGGTGACTAGTTTGTAAAAATAATGTAGACTACCACTTTGGAAGTACCTGTACCACCAAAGTCGAATTTGCATGTGATTTATTTTTAAAGACAGCCTGAAAAGCAGGGCTGCCTTTAAAAATGACAGTAGGCAAAGCTGCCTTTAAAAATGACGATAAGCCAACAAAAGTGCACACTCCAGTGCAGGAAATCTACTGAGCCTCTAAACTCCCCTGTCCTATTTTATACTAGGGACTTATAGGCAGTTTGAATACCCCTTGCCCAAATATGTACTAGAGACTTATATGGTCTGTCATTGCCAATTGTAACTATACCACAGACCTTTTTCATCAGAGCACTGGCCCTGTGCCTGTTTGGCACAGTCAGAATCAGTTACCACTAGTATCAGTCAAAAAATGGGGGTGAAGAGGGTAAAAAGGGTGACTTTTTCACATGCCACCCCAAATGAAAAGTGATGGGTAACTAACCTACATCCAGGTAGTCCTCATCAGCTAAGTGGAAAAACCTAGAAAGTCGATTCGCATTGGCATGATTAGCCCCAGGTCTGTGTTCCAGTGTGAAGTCCATTCCCTGTAGAGAAATGGACCACCTTAATAGCTTTGGATCATCCCCCTCATCTGTATGAGCCATCTGAGTGGTCCGTGGTCAGTTTGAACATGGAAGTGAGTACCAAACACCTATGGTCTCAGCTTTTCAAGGGACCAAACCACAGCAAAGGCCTCCCTCTCAATGACACTTCATCTTTGTTCTCTGGGAAGAAGCCGCCTGCTAATGAAGGCCCTCCTCATTTATCTTTGTCAGCACTGCCCCAATCCCTTCTTCTGAAGCATCTATCTGAACCACACATTCCTTTGTGTAGGAAGGGCCCAGAAACACTGGTGCTGAGCACATAGCCTCTTTCAGGGTGTCAAAAGTCTTCTGACACTCTGGGGTCTACAGGACTTTCTTTGGCCACATTTTAGAAGTGAGTTATGTCAGGAAAGCCACAATGGTCCCATAGTTTTGAACAAACCTTCTATAATGCCCAGTCAGACCAAGGAATGCCCTGATCTGTGTCTGGGTTTCAGTGGCGGCTGGTGACATTTGAAAGTGGTGAGGCGTAAAATTATTGTCGTATTGCACTGCAGCAAGCGAGCGTAGCGAGCGAGCCCGAACAACCTAAGGGGGACACCCGCGAAAATTTTGAAAAAAAGATTGGGCAAATGGTGCATTTTCAAGCAAATTTGAGTAAGCAGGAAGGTTAATAAAGCAATAATATTGAATTATTTATCATTTAAGAAATTGCCAATTTTTATGAGCTATAGAGGACAATCTTTGCGTATGCTGATGTTATCATTTGCCCATATTAACCTTTGAACACACTGATACACTTGTAATGGTTTTAACTATACAATAAATACATTCATTGACTGTGTAGTGCTGTACAGTGCTGGGAAAGAGCAGGCTGGACCCGACTGTGTCAGTCGCAGCCACTTAGCTCCAACTTGCAAGCAGCCCACTGAGCTACCCTGATGGCCTCCTATGACAATGTTATTTGCCCCTCATGACACAGACTTGAACAGAGAATCCCCTGCTTGAACTGAGGCCCATGACAACCTTCCTATGACGTGCTGAGTCTAGGAGAAGGTTTGTACGGCTGCCGCCGGTACTGGTTTGAAAGCAGGAGGTGTGCGCCACAGGCTCCAGCCACATACTCGAGCCACGAGGCAGCCACGTCTCCTCAAAGTGTATTGCCCAAGATCACAACTTCCCGAAGCTGGAGGTGAGGGCGGATGTGACGCTCGCAGTACACCTGAGCATGTCATCTCTGTCGGGCCAAGTACACAGCAATATGCCCTCTTGTTCTTACAATTCTCAGAAAAAGGTGTGCCGCCCTTTGCACAATGTCACCCGTGTGTGCAGCAACAGTGTCGCCAACTCAACCTGCTCTATCAGCGTGTCCTAATGAGAGGAATGTTCTCACTCTGTCACTCGGATTTATGATTATACCGCTGAGGCAGGGGTTGAAACACTTCCAGCTTCTTGAGATTCTCTTCATTCCACCTCGCCTCCCAGCGCAGGACCTGCATGCGCCAGTGAATAACCCCAGTTCACTTTCAGGAGCCTCGCACGATTCAACTCCGTCTGTTCTGCAGGTTAACTGGCCCCTCCCTCCTCCAAACCGCATTCCCCCGTCTTCATTCCAAAACGCCAGCATACTAACATCACGTTCTTCTTTTGCACGATTAATATAAGTGTCTGAAAATCTGAGAAGCTCATCTTGCTAAAGGTTGCGCTCTCCATGACTAAGCAGGTCAACGCCGTTTCCTCATCCTGCTTCAACATCCTCCGAATGCTCCGCAGGATCTTCAAGTGGATCCCCACCGAAACAAGAAAAACAGTCACCCAGGCCCTCGTCAACAGCAGGCTGGACTACGGAAACGCCCTCTACGCAGGAACGACGTGCTAAGCTCCTGAGACGGCTGCAACGCATCCAGAACGCCTCTGCACGTCTTATCCTCGACATCCCCCGACGCAGCCACATCACACCCCACCTGAGAGACCTGCACTGGCTCCCTGTCAACAAGAGGATAACCTTCAAGCTCCTCACCCACGCACACAAAGCACTCCACAACTCCGGACCAGCCTACTTCAACAGACGACTCCGCTTCTACACCCCCACCCGCCAGCTCCGCTCAACCAGCCTCGCCCTCGCCACAGTCCCCCGCATCCGGAAAACGACCGCCGGCGGCAGATCCTTCTCCCACCTCGCCGCCAAGACCTGGAACACCCTCCCCACCAACCTCCGACAGACCCAAGACCTACTGGCCTTCAGAAGACTCCTCAAGACCTGGCTCTTCGATCAGTAGCAGCACCACCCCCCTCTTCCCCCAGCGCCTTGAGACCCTCGCGGGTATGTAGTGCGCTTTATAAGTTACATGATTGATTGATTGATTGATTTCTTCAACTCCTTCTATAAAGAAGATTATGGCACTCTATTATTGCTGTTGTCCTCTCTTAAGGTAACCACATGTCCGCCCTTCACGGGCCATCCACAATGGCTTGTGAAACGGCAAGGTGCACATGCAGGGTCAGCACACAATGCAAAGTGAGGATGGGCAATTGTGAAAAGTTTGGTGCCAGTAACATCCCAGTAGTGATTAAAATAATGGTAGAAGCAGTGCCATGGCGTGCACCCCCATTCTCTTGCGGACTCATTCATTGAGCAACTAAAAGATTGTGTGACAGAAGTCGGAAGGTGTTCAAAGAGACAGCAGACTTTGGGATGATTTTTTTTTTTTGTTGCAGTTTTATTATAGCGCAAACTCTGCCCAATGGCATTGAAGTGCTTTACATCAGCACCAGATGACATTACAGACCAAGGTCACATTCCTGTTTGTAGGCACGGGGAGATTAAGACATTTGGCCGGAATGAAATCACAGGATGTTGATCCGACGCTCGTGGTGATAGCTGACTGTCACTCTCTTGTGAGATGCAGTGTACATGGGGATGTGCCTTATAGGATGGCAAAGCGCTAGTGTGTGGTGCTATGTTCAAAAGCATGAGAGAGAGGGAGAGTGTAAGCACGAGAGAGAGGAGAGGGTAAAAGCACGAGAGAGAGGGCGAGTGAAAGCACGAGAGAGAGGTGAGCGTGGAAGCACAAGAGAGGAGAGGGTGGAAGCACGAGAGAGAGGAGAGAGTGGAAGCATGAGAGAGAGGAGAGGGTTGAATCACGAGAGAGAGGAGAGAGTAAGCATGGGAGAGAGGAGAGAGTGTAAGCACAACAGAGAGGAGAGAGTGTAAGGAGTAAAGAGTGTAACCACGAGAGAGAGGATACAGTGTAAGCACAAAAGAGAGGAGAGAGTTTAAGTACGAGAGAGAGGAGAGAGCGTAAGCACAAAAGAGAGGAGAGAGTGTAAGCACAAAAGAGAGGAGAGAGTGTAAGCACGAGAGAAAGGAGAGAGTATAAGCATGACAGAGGAGAGAGTGTAAGCACGAGAGAGAGGAGAGAGTGTAAGCACGAGAGAGAGGAGATGTTATAAGCACGAGAGAGAGGGACAGTATAAGCACGAGAGAGAGGAGAGGCCAGCACCAGTGCAACGATATCGGTATGTCCCTCGACTTTGAAACTTACCTTAGGGAATGGTGTATCTGCGCAAAGGAGGGGAGGTGAGAAATGCTAAAGCAAGAGGACTGATTTCTTTATTTGGTACCTCGTTTCCGTAGTGAGAAACAGTAAATTATCCGAGCAGCGCACAGGTTATTCCTATTGTGCGTGTTTTCGAAGTGCTAGAAAGCACAGATTTACAGCATTAAGTGGTCTTCTTAGTAATATGCGCTATTCACTAAAAACTGAAACTTCTACCTCAGGCTGGAAGCGCCTAGAAGGTGTTCACACTGCCCGCTGTTGGGTTTATAAATTGTCTCACTCTGAATAATTTTTTTTTTGCACAGTGCATTAATTTAGGACGCACATTCATGCCAGCATTTCTGTACACTGGTCACTACCCTAAGGCTGTGCTCTACAAACCTCAGTGAAGGCCAACGGTGCCGAGAAGGTGCGCATCCCACAGCAGGTGTAGCGATTTCCAGTGGTGTCAGCGCCGCTGTGGACCCATGTAAAGGCGTTCCCGTTCTACCCAACTGTAGGGATGGGGGTGGGGGTGGTGTTCTTTGCCTGTTTTGTGGCTCCTGGCACCTTGATACATCAGTGCTAGAGTGAACGCTGTTCCAAGTCAATCTCATTAGCGCCGAGACGTGGCTTATTCCGAACCCTGGCATTCATAAACAGTGGTCAGTAGTGGTTAGTTTGCATTCTAGCGTCTAGAAGTGAGTGGGGTCTCTCCGAGCCCTCACTTTAGGTTCTTCCGATGTTCAATTGGCCCCAGCCCCCTAAAACACAGAAACACCCAACTTATATCCTAGCTGCTAGAAAAGGTTGAGTAGCCAGAGGCGCTTTGGTCGCACTCACCTTGCACTTGCGCCCGTCGATAGCGCCCAGATCCTCATCGAACTCGACGCCCAGCATGAAGCAGTCCCGGCCGGCATGACTCGAGGGTACGCGCGGGGAGGGGGGTGGAGGGGGAGGCGTTTAATATAAAATAAAAACAAACTTACCAGGCATCTCCTCTGTCGGTCCCGCGTCGCATCACGTCTCCTCCCACAGACGTGGAACTAACTTCCCCCGCTCTTTTGCTTAAGTGGCAAATCAGAAGACTGGGGGCGGCTACTCGGCTGTATCCTGGCATTTGACAGGGCATGGGGCGACTGTACGTCACCGCCCGAGCAGGATCCTATCTTCACACTCCTGCACTACACTAGGCATGCGCAGCATACCTAATGTAATGTCAATGGAGTGGGGAGCTGAAAGAAAAAGCGTTCTTCTCACAGATGCGCAGCAGGCACTCGCACGCAGGCGAGAGCCTGCTGCTCTCGCCTGCGTGCGATGTGCGTTTGTTGTTGACTCTGTCATGCGCACTTGAGGCTGTGAAGCAGCTGCCAGCACAGGCCGGAAATGTAAACAGACGAATTGTCAAAGCTGTCAATTCGTCTGCTTACATTTCTTGCTGCCCGATTAGTGAGCAGTTTTTCCTGTTGATTGTCTAGTGGGGCGCTGCCCTGGCGCCCCTATGGACCAGCCACCACTGCTGGGTTTTAGCACCTGTCCAATCCAAAATGGTTTGGAATTTGGCCTGAGGATGTTGTACATGGACCCCACCTACAAGGTGGCCCTGGTACACAACTGAACTCTGACCTATTTGACACTTACTGGCATTAATAGTCAGGCCTGCCTGCTGCTGGGCCTGAAGCACTTCCTTCCAGTTGGCCTAAATGTAGGAGGCTGGCTTAGACTATGGTGCCCACTTATTTTAGTGATGCACCTTGCACTAATCCAGGCAACCCTTATTTTAGTGGTCTAAGATAACAATAAAAATCTCTCAAAGTGGTAGCTGTAGAGAGCAGCCTTCAGGCTTATCCTGAAGGAGTGTAAGCAGCTCGTTTTACCAGGTTAATCATGTAGTGTGGGTTAAACGTAAAAGAACCACACAGTGTTTATATAAAAATACTCCTATTTATTACACAACACTCACTAACACATTTAATACACAACACTCACTAACACCAAAAATACTTAAATTGCAATACGGTAAGTAGCACATAATACAGTGGTTCCCAGGAATAGACCAAACCATATATTAAGAAAGTGGAATGCGAACTGCAAAGGAGGATGGGACTTGCACCAAAAGACCCAGAGGACCCGGTGACACAAGAAACCACCCAAGGTAAGTACCCAGGAAACCCATGGAGGCTGTGTGCAGAGTGGGAACACCGCAGATGTGGTGAGGATCCTGTACTTGGCTGGAAGAGATACTGGAGGCTGGAGCTTCTTGTAGCCCAAAGATCTCTGGAGTGCAGAGCCAACAAGCCAGTGGTTCTGACGATGGATACTGCCCTCAAAATTGCAGAGAGGAC
The DNA here is from genome assembly GCA_963921515.1 of Calotriton arnoldi. Classification (NCBI taxonomy): domain Eukaryota; kingdom Metazoa; phylum Chordata; class Amphibia; order Caudata; family Salamandridae; genus Calotriton; species Calotriton arnoldi. The sequence continues at coordinate 210,247 of CAWUFW010014912.1, forward strand.
AGGTCAGGCCTCGAGGAAGTTGCAGAACCACCACCTGTGTGCTGAGCCTTTCGAAGTCTATGGGACGTTAGGAGCAGCAGACAAGTCAGCTTTGTTGCAGTGCCTGCAAATGCAGGGGAGTCACTCCTTCATGCGAATGGAGATTACTTCGGTTGTCCTTGATGCTCACAGGTCTGTTGAAGATCGTGGAAGAAGCACAGACACAGACAATGAAGAAGACTTGCAGAACAGTGAGACCAGGAGCAGCAGGAGTCTTTCTTTGTGCACTCTCGGTTCCGGTCGAAGTCCAGCGAAGTCCAAGTGTCCAGATGGTCGAAGAGTGATGTGGTTTCAGGCTTGATTCTTGTCTCATGATGAATCTAAGAAACCACCCACAGGTAAGCCCTCAAGTACCCCAGGGAAATGGTTGGAAAGACTCAGGGGTCCCTGCCAGAGGAGGGGCTGGACAGAGGGGAGACTACTTCCATGTCCTTTGCCCAGTTTTGCGCCAGAGCAGAAGCCAAGGGCTCTCTGACCTGGCTCAAAATGGAGTATGCAAGGAGGGAAACAAATCTGCCTTTCACAGCAGTCTGGTGGTGCTGGCAAGCGCCCCCACCCCAGCCCAATACACTGAGTCATGTCTGGGAAGTGGTCACACCTCACTGCGACAGGTAACCTTTTGTTTTACCTTTCCCTGCTCGAGCTTGGCTCAGCAGCAGAAGGGCAGAATCGTGTCTGTGGTCGGCAGCAGCACTAGCTTGCTGTCAGACCCTGAAAGTCTGTTACTGCTAGTACAGAGGGGTACCCCAAGGGAGCCCCCTAGTACATGGGACATACTTCCAACACTGGAATCGGTGTTGGGGTATGATTCCAACATGTTTGATACCAAACATGACCGTGTTCAGTACAGCCACTATATAGTTAGACATCTCGTAATTACTGATATCTACTATATGTATTAAAATGGCTGACTGCACTTACAAAGCCTGGAGAATCGACTACGGGGTTTGTAGGGGTGTGCTGCTCATGCAGGGGCACCCACACACGTATAACCAAGCACCCTGCCCTCAGGACTGAAGTGCCTGCCATAGGGGTGACTTATAGGTTTTAAGAGTAGTGACTCCAGATATAAGGAAACTTATATCTATTGTGAGAGGTGCAAGCATTAACTCACACAGGCTGCAATGGCAGGCCTGTAGTCACAGTTTAAGTTGACTCCCATGGGTGGCACAATACATGCTGCAGCCCATGGGAGACACCTGGTGTACCTATGCCCTGGGTACCTCAGTACCATATACTACAGACTTACATGGGTACACCAGTAGCCAATTGTGAATGTACAAGAGTACTTACCATGGTCAATTTAGGGAGAAAGCACAGTGACTGGGGTCCTGATTAGCAGGATCCCAGTCAGACTAGTCAAAACATACTGACACCTAGCAAAAAGTGGGGGTAACCATGAAAGCAGATCCTATTTTCCTACAATACTCCTAGGTAGAATTGTACACAGCTATATCAACTATATAAGCTGCACTGAACTGCTCCAGCCCAGATAGGACCCTGTTCACCAACCTTTGGAAGGTGGCAGGGGTATTCTTTAAGCCAAAGGGCATTGCTTTAAACTGGTAAAGTCCCTCTGGTGTGAAAAATGCTGACCTCTCCTTTGCTTCTTCACTAAGGGCAATCTGCCAGAAGCCTGAAGTCAAGTCAAATGTCCTCAGGTACTTAGCACCCCCTAGCCTGTCAATGAGCTCATCAGCTCTAGGTATAGGGTGAGCATCAATCTTAGTGACTGCTTTCATTCCTCTGTAGTGCATACAGAGCTTTAACTCCTTCTTTCCCTCTCTGCTGGTAAAGTTTGGGCACCAGCACCACTGGACAGGTTCATGGACTGTCACAAGACTCAATTACTCCCAAATCCAGCATCTGAGCTACCGCCGCCTTGATGCTGGCTCTGACCTAGTCAGGCAACCTGTACTACTTTCCCGTGACAGATAGGCTGTCCCCAGTCTCTCTAAGGTTGGATAGGCCCAGTCCACTTGTCCCGGAGGGCCCTAGGGGCCACAGGCTCCAACACCCACACCAATTGATCTAGAATGTTCTCATACATGGTAGCCTTTTGATCATGCCTCATGAGCTACTGGCTGGTCCCCGGTTTTCTGCTTGCCTTGTACATGTACTCTGCCATTCGAGATCTCAGGCCTAGCAAATAATCCAGCACATTGTCCTGGGCTTCTTTGAGAGGCTTTTCCCAAGACTCTCTCACCAGGCACAATGCCCCCCTTAAAGGGTGCCCAAACAACAATTCAAAGGGGCTAAAGCCAACCCCTTTTTGTGGAACCTCCCTGTAAGCAAATAGTAGGACTCGGGGGAGAACATTCCACCTCCTCCTGAGTTTGTCAAACAAACTATTGATCATGCCCTTCAGGGTCTTATTTAACCTTTCCATCAGATCATTATACTGGGGAAGATATGGGGTGATGAACTTGTAGGTAACACCTCATTCATCCTGAATCACTTTCAGACAGCTGGACATCATGTTCGTGCCCCTCCCTGAAACAACCTCCTTTGGTAAACCCACTCTGGTGAACACACCAAGTAGGGCCGTAGCCACTGAAGGTGCAGTGACTGTTCTGAGGGGTATTGCTTCAGGGTATCTGGTGGCATGATCCACTACCACCAAGATAAACCTATTCCCTGATGCTGTTGGGGGTGCTAGAGGTCCCACAATGCCCACCTCCACCCTTTCAAAGGGAATCCCAACCACTGGCAGTGGTATAAAGGGAGCCTTTGATTTGCCCCCTGTCTTGCCACTGGCCTGACAGGTTGCACAGGAGCTAAAAAAAACTCCTTCACTTTGGCAGACATGCTGGGCCAAGAGAAATAGTTAACCAACCTATTCTAAGTTTTATTCTGTCCCAAACGACCTGCCATGGGGATGTCATGGCTTAACCAACCTCCAAGTAGACTTTGTGGAAGCCACTGACATCACTCTTCTCTTGCCTGGAGGCAGTCTGTCTCAGGGCCTCAAGAGTGTGACACTCTCTCTGTCCCTGACACAACTCCTCTCTGGAAGGTCCACCTGCCCCTTGCAATTCTGCCAAGTTGGACTGATCTTGCAAGGGCGGAATCCCTACCTCAGAGGTCAGATCGTCCCCCTCAGGGTTGGATTCCTCCTGCACCTCTAGAATTCTATGGGCTGGCTTACCAGACCCGGTGCCCTTTTTCTTGTCATTAGGTGCTTGGCCCATTGTTCCAGGGTCAAGTGTTCATCATTATCTCCCTGGATAGTCTGTGAACTGGTCACAGCACACACCCACTCAGGTAGGTCAAGCATCCTTGCATGGACCATTCTCTCCACCTCTGACCAGTCAGATGCTTCAAGATCTTTTCCCGGTAGGCAGTCCGCTGGGAGTGCAGGAGACACCTACCTGTTTAGCGCTTTCACAGCTCCCCATTCCAAACTCTCCATTGCCATGGGATCGAGTTTGGCTCTGCTGTCTTTATAAGTTACCTGGTAAAAGACACTAGGCATGCCCTGGGGAAACCAGTTTCTCTGTGACCATAGTCACACTGGCTCCTTTGTCTCTCAGAGCCTCAACCTCATTTCCATTAATCTTTGGCCTCTGCCTACACCTCTCTAGACTGGGAGGCATGACGGCCAGGGTTGCAATTTCCACCCCACCCAAGGACACTAAGGTTGCCTCTGTCAACCCCTTCCCCAGCTCTGGGACAATCTCCACCCCTACACCTATGCTGACAGTCCTCTGGGACTGCCCACCAGTGAGGGGTTTCTTCATGAGACAGTATCTCATCTCTTGTGTCCTGGCTGCAAATGGTCAAAATACGACCTGCCTTCATCAGGTCATGGAATTTTCCTGGCTGTGCAGGGCCAAAGGACTTCCCCAGATACCCATTCTTGAAAGTGGCTTGGCTCGGGTCCCTTCCCCCTTCGCAGGTTTTTGTGGATCCTGCCCTTTTCTTTTGCCATAGGGCAGCGCCGCAGAAAGGCTTGCGGCGCTGCCTTATGGCAAAAACTCATAAATGAGGCCTTACATATTCAGATAACTTTGCCATGTCAAAAACTGCCCATTGTCAGCTGACCTTTTATTTTAAGCACAGGATATCCATTATCATTTTTTAATTACATATATACTCCAAATTAAAAAACATACATAAGCAACTACTGAAGTTTGTGGTAAGACAAAAAACCAATGCACACAGGTGTCACAGACAATTTTATTTTAAGGAGCTCAATTCTTTCTTTCAGTGAGATAAAAATTGTAAGAAACAATTGTGCAGGGCTAATGTTCCAATGGCATCCTTTAGAAATTATTTTTAACTGGGCAAATCCAAATCACACTAGGTTGCTAGTCTATGTGCTGCATACAAACTCCCTTGACCAGCCCAACAATGAAAAGCATCTCTAGCAATCTAGATTATCTTGAGTAAAACAAACTGCCCAGGATCAGATGAAGGATATATATGCCGCTTATAGTAGTGTGATGTACTGTTCCAAGGTTAAGTACACATTAAATAACCGATTATAATAATAATAATCTTTATTTGGCAGTAATCACAGCCATAAAAGAGACCACATTTAAATTCAAGTACATTTGTTAGCAGCAAGTCACCCAAATGTGCAAAGTCGCAGAATGTCCTTATGATCATCAGTCACATAAAACATTTCTTGGCCTCAGTGCAATTCTTTGACAGGGAGTCACAACAAAAAACAGAGAAACCGTGCAAACATTAGCCAGAAGCAACAGATACAATAGAGCTACACAGGCCTACAGTAATCGCAACCATAAAGTAAACCACAGTTAGAATCAACGTTACAATGGGCAAAATCGCAAATATCCTTGTGTTCTTCAATCACATTTAGAGTTTCTTGACTTTAGTGCCGCTCATAAAAAGTTAATCACACAAAATAGCGTGCAAACATTAGGTAGAAGCTGCAGATACAATAGTGCTACACGGGCGTGCCTAAATCTCAATTCTTTTAAAAGCAATTTAAGAAACAATTGCCCGGGATGCGTAACATTTTTACACAAAAAAACAAAATGTAGGGTATCCTGTGGAGACCTATTGTCGCAGCCACAGAGATCTCTATCTTCTATATGTGGAACAAAACCGGAGGGGAATGCCAGTAAATGGTGGAGCAGGTTCAATCTAAAATGAGTAATTAAAAATTTGTCGTCAGCATTTGCTAAAATAGATAAATAAGACTCCACGCCCTGCACAGACTTCACTAGGACGTGCCCCCTTACCAAGGGTTTCCTAAGCTCCTTTTCCTCCCATGAACCCATTGCATATTTAAAAATCAATTCCTTAACAGCATTCTTTTCCTGTGGCTTGACTATATCATGTCTTATAAAAAATATCTGCTCTGCCTAAAGCTGTGAGGGTTTCCTTAACATATCTTAACCATGGGATTTTTAAGGCATGGTTGAGTGTGAGGCAGTCCTGGATTACTAAACAATTAAAGCCTGCCTCCTCACTAGACCAAATCTTCACCCAACATAACAAAGGTTTGACAGCCACCATATCCATTATGTACTTTGTACCTAATTCTTCATGTACAGAGTACGAGGGGGTACCCGGGGGTACTTTCAGGATTTGTCTAAAATATTTATTTTGTGCGGTCTGTAATTTGTTGCTTTATACCCCCATACCTCACTTCCATATAAAGCCTTAGAAATACAGAAGGAATTATCCAACTTTAAAATTACCCCCGGTGACAATGTTCCTAGTCTATGGGCATAGTTTGCAATTGCTCCCATTGATTTTTTTCATGTCCAGTAGCTTCCCCTCCTGCAAATATTTAAAATTAAGTTTATCATCAAATAAGATACCTAGGTAAGAAAAGGCCGGTACCTTCATTAAACTATGTGTGCCTACTTTATATGGATTATGTCTAGATGCCTGCTTACCAAAATCCATAATGTACGATTTAGTCAAGTTCGGTGGCAGGTCCATCTCATTCATAAAGGACACAAACCCATCAAGTAAGACCTACAGGCCCCTTGGGGTTTGTGCTAGCAGTACCGCGTCATCCGTGTACAACAAAACGGGAACCGGTCTCGTGCCTAACCTAGGGGTGTCAGCCTGTAAAGCTATCAAGGATGATTCTAGTCCGTTAATACATAATGTAAATAAAAAAGGGGCTAGTATACATCCTTGTCTTACCCCTCTGAAGCATTTAAAAGGATCAGTAATATTCCCTTCCTGAGTGTGTCTAACTACAGCAGTAGTGCTAAGATGTAGAGTCAATAAAACATTTATGATCGCCGGGTCAACCCCAAGATTACCAAGCAAAAGCCACAGTTTATTGCGGTTCACCCAGTTGAATGCCGCAGTGAGATCCATAAAACTCAGGAAGAGGGCTCCAGGTTTGGCTATCGTATATTGTGAGATTAAAAGATAAAGATTTTGATACTGATCAATTGTTGACTTACCTATATGAAACCCATATTGCACCTCCGAAATGATTTGCTTGGTATCTGCCCAATCCAAAAGCCTATTTAATAAAACCCGGCCAAGAACTTTGACAGTTGCATCGATAAGGGATATACAGGCACATGCATCAACCCTTTTTGCGAGCGCAAACGGTGCGATTCGCAAAAATCGGCCGTTTGCGCCCGCAAAAAGGGCATTGGCGATGCATCAAGGTTCAAGGCACTCGCAAATTGAGAATTTGCAATTAATTGTGATTTCTCAAATTGCGTTTGCATCTAAGGAATCGCAATTTGCGATTCCTTAAATGCAATGCACGAACCACTTTAGAATAGCGATTTCGCTACTAGGGGGCGCAAATTACCATCAAGTTGAACTTGATGGTAATTTGCAAAAACTTTGAAAAATGCACTGAAGTGCATTTTTCAAAGTTGTAGGTTACACACACACATGCCCTTGGGGCATGTGTGTGCACAACATGTGTGCACAGAGGAATTTCAGGGGTGCAACAGGGTGTCCTTTTGACACCCTTGCACCCTTGGAATTGCATGCGCAATTTGCGAGTACCTATTGGTACTCGCAAATTGCGCATGCACTTTCCCATTCATTCCTATGGGCCTGTAGGCCCAGAGGAATGAATGGGACGCAATTCCTTATTTGCGACTCACAATTTGCGAGTCGCAAATAAGGAATATGTAGGAATCGCTAATTTATTAGCGATTCCTACATGCATAGGCTTTTGGGAGTCCTTAATTATCGCAATTAAGGACTCGCAAAGGCCTACTTTGATGCATGTGCCTGATAGGGTGATAACAGTGAGGATTGTCCCTATCCTCTTTCTTAAAAATCGGGACAATGGTGGCCGTGGACCACGAGGGAGGCATTACTGTCCCTACTGCGGCATTTAGTACCCTGGTTAAAACTAGGGCTCAGACATCTATGTTGTCACGAAAAAGGTCCGGAGGAATCCCATTGGGTCCGGGAGCCTTATTTCAGGAAAAACCCTCAATTCCCAACCTAACCTCGTCAAGAGTAAAGGTAATGGGTCCAGCTCTAGAAAAGTGGTTTAGGTCCATAATGGATTGCTCACTGTAACCATAGTTATAAAGTGCCTCGGAGTGAGCCTTCCATTGCTCTGTGGTAATGTTATGACTTAGTCCCGGTTTTTCCAGCTTGGAAAACCAGGGGCTGTTGATAACCGTCCAGAAGAGGGTACTGTCCTCTTGTTTGCATGCTTCCATTAACTCCTTCCATGCTTATTTTTGTAGCAGGCGCTTCAGGCCCTTGATAGCACCCTTATAACTACTGCGACAAGTTGCCACCCAGAGTCTGTCGCCTGGGATCTATTTCACGGCCATCTTGAGTTGCCGCAGAGCCCGGGAGCACTCCCTGTCAAACCATCTCAGAAAATCAGCACGAGGAGTGACTACCGGGACAGTTAATAGACTTGCGACTGATTGCGCACTTGCAATGAATGCCTGTATGGTTTCTTCTCCAGGGGCTAGCAAGTCTGAACACACTAGAATCTCCTGTTTTCTTGTTCTAAAGAGAGAATGATTAAAAGATGTGATATCCAACTGTGACCACCTTAGGCGCCTCCCTTGATCAGTTGCAGACATGGCGCCCACATTTACCCTACGACACACGTTGCGGTTACCGGGCACTTCCAGCACCATGGGCAAAGGATTGTGATCACTAAAAGGGCTGTGTTTAATATTAAAATAAGATATAAACCGCAACAGCAGAAAAGAAACAAAAGCAAAATCAATAATAGTTGCACACCCCCTGCCTTTATAGGTTGGCGGCACAGGAGAATCAGGGGGGATTCGCAATCAAATGCAAAGTATGTGTTAAACAAAAGTGTTTAGAAGAGCATTCAGTTGACGCCTTTCTAAGGAATGCTCCATGTGTAATCCCCCCCTAATCGTGCATTTGGACCAATCTCGCAAATTCAATGCTAGGTCTGGGCATAGATGACGGTTAAAATCTCCTACTAAAATTAGAAGCGCCTGTGGTAAACCTTCACCCTGAATCAGCTCGATGTGGCCACTTAACTCCATAAGACTTGTAGACCCATGGTTCTTCCGTTTAGCATTATAGAAATTAAATAATGTGAAAAGAAGCGATTTAGCAACCACATATATAAAACCTTGTGCTACTTTGGAGTCCCAGTTGAGGTACTTCACAGATCCTGATGTTTATGAAGATAATTAAACCTCCCCTTGCTCTTCCTGTTTTTGCGCCCTCTGCCGGGCTGAAAAATGTTTTATAACCCTCGAGAAAAAAGTTATTTTCAATCTCCCAAGTCTACTGGATATAAATATTGTTAAAAAGTCTAATATATTGGAGCCACCTATCATCAGCAAATTTTGCAGCTAAACCTGCCACATTCCAGGAAATAATGTTTAAATTTAAATTTAAATCCCCCCCCCACCCTTGGTATGGTTTAAGAGTGGCCCAATGGGACCCGCCATTGGGCTACTAGGCCCAACAATACTTGAGCAACTCAAATGATGGCCTGCAATTACACTAATCTGTGTCTCCCTAGTCACCAGTCTCTGTCACGGTGGTTCTGCAAGCATGACGCTAGCTTTACTTTTACCCTCACACTCACACTCTCGCTTTCAATCTGGGTCGTTAAGATCCCTCAGGGGAGTGTAGGGATTAAGCGTAGTCTGTATTCCCCCCAAATGAGGAAGAACCCCTTTCCTGGGTTGAGGATGGTTGCTAGCTATGGCATAATAGGTGGGCCTATAGAAAAAACCCGCTGGTAATGACTTAATACCAGAGTCAAGATAGAGGGGCTGAGAGGTCTGTCGCAAGATGTTGCATGCCAGTTCTGGAAGTCTGAATGTGACTATCACACAATCACCCTCAAATGTTTTCCTAGACCGTCCCATCCAAAAAACCCTCCTAGCCATCAGAATGTGCCTATGGTCTTCCACTTTAAATCTGGTGTATATGCTTAGCCAGTGTGTTACTTTATTGATCAGTTGGTCAGTGGATTCGTCCCTTTGAGGGCCAAGACCTGGCATCCCTACCAAGACCACAGTGTAGGAGCAGCAGGCTGGAGGGAGATCAGTTACTGGTAAGCCAGGGCTATTCATGGCAGCTAAACTAACTGTCTGTACTTCCCATTGCTGTGAGGGGGAGCGCTGGTGTGTGGGTCTGAACAGCGTGAGCTGGGGTTAAGAGGTCGGGGTCGGGTACCCAAAATCTCTGATTCACAATTTATAACTCTCAATGCCCTAGGATTAGCAATGAGGGTCTGACTGATGCTTGGGGTATCTGGGGGAAGGGGATTCCCATTTGTGCTGTCTGCTGCTGAGAGATAGCGGTCGGGGTGTAGTGTAGCTCCTATTTCCCTAATAGGCTCTGCGCATTGGAAAAATATATCCTATAGGTTTGACATAGGACTAAGGTCAGTATGTCCCTATCGAGTATATTAAACTTAATTACTTGTGCCAGCTAGCTCAGAGGCCACTAGAAACTCCTTGACAACAAGAAGGGAGTAGTTTCTGGCAGCCGCAAAACATGACCACTATGTTTCCCTTTAGAATCAGAACGTGTCCCAGAGTCGTGGAAACAATAGATAACTATTTCACTCAGCTCAATCGTGCATGCTTAGTTTTCTCCAAGTTACACAGAAAGAAATAGACGGGCGTTTTCAATAAAAGATTTATTGAACAGTCTTGTTTCTGGTGTAAGTAAAATATGCTGTTACGATCACAAGACAGTATGCGAGATAAATAATGTACAGTGTGAGCAGTAGAAATAAATAATACTGCGATAGCATTATCTTTTAGCGTATATTCACATACATAAATAACATGAGCTAAAAATGCGAGTACTCATACGATGCGTTTCTAATCTAGTTCTACCCCAATGTACCTAACCTAATCCTAGGTGTAGGGAGAGGTATGAAGTAGGTGAAGTATTCCTTACTATGGTATACTAAGAGTATGTTAAGCCTAGTATGCCTAGTATGCTTAGTATGCCAAGAGTCCCTCTAGGTTCTTATCAGCTCCATACCTGAAGAATGAGAGAGGTAGGAATCTCTTTGCCAGACTCGAACTCCAACACCCCGCAAGGGAAGTCAGATCACTGGAAGCTGGACTCTCTGCGTGCAGGGATGACAGCGTCTTCTCAGTGCGTCAGGCCGGGAAACGGGCTCCTCTGAAATCGAGGTCTATTCTAGTTTACAAGGGCTAGGGAAGGTATATTTATACCTGAGAGTACCTAGGAATGTTAGCATTGACGTGAATCGGACAGCGAAAGACGTCATGAATGAACCCCTAAGGAATAACGGTTCACACATAATACATGAGTCCTTGAAGAAATCAATAGTCCTGGACTAGGGAAACTCCCGCAGCCTAAGGGTCTGTTCTTCATGTACTCGTTATGACGTTAGGGTGGACGGATGTCGGAGACCATGCCTGTATTTGGAGTGCATGGTTTAATGCCTAAATAAGGCCTGGGAATTTATGCCTATATAAGGGCAGGGTGAATTGTGCCTATATAAGGACATGATACTGGAAAGCCCGTTATGGACACCCTAAGAGGAATACAACAGGGGGTGTATGGTTAATAGAGGCCAACACATTTTCGACTCTACCAAGAGTATCTCCAGAGTCTAACATTACTTTGGTAAGTTCATTACAGAACTTGGTCAGTATATCAGTCAGTACTTCAGTAATTTTTAGTTTTAGAGGGGCCCAAATCTCTTCGACACCCCTGAGATTAATGTTTGAGATTCCCTCCCCTCTCTTTACAGTCTCTGACTTCTTGTTGACTTGTCGCAGCCTCTTAAGTGCTGGGGGCCCCCCCAGGTCCACACCCTGGTTAGAAGCAGTAGATGCCATGTTGTTGTTGTTAGATCCGGGAGTGGGGTTGCTGAAGCTGGGACTAGAGGCATCTGGGAGCCGCCAATGCGCCCCCAGGGGCTCCTTCCAGGGATTTTTGGTTGGCCATGCCTAAGGGTTCGCCAGGCAGGGGGAGAGAGTGGCCCCCCGGTCCAAGGAAAGCCTTCTCTCTGCCCTGTCTATTTCTTTTGAAATGGGCCCCACTGTTTTTGCCAGGAAGGAGTCAATGGTTGCATGTTTCATGCCAGATGGGGTGCTCACATGAGCTGCCTTCCTCTTCCTCATTGTGCCCAGATCAAAACTACCTCCAGATATCAAAAAGCCAAACAAGAACTGGACCAAACACAATAGCCAAGTACTCACTGTAGGTGCTTCTGCCTTCTTCTGTGGCTCACGTGGCGTCCAGACGATAGACCGGGGGCTTCCAAATGAATATGGTTACCTGAGACCATCTACGCCGACAAAGGGACCATGGGCCAGATGTACAAACTCATTTTCCCATAGACACAGAATGGGTGAAACTGTTTGATACATCTGGCCCCAAGAGAGTAGGCCCAGCCCAGCCTCGGTCGGCCGCGGACAGGTGCATACGGGCCAACCCTTGGCCCCAGGGCGATGAAACGTAGTGATGGACGTCGATAAATGAAGAAGAGACATCTTAAGGTAAACTTGAGGAAGCTTTATTAGCAAAGAAAGCTAACACCACTGGAGTGCATCCTTCCTCGTCGAAGTACGAACTAGTAATGACAGTTATTGTCATTCGTGCTTCGATGAGGAGTTGGAATGCACGTGGATGCAGAATTAAAAGTACACATGTTATTTAGTATAACTGTATGATGTGCGCATGCAGTAGAACAAGTGTGCATGCTGAAACAATAAGAAATACATGCACAGTAAAAGAGAACATGCGCATGCATAAACAGTATTCAGCATGCGCATGAATAAGCAGGATTCAACTTATTACAGGCGCCCGCGTGCGTCCCGTGCTGCCAAAGAGTGCCTCCGGGCGCAAAGTGACGTTGGTTCTGGGTGGCGGCAGCCGCAGGCGCTACTGGGGCTTGTAGGCTGCTGCTCCCTCACCAGTTGCCAGAAAATACTGGTCTCCCCACGCTGCTAAAGAGCGTCTCTGGGCGCAAAGTGATGTCGGCTTTGAGCGGCGGCAGCCGCAGGCGTTACTGGGGCTTGTAGGCTCTTGCCCCCTCACCAGTTGCCAGGAAATAATGAATTTGCAACTCTTACAGGGTTGCACCCAAGGGTCTTTAAAAATGTCGGTATTTAAAAAAAAAAGTCTGTTCTTTAAGCATCTGAGTCAGTGCGTCACCAGGTTTCCAGATGTGTCAAAAGAATTAGTGCTTGAGCTTAACACCACCCTCAGTAGACAGAGAACTAAAGAGAGAATTGCATTAGAGGCGGAATTAGACATAGCGGAGAAAGCACACAAGAATAACCCTACTAGGGAAACGCAACGTAAATTCACGGCCCTGAGAGGGAAGCTTAAAGCGATCTATAATAACAGAGCAGAATACACACTCCTGCGACTCCGCCAAATATCTTATACGCAGGGCAACAAACTTGGCGCACACCTAGCGAGGCAATTGCGGGAATAACGGGAGCGGGAGTTCATTGGAAACATACAAGACGACGAGGGTGGGTTGGAATCCACAGATGTAGGAAAGGCTGCCGCTTTTGGGAAATTCTACGAACGCTTATACACGGGGGAGCGCCTGGATCCCACAGAAATACACGACTACCTACAGGCACTGACCTTTCCAAAGGTCACCCAAAGTCAGAATGACAGCCTTGCAGCTCCCATCACTTCCGACGAGGTATGTAAGGCAATCAAAGCCCTCAAACTTAACAAGGCCCCGGGGCCAGATGGCCTCACAGCCCTCTTTTATAAAACCTTTGCAGCCGACATTATTCCCCACCTTACACAACTTTTCAATAAAATGGCGGAGGAGGTACAGGTAACTCCCTCGATGGCTGAAGCGGTTATTACAGTGATACCCAAGCCGGAGAAAAAGACCCACTTATGCGCCTCCTATCGCCCTATCGCTCTTCTAAACTTGGACGCAAAGCTATACTCGGCCATACTAGCCGAACGCCTCAATGCACTCCTGCCAGAACTGATCCACCTGGACCAATCAGGTTTTATAAAAGGCAGGCAAACCCATGATAACATTAGGCGAACGGTACACCTGATTGAGAAAGCGTCCAAACGGAAAATCCCGGCGATACTCGTGGGGCTGGACGCAGAGAAGGCCTTCAATAGGGTGGACTGGGCCTTCCTTTTTACCACTCTTAAGCGCTTTGGCTTTGCAGACCAATTTATCAATATGCTTAAAGCCAACTATATTACCCCCCGCTCTCGAGTTCAGGTTAATGGCACGCTGTCTGATTTCTTCCCCCTTACTAGAGGGACGCGACAAGGATGCCCATTGTCGCCCTTATTATTCGCTTTGAGCATCGAGCCACTCGCAATGTATATTCGAGAGAACCCTCAGATAACGGGGCTCCCCTTTGGGGGATATGATCATAAAATATCGCTCTTCGCGGATGACATACTCTTGGACTTAACCAAACCGGCATCCTCCCTTCCAGTGCTTCAACTGGAACTGACCAGGTTCGAGCAAGTGGCGGGCTTCAAAATTAACGTGGACAAATCCTTTATCCTCAACCTTACATTGCCGACACCTGAAGCAGATGTAATGAAGAAGTGCACCCCCTTTCAATGGGCAAAACATTCCCTTCAATATTTCGGAGTATATCTGACCTCAACTGTAGAGGGCCTTTATAAGGCCAATTTCCTGCCTCTCCTCCACTAGATTCAGGGCAACCTTAAACGATGGAAACCACTGTTCATCTCCTGGCTAGGCCGCATTCACGCAATTAAAATGACACTACTTCCAAAACTCTTATATCTTTTCCAAGCGTTGCCTATACAGCTCGATGGGGACATCCTCCCCAAACTGTGAACTTTACTTACTCTCTTCATCTGGCAGGGTGGACGGGCGCGTCTCCCGTTCCATGTGTTGCGACGACCAAGAGATGAGGGAAGTGTGGGGCTACCTGATCTTGGCCTCTATTACAAGGCCGCACAGCTCAGGATAGCGACAGAATGGTCCAAGAGGGCTTCCGAAAAACACTGGCTGCACATGGATAGAGCCATTGCGGGACGGTCGATATGGGATCTATTGTGGAAACCCAAGAAAGATAGGCCTGCTAACGCATATATTAGCACCCCCACACGAACGGTTTTGAAGGTCTGGGACTCCATTTCCGGAGGGACCGGATGGACCTCGTTTCCCTCTCCGCACACACCATTACACTTCAACCCGGCCTTTCCACCAGCTCTCTGTGAGGGTCCTTTTGACGCATGGAAGGAGGGGGGATGCCTCATGCTGCAAGACCTTTTCCATAACTATGATATATTGACATTTACAACATGTAGAAGGGAATACCACCTAGGCCCAGAAGAACACTATCATTATCTACAGCTCAAGCACTGGGCTCTTCCACCTCAGATCCACGAGGGGGCCACACGAGAGAAGACTTCGTTTGAAAAATGTGTTCAAACAGCTGTCTCTATGAAAGGGGCGATCTCTTCCCTCTATAGGTTATTACTCGCTTCCACTCACTCACCGAGACCTAAATATATGAATGTATGGGAAGGAATAACACAGAGGGACATATCAGACAAGGAATGGGCCGGGGTGTGGTCTGACACTGCTAAATTTAATCACTCCCTGGAACTTTGAGAAGCTCACTTGAAAACCATGATGGATTGGTACCTCTAGCCATCCAAGCTTAAGAGAATATTTCCAGACACCTCAGAGCTGTGCTGGAGGGGATGTGGGCTTCTTGGCGACTTCCGACATATATGGTGGGACTGCCCTGTGCTCAGACCTTTTTGGGAGGAGATATTGGCTCATATTAAAACCATGCTGGGCTACCCAATACCGACCACTATCGAGGGAGTGCTCCTGGGCATTCGGGACCCGTCCCTGACACACCAAACCAAATCAGACAAGGCTATTCTATGGACCTGCCTGTGGGCGGCTAAAATCGCCATCGCGGCGGCTTGGAAGAAAACAGCGGCCCCCACCCTGTCAATGTGGCAAGCTCGCCTCTGGAGGGTACTCTGTCTAGAGAGAGTGATGGATATCTTCAGAGACGACTACAAATTTTGAATATAAGTGGGGACCTCTAGTTTCCTATCTAACTCAAGGACTGCCCCTGGCGGTGTGCCCGCCCTCCATTAGAGATATGCACCTCTTCCAATTCTGATCACAAACCACTAATCATATAATACGGCCCCACGGGATCCACCCGATCGGTTCCCTAGAGGAAACGGGCATTCCCCGCACTGAGGCTTATATCTACGCTCTCGATCCACATGCTCAACGCACTGCTGCAATGACACCACCACCACCTAGTTTGTTTTTGTTAAGGGGGAGGGAGGGAGAGGGTTTCTTTTAGTTAGGGAGATGTTACCCTCCCTGTTGGTAGGGTTTAATCGGCTAATGGTCTTCAAGCAGAAGGGTGAACCAAATGTCTGCGCCAAGGATACAGGCTGACTTCCATACATTTACACTGTAAGAAACGGGGCTAACACTGGTGCACTTCAATCAAGAAATAGTCACGAGTGCAGTGTGCAGGTAAATGGGCACCTCCTAACGCTCTTGTATGATAAATGTTCTTTCTCCGAATGCATCATATGCGGATTCTTGTAATGGGGGAGGATATGTTCTGATGACACACGGCATCAACTTGATATAGACCATACTTAGGTTTGCAGATAATATGGGAAATGTGATGATTATTGCAATGCTGATAGATCACCTGAAGGCCTCTGTAACCCCGAATAAGCATTATAACAGTTTTATCTACAGCTCTTTAAGTAATGTACTGTCTGCATGTTTTGTATTACTATGCAAAAATTATAGATTTGACAAAGAAAAAGAATTAGTGCACATGAACATAACGCATATTACAATGTATTTGAATAAGAACAGGCTGTGAAATATAAAATTGGGCAAAACTGTTAACGTGAAACAGGCTAGTAGAAAGTGAATGGAAACAGTGCGTTGATTTTATAAATGAAGTAGACCATCCTACGGCTTTGATTAATTAGGAACAAAACGCCTGTGCAAAGAACCTCAAAAGGTGGCTCGTGCAGCCTATTTTTGAACATTAGAGCTGGAGGCATGCTCCAGTTAAAAGATAGATCAGGGATGCCCTCCATCAAGGGTTGTATCAGCACAGCTGGATCCTCAAACATTATGTTCCCACTCTCAGCAGGCCTTGGTTCACTCTGCTTATCAAACTGACCAAAGACATAAACAAATATGTACACTTCAAGTGCACACTCTCTCAACAAATGCAAAGGACTTCCTAAATCAGTGTGTGAATCACGCCAGACAAACAAGGGGAGACAGCAGCAAGTTAGGGAAAACCCTCTTTCCAAGTCACTTGGGGCACTGTTTGCAGTCCTAAACTTTCATGTGATCACCATGTATTCTGGGTGTTGTACTCTTGTTTCTCTCCCATTGAAATAATTAAAGTGAGACACCGGAAAAGATTGATTTGTTGGTAGAAAGGACAGACAGGGCTGGAGAGAGTATCAGAAAAAACCTGAACTGAGATGGTCACTTTACTCCAATTGCTTGCTGCAAATTATGCTACATCCTGTCTTTATAAGAAAAATGAACATGCCAATTCGAAGCACGTTCACAGTAATGTGGCATTATGTGACAAATTATGTAGCACTAAATTGGGTAACAGTAACCCCTCTGTGATAAAAAAAAAGCAATGCAGTAAGTCCTACCCTATCCGATGGTACTTATTATATCCACCTTCAAGCAAAGAGTCTTCGAGACTGAATCTTACACTCCAGTGTGCGCTCTTTAAAAACATTTAGAAACCCACTGGCTATGTTATTAGGATTTAAATAGGATCTAGAAGTTACTCAAATGTATGCCTTTTTGGTCACAAGCAGATATTAGCAGCAAGCATATAAGCCATTAACTACTTACTATTCTCGGATAGGAGCTTTTGACTTGCTGGTTGCAGAAGGAATGCCTAACAAGCATTGAAAATGCATAAAGTCTCGCATTTGTTCAAGTTGGAGCTATTGGTGTTGTAAATGCGAAAGTTTTTTACCCATGCAATAGATATGCCCTCCCCACCTTAATAAAATAAAGAACTCCATTGTGTATGTTTTCATGTAGTATTAACATAGTTATATAAAAAGAAATAAAAAAAGAAATGTCCTTTCCGTAATAAAACACTAACCAATCCTGATTGGAGAAGTTTTAAGTAATTAAAATGTCTTCCTGGCATAAAACACGGCTTAAACACTTGACATATTACAACATACGTTGTTTTGTTTCACTTATTGAATATGTTTTCGTTGTTTGTAATACTAGAATACTCGTATCCAATGTATATAGTGCTGATATGCCAAGACATCAGCTTCAAAGCACATACATAGAACAAGTAGCAATAAATACAAAGTAGACAAAGGTAAAACAAAGGAGGACAACAGAGTATAACAACATGTTCAGGTGTGCAACGGTCCCATTTTGTTTGTATTGTTGTGTTTTCAGCTCCTCAATGTTTCATATGTTTAGTAGTAGTTATTGTCACAGATATTGTTCTCAGTAAAGCGCTCTCACCCACTGTCTGGGCCTTATATGTGCTATAAAAAAAAGTCCAAATAAACATAGTTGCACAGAGAGACTCACACAAACGTGGAGGCACAGAAACACGCATACACAGATAAACGCATACACAGACATGCCCACATTCAGGAACACAGCCAGCTGCAGCCTCATACACAGATACATGCAAACACACAAGCAAACATTCACACACACACACGCAGGGACCAGCACATACATACAAACACAGCCACACACGTGCACATAGACATGCACTTCAGCAAGCATGACCATACATATACAGCATTACCAAGGGGAAATACATCTACACACAGACGCATGCACATATACAAGCACACACACACACACTCTCCTACATACCTACATACGTGCACACTCAGACACGTCTGCAGGCATGCACGCGCACACTCACAATTATCATGTCATCAGGTTTGTTGGGACATGATATGACACCAGACCCACTGTTGAGTTTGTATTTTCAGCAGAGCTCTGGGGCTCGCTTTCATTTTTAAAGCAAAACACAGATCAGTTTCAGGGTGTAAGTGGCCTTTTCTTATACAGTTCAGGGTCTGCGGAAGATCAGTTGAAGACAGCAGCCTTGCAGCCCTGTTGCTGCCAGCAGGCCTGGATTCTCCTGGCTCTGGCTTTGCCATCTTGCTCAAGCATGAACATACATACACATGCATATTAAATAATAACGAGTATGATGTAGGTTCAGATTTCAGATTTATTCAGGACACGTTGCACCCACGACCGGAGCCATCCAGCTGCGAAGAATCCAACGCCAATACTGGCGTTGCGAGAATTCTTCACAACCAAACAGCCACGCTCTAGAATGCCTGAGCAAAGATACCAAATATAAACAACATGAGTCGCGTGGTGACACGCGACTCATTATACAGCATTTCAGTGTGAAGTAACATTACAACATCTTCCCTTCTTTAAAGGGCAACAAAAGACCAATAAGTAAGAAAACAAAAGATAAAGCATAGGTAAGGAGACATTTTGCATGAATGAACAAAAACAGCATATACAATGTAAACAAATCAAAAAGAACATATTCTGCTATTCTAAAACATAATCTCTTAACTTACAAGATATTTGCCTAAGACGTGTGGCCCTCTTGACAGCCGCCTCAGATAAATCGCTATTGTCAGTAATAATGGGTTGAGTAGTTTGCACAACAACTGGTTCTAAAACAGAGCTTGGGATAGACTCTTTTTCATGACTCAAATCAAACCAGTCACAATGTTCTGTCTCCAAGGTAGTATGTTTACTGATAACATCAGCCTGAAGAGGAGAAACCTTGACAAGGGCCCTCTTATTCCACCATCCCTTGTTATCAAGAAGAGCAGAGCCTCTACTCACTTGTGTTACTAAAGTTGGTGAAGAAAACTTTGAATTGCCTTTAGGCACTTTCCTTGGGTTTTTGATGAGGACCTAATACCCTTTTTAGGCCTCGGCTAGCGTTGCAGCGCATGCGCTGCTCGCTGTGCGAGGCATGCAGTATACACTATAGTGGGAAAGCTTCGTGGAAGCTCCGCCCACTCTCCGCCCATATTTCTTATTGGCTTATTTCCTCAATGCAGCCTTCCGATAGGTTTTATGCTTCTTAGTCCCGCCTCATGACAATCATGTCGTCATTTGTATCCTGCCACGGCTACTGGCCCCTTTACTTCAGGCACTATTTTGTTCCCCTACCGCCCCCCCTCCTGCAGTCCGTCCTTCTCAGCCCCTCCCACCCGCACTCCCGTTCGTGCATTTTCTTCGCGTGCGCATAGCAAAGTTTCTGCCCCTGGAGTATTGCAGCAGAACGAGCAGGGACGTGCACGCAGTCCCTGCCTTTCCATTTGCAGCGCCATGCTGTCTTCGGCATTGCGCGCACTTTACAGTGCCCCTGGGGCACAAGCAGGGACCTACTAGCGTGCTTCTCTAACAGAACGCACTCTGCGGTCCCCCCAGGGCACAAGCAGGCATCCACTTCAGCGTGCCGTTCTTGCTGGGAAACCCGGACCAGTCTTGCACCGCTGAAGGATGTTGGGTCAGCGACAATAACAAAAGTAATACATCTGAGTGGAAGCCATCCTTTTCTCCTTTGATGCTGAAAAACTTTTGATGGGCTAGAGTATGTATTCTAAGAGAGACAAGGAAGGCCTGTGGATTAAGGGCAGCCTTTTGAAACAGGACACGGTAACGGACCAGTATCAAAAATCAGACAATAACTGTGAGTACATATAAATAGTAACAGGGCGGGGAACAAGCAAAGACTGCGGGCTCACATTTTTTAGGGCCCGGTCCCTTTTTTGATCTCAGTCTAACCCCTGCCAATCACCACCACCGCCCTCATGTTCTTGTTTCAAGAGCGCTGCCAATGTCCTGACGGCCTGCTCCCCTCCCTCTCCCCTCCTTATATTTGGAAACTCCAGGGACGGTTACTGGGTGGGGACACGGGTCGTGACGTCACTTCAGCCATGGCCTGGCTCATATTCTCTGAGCCAATCGCCCCCTTTGCCCTTATGTGCTTTCAGGGGTGCTGCCCTGCTCGGGGTATTGTGTCCAATGTTCAAGCGCCTGCTCCCCCACCTTAAACTTGGAAACTCCAGGGGTGATGGGAACATGGGTGTGGTCTCTCGACTGAGGGATACAAGTTCACTTGTCCGCCGCCTCTCATCACACAGCACGGCCACCGTCGATCCCTAGCGCCCTGCCGCTCTCCTCTAGGCGCATTATAAAAATGTGTTGAAAAATGGTGCCCCTACCAAGGCTTTATGTTTCAACTACCTGTGCCACATCCCCATTACTCCCGGAATGTTTGATGGGTCTTGGGACACAATGCGGCTACTAATGTCCCTGGTATCAACTGGTTATGCTGTGCTGCGCCAGGGTGTTACCAAACCCCACTGCATGGCAGCAATCTAGTTGTATGCCTGTTTGTGTTTCTATTTCAAAACACATCTGCTTCCTGTATAGCTCTGGCACTGTTTACTTTAAGGTCACACAGCGCTGCGCTATGGTATGACAGTCTCTTGGTGACCCGCACCACGGCTTCAGGCTCGGGCGCTGAGCGTTGTAGCAAGCCACAGAGAGCTGCAGTGTATTCTCACCCTCCAATATAGCGAGGTCTGGGCGTGCAGTAGAACAATATATTTTTAACTCTTTCTGGGACTGTAATGAGACTCTTGCTGCTGCTGCCGCCGTTGCCCCATCTTGTGGACAACAAAGCTCATCAACTCAGACTTCGGAATAGGCAATAAGTCAATCCGAATAGGCAAATGCTTGTTTCTAAAGCAGCGTCTCAGCGTTTCAATGAGCTATCCCGTGAACACATTAATTTATGCTGCAACTGAAAGATCAGTATAGAGTACTTTTGGTCTTCCGTGCACTGCCTTCTTTTATGCATGCCCTGTGGTAACATTTATGTCTGCCATTCCATTCATTATAAAACTATGAGGCTTTATTTGATCTGCAACGTGTTTGTTTGTTTATTTAAGCCAGTTTGCTAAAAACCGTGGGAATAATTGCTAGAGCTTACCTTTTGACATTATTTTTTTAGATAGATACTAAAGTGTCAGCCAGTCTCTACAGATGTCAGATGTGTTTACATTGTATGTGTGTGTAAGTATGTATGTGGCATTTGTATAGCGCAAGCACCCAGTTAGATGACTGCAGACAGGGTTGGATTGGGATCAAAAATCAGCCCGGGCACACCCAAAAAAAGTGGCCCACATTTGCGTATTGCCTTTCCACAAAACACTGCTTCAGCGAAGTTGTATGAGAAGAAACGGGGTGGGGGGCATGTTTTATTAACTTCACTTAGATTAAAAAAAATGTACACATTAGTTCACACTGCTGAGGCACACATGAATCCAAGGGAAACCACTTCTGCTCGGGTCCCCTGCCCCCTCAATCAGCATCCATTAATGGGCCGGCCTTCGAGAGAAAGGGAGTGGTACCTCGGCCCATCTGCCTCTAGAAAGGCCACTCAGGCACCCACTGGGCTGCTGGCGGCATCCTAACAGCACAGACAGCCCCCAGGCTGCCAAAAAAGCAGCCCACAGCTAGAACTCAGCTACTGGCCCTTCGGCCATTTCCTGAGTGCCCGCGTTACCAATCCGACCCTGACTGCAGGTGGTTCAAGGTAAAGTTGCAGCCAACCAGTGATTAGAGGGGTAGCTGGATTCTGATAGCAGGAATGGACTGTTCCTTTTCTGTGATGCAATTTTTTTTAAAGCTGTATCTTCACCTCTTTCTTTCACTGGAACGGCGTTAGCGCGCTCATGGACTCTCGGTGCATATAGGGATGTCTTTCCAGATCCTGGGTACACAGATAGAGAAGGCTTGTTGCTTTGTTATTCCTTTAATTGCAAATCTTTGTCTCTAGTAGGATGGGTCCTGCATGTGTGTTGGTGTATGTGTGCAGGTGTACACACATAGTTGTGTTGTGCATGTGTGCTTATATGCGCACAGACAAGGGTATATGTGTATGTGAGTCTTATATTAGTCCATCAGCAGCCTCATCAAGATTTACCGAGTCAGCCTGTCCTCGAGACACATTGAGGAAACAGGTCACATACTCTCTGCACATAAAGAATCATTACTTTGCCTCGTTTGTCCGATTCGATGTGGTTTGTTGAACTCTGCGAATGTGAACAAATGATTGATCTCCCTGCAGTGGAGAGCTCATCTGCCTCTGGGCAGGTTCCATCCAATGGCACAGCGAAAGGAGACACAAATCATAGCACAGGCCGCCAGTTCATGAATGAAACACTCTTTGATTGTTATACATTGACCTGTTTTGTGTAGTGTACCAGAGAAATCAATATAAAACACACAAGAACACCAGGAAATGTTTCCACAGAGGATATTTAATGGGTGAATTCAACTGCATTATTTCCTTTTCAAAGTTTTGACATTCCAGCTGTATTTTTGTCTAGTGTAAGCTGCAGCCACTGGAAATAAAAAGGAACTATGCTACAACGTCAAGACGCCCTGATAACATATTTGTAACATTGAATTGGTTTATTTACCATATCTGACAGTAGAGCAACACTCCTTTTGGAGAGACACGTTCATAAAAACCAAAGGACTAATTTAAAGTTTTCCTGACGCGTCACTCCTTCACAAATGTCTGCTTTATTACCTTCTTAGTGTATTATACCCTATGGCACGTGGAGTTTACAATTCACATATGTACACTGAAACAAGTCAAAACAGCTTGTTGTGTCAGTCTATTGTAGGCTCTGATTCGATGTCTTTCTTACCACTTGTCCAGCTGCCTCATCACACTACTTACTGGACTGTGGTGGAGCCTCATCTTACGACAGGCACTCATACCACTAAGCCTAAGAACTTTGTTTTCCTGCAAAATAGTGTAAAGATGTATATGCACCTGCATATAAAGCACGAAGGAAGCTAGTCTCCTTCCCTGCTATATAAGCTCCTCTTTCCCCCATAAGACATCTTGGGGGATATTTATTATTATGTCATGCAAAGCTTTGCATGAAAGGGAGAGAGCAGAAATGCTCCCTATTTACAAAGATATGAAGCATGTCTGCCTTCTTGTGCTGGCGCACTGTGTGCAGCCTAGCACCAAGGCAGGTATTCTTGCACATTAGTGCAAGGGTGCCTGCATTACAGGCAGGATTCTACACAAAAACCATATTGCTCTTTCCATGTGTGCCGCAAAATGCAGCACGCATGGAAAGAAGAAGTGCCGAGGAGAAATAAAGATATTTCTCATCCGTACACATCCGTTGGGTAGGCACATCGTTTTGGCGCAAACCTCGCTTTACAAGCCTTTGTAACTATGGGTTTGCACCAAAAACGTGGGTGCATGCATGAAATGTCCATGCTCCAACTATGTAACACCTACTCAACGAAAAGTACTATGCGCCGCATTGCATTACTTTGAAATGACTAAAACAAGCAAAGTGACTTTGCATTGCTTAGTAGACGCCAAAAATGATTTTTCTTCGGGGCTGCCCAACAAAAGTGACCCAACCCTGACACAAAATCATAGTACATCTGGGCCCTTGGTTTTTGTCTCCAGTTGCCTCTAGCTGGGCTTAGTCAGGTAGGTTTGATGATGTGATATAAATGATAGAATCTCTCTGATTCGCTGTATAGGTGCACAGTCAGGGTAATTCATTAACAGTCTGGAGAAGCCTTGTGACAGTGCTTGAGCAGGCATGAGGGGAGACCTCAGTTCCTCTCTTGCATGACTGATGCATGCCTCCTGTCATAGCGTTTCTATTTACTCCACTTCAGATCCCCTAGCATACTCCTGCTCTGTGTCTGGCCATGGTGACCAGAACACATTTTTATGTCGAGCATTTAAGACCTGTTGTATATACTTTAGTATATACTTATATGTGTATGTACTTTGTGGGCTCTGGAGATCAGCCCTAGGACTTGTCTGCTTCCGCTTAGGGGCTTTATTTTCTGTTAAACTGCCTCTATTTAACTGTCTTGATAGAAAACAACCAGTAGGGGTCAGTAAAATACCAGAATTGCTTCCTGCTTAGGGACTTTCTTTTTTTAATTTTTCTGGCAACTGCCTCTATTTAACTTTTTCTTAATAGAAAACGACCAGCAGAGGTCAGTAAAATACCAGAATCACTTTAGCATTCTCTAGATTCCAGTCCATAGAAATTGTCTTCCACGAGCACCTGTAGACAATATTATTTTTTCAAATCTTGCATTTTCAGTGATATGACCACCGAAGGGCCTGATTTTATATTAAAAACAGAGCTTTGGACTATACCATTTCCCGCTAGAAGGCAATATTTCTCTCCCTGTGTTCCGATACCTGGCGTGTCACGCAGTTTGATGCTTACTTTCTCACCATGCTAAAGAACAGTAGCTGTTTCAGCACCCAGGCTAATCTGCTGCATAGCTAAATACATATAAGGACCCAAAGGCGAGGCCGATTGCATTGCAAATGCTTGTTTTAATGGTTGATCCAGCGAGTGTTTACCAACATGGAATCTTGCTTTACTTTTACATGTTCTAGAAGAGAGGTAGGGGCATATTATCAAGCACGGCGTTAAAATTATCGCCGCTTTAGCGGCAGAAAACTGCCGCTAAAGCGGCGATAATGGGCTTGATAATATGCCCTTGAGAATTCCAATAGAAGCCCATGTTGACACCAGAACATGGGCTTCTATTGAATTCTCAAGGGCATATTATCAAGCCCATTATCGCCGCTTTAGCGGTGGTCTTCTGTCGCTAAAGCGGCGATAATTTTAATGCCGTTTCTTGATAATATG
Source organism: Calotriton arnoldi (assembly GCA_963921515.1). NCBI lineage: Eukaryota > Metazoa > Chordata > Amphibia > Caudata > Salamandridae > Calotriton > Calotriton arnoldi. The sequence continues at coordinate 235,495 of CAWUFW010014912.1, forward strand.
CCCCTACGAGCCATATATGGAACTAGAATTTTTATGCAACCAACTGGGATTCAAATGTGTATGAACTTTTCTTTTCCTAAGCAGAGTAAATGGTGCAATACCAGTGGCAGCAAGTGGGGTAGTGTTGTAAGCCCAAACTTTGTCATGTACAAAAGCTAAGGGGTCTTGTCTGGCAGAGATTGCAGTTTGTATACCCTCCTTAATGATCCGGTTTCCTCTCTCAACCAAACCATTACAGGAGGGAGAGTACAAAGCAACCTTAAAGTGAGATATGTCATGCATTTTGAGAAAGGAACACATTGTTTGTGAAACAACATGTGTTCCGTTGTCAGTCACAATAGTTTTGGGGAAACCTTCTACATCAAATACAGTTTTCAAAAAATTGATAGCATTTTCAGTTGTAGCTCCATTACAGAAACAATAGTACAGCCACTTTGGGGCCGATTCCGATTCGGGCCGGAAATCTCTCCGACCGAGCCGGACCCGGAGAGATTTCCGACCGAATCGGACCCGTGCAGTCCGACCGAACGAGTACGATGCGCACGTATGCCATCGGACTCGAGTCGGTCGGACTCCCATTGAAGTCAATGGGAGCCTGTCGTACAACGCGTACGCGGGCTCCCATTGACTCAATGGGTGCGATGCGGACAAGTGCGCCCCTACAGCGTGTACGCTGGCGAAGCGATTCGCGCCGTACACGCACAGGTAGGGGGACCCATGGGTCCCCCTGTGTGCGACTTCGCGCGGCTACGCGTACAGGGGGTCCGACACGGACCCCCAAAGTACGGCTCCGACAGCTCTTTCGAGCCGGAGTGCGCGGCTCGGTCGGCTCTGCCCGCGGCGCGCATCGTACTTACCCGGCCGGGGAACGTCTCCATTGCGCGGTGCGAGTCGAGTCCGAGCGAGTCGGTCGGTGCGGTTAGACCCGGGAACGAGTCGGTCGGAGCGGTCGGGACGCCCGGACGAGTCGGTCGGCGAATACGCATCGTACTCGCTCGCCCGGACGCGCGTACGAATCGGTCGGGAAATAGGGCTCCGAATCGGATCCGGTTAAGCCGAATCCGATTCGGAGCCCTACCGGCCGAGATCGGAATCGGCCCCTTAGTGTGGTAATCAACTAATAAAATTAAATATTTGTTTTCACTGGGTAAAACATTATAAGGACCTGAAAAATATAATCCTACTTTATCCCAGGGACCCTCTGGAAGTGGTACGGGATGCAAAGGAGTGGGGAGAGTCTTCCAATGTTTGTCAGATAGAAGGCATTCTGTACAATGGTCAATCATTTTTCTGACTTGTACATCCATGGAAGGCCACCAGTAAAACTGTTTGATCCGTTGACATGTTTTGGTGACTCCCAAATGTCCTTGGTGCGCTGAACGAATGATAAGATCACGTAAAGATTCAGGTGGGACAAATAAATTGTGGCGCATAATCATGTTATTGACTATAGAAAGTTCTTCAGATACATTTGCAAAGGATCTCAGATCTGGGGATAACACTCTACACTCAGGCCATTTGTTCAAGATAAAAGCTTTGACCTTAGTAAGTGTGGCATCATTGTTGTATGCTGTGTTCCACTCACTTTCAGAAATGGGCGGACATTCAGCAATAGCATCAACAACTGCAACCACACACTCAACATCGTCATCAAACTCAGAAGTTTCATTTAAAGACATCCTTGACAAACAGTCAGCCCTAAAGTTTTTTCCTCCGGGAATGTGTTTAATGATAAAGTGGAATTCATGCAGCTTTGAAAGTAATCAAACAAGTCTGGCTGAAGCTTTGTTTGAAGTACTATTTGACAGCATATGCATAAGTGGCTTGTGGTCCGTGTAAATCTCAAATTCACGACCCCAAATGTACGACTTAAATTTCTGAATGGCCCAAACACAAGCTAGGGCCTCTCTTTCAATGGTGCTGTACCTAGTCTCAGCTAATTGAAGTGTTCTAGATGCAAAAGCAATGGTGTGCTCTTTGCCTGCCACCCATTGTCCCAGTATGGCTCCTAAACCGGTAAGGCTGGCATCAACAGTGATGAAGCACTTAAAACCATCCAAGAATGGGTGTAAGGCTGGAGAATCCTCAATAAGTTTTTTTACTTGCTCAAACACTTTTTGTAAGTCATCCGACCAAGCAAACTTTACCCCCTTTCTTAGAAGAGCCCTGAGTGGTTCAACAATTTGGGCGTAGCCTTGCACAATTCTAGCATAATATTCTGCTAATCCAAGGAATGAACGCAAGGAATCCCTATCATTTGGAGGTGTGGCATCTCTAATGGCTTTTATAAGAGAACATTTTGGTTTTATGCCATTAGGTGACAGGGTATGACCTAAATAATCTAATTCTTGAACTGCAAATTTGCATTTGTCGTGTCTAACAGTCATACCAGCTTTTTCCAGGACTCCTAATACCTTGAAGAGAATGTTATCATGCTCTGAAATGTTACTGGCAAAAATAAGGATATCATCCTGGTAAGCTTGTACTCCGGGAATATCCTTTAATAGGGTGTCTATTAATTTTTGGAAGACGCTAGCAGCGGAGGCTAGGCCGAAAGGAAGTCTCAGATACTTGTAAGCCCCGAATGGCGTTACAAAAGTGGTTAACTCTTGGGATTTTGAAGAAAGTGGGATCTGGTGATATGCGGATTTGAGGTCTAATAGGGAGAAATACTTGGCCCCACCCAAATTAGCTAAAAGGTCGTGTATTTTGGGTAATGGATGACAATCCACAATTATATTATTATTAAGAGAGCGCAAGTCGGCACATAATCTAACCTCACCTGACTTTTTGCGCACCAAAACTATTGGAGAAACCCATTCAGAAGAGTTACAAGGGGTGATAATTGCCTCATCACATAAGTTTTTCAAAACTTTTTTTAATTCATCTCTTGCACTCAGGGGCAGAGACTGAACCTTGTGGACAACAGGTTGAGCGTTTGACTTGAGACAGATTTCGTGCTTGAATCCTAATACAGTGCCAACTTTGTTCTGGAAAACATTAGGAAATCGACTGAGTAAATTGTCAACATTGTAATTTGATACAGACAAATCGGAAACATTAATGTTTTCAGGTTCATGGTAAGCATAGTAATCGTGCGGAATATCTCCTAGAGTAATGGGTTGATTTGAACCAGGTTTGAGAAGTAAACCCATCTTGGCTAGGTCTAACCAACCTAGAATGTTTCTACCCTTAAGAGCAACGTAAAATTTGGTAAAAGTGCGTCTGCCAAGACATTCGATCTTGGAATGAAAGTACCCTAACATGTCTATGTCCTTTTCACCATAAGCTTTAGGGTTGACATCAGATTTAATAAGAGTCACACTGCCATCCCAATTCGCATAAGACGTGATAGGGGAACCTGAGTCGGCTTTTACTTGTAATGAAATTGTTCCAATCAATAGTTCACACCAAGGACCCTTGACTTTACCAATTTCAACAGTGTCACATTCAATGGATAATAAAACATCATTGAGCTTGGTTGAACAGGACTCCAAATTCTCATTAAATTCGATGTTGTTAACCCTGGTGAACCTTTTGCCACCTCTGCAGACGGTTTGAAGATGTCCAATTTTTTTACAAGAAGAACATCTTTTACCAGAGGCAGGACAATTAGGTGAATTGCCAATATGATCCTTTGAGCCACATCTGTAGCAGACAGTTGGTTTTCTGGAGAATTGTCTAGCAGACTTATTAATAAGATTTACTGAGCAAGTAGAAGAAAAAGAAGGACCTTCATCAATCGTATGAACACTAGGTTGTGTGAGGCTTTCCTGTAAAATTTTTGAAGATATATGTTGCTCGTTCAATGCCTTTAGCGATGTCAACTGTTTCCGCTAAAGTAGGATTTTTGCAACTCAACAAGCGCTCTTGAATTTTTTTTGAACAGCATGAAAAAATAAATTGATCTCTTATGGAGGCGTCTGTGCTTGCACCAAATTCGCACGTAGATGCTAGTATTCTAAGCTGGGCAATGTAATTTTCAACGCTTTCCTCTATATTCTGTTTACATTTCAAAAAATTATGGCGTTCTAAAACAATACTAGGTTTATCAGAATATTGTTTGTTTAAACGCGCAAGAGCTTCTTGATATGTATCCCAGCTATCACCTGAACCAGAAGGAGCAGGAAATTCCGGAAGGTTTTCAAAAACTTGTTGCGCTGCAACACCCAGACAGCCATATAAGATAGCAACTTTACGGGCTGGAGAATATTTGACAGCATCAATTGCTACAAGGTAATTTTCAAATCCTTTTAACCATTGTCGCTGATGGAGCAGAGAAAATAAATTCTTTTAACCCCTAACAAATTTTATAAATAATTAATAAAGTGTTCGTTTAAATGTATTAATCAACACTGTACGTGGGGGAAGGGTAATACGCAAGTGTACGTGCTGAATAATCTATTAACAGATGTCTGTGTGTCTAATTATAACATAAAAATAATTGCGTACTGATGGAGCAGGGAAAATAAAAATTTTAACCCCTAACAAATTTTATAATTAATTAAATAAAATGTTCGTTTAAATGTATTAATCAACACCGTATGTGTGGGAATGGTAATATGCTAATGTGTGTGCCAAATAATCTATTAATAAATGTCTATGTGTCTAATTATAACGTAAAAATAAATGCGTACTAATAAAAAATAAATGCATGTTGTGCTTCATAGAAATAAAACATGTCGTTGCAAAAACAAATAGTGATGGTAAGTAAGGAACAGCTTAAATGTTGCTTTCTGCTAGGTAACAACTAATTGGGGTACGTAGACGGGAGGGAAACGAAAGGGATATTTTTCTCTATTTTAATTATGTTTTATTTGCCTCAAATTAGTGCTTCTAAAGTAGAACCGAGTGGCGATATAAAATGGCCGCCAGTGGGAAGATGTGCGCAGGCGCAAGGGGACACGTGGTACGGGATGAGATTGAAGAAATCTGGAACCTCGTGATGTCTCTGAGAGGCTAGGATGCAAGAAATGGTCAAGGCTGGTGTGACCTAATTGAACTGATAGTGTGCCATGTTGATCAGCGGAGCGCCCGTGAGAAGCAAGTCTAAGAGAAAGGACAATGACTGCGGAGTTCTCAAATGTGTCGAAAGAAGTTACAAATGAACTGATCGAATCGGATGGAAATGTTTAAGCGTATGGGAAAGGAAATGATCCAAGGACCCTTGAATCCAAGAGAACTTGATTAAAGAATGAATAAGCTGACATACATGGACCAATGAAAGAAAAGCGTGATGTTAATGTTGCAACAGTTAGTTAGCAAAGTTAGAATTAGGGTATAAGAGGGCCTACTCTTAGTGGGAGGGGGTCAGTTCCAGGCAGTTCGAGAGTCGTGGTTGCAGTCACAGTCAGGAGAGGAGTTGAAGAGTCGTGTTGGTGGCTTCCAGTGCTGGGTGGTCCTGATTGATCCTTTATTGAGCGGGAGATGCTGAAAGACTGTTAGAAGAGACGGGTTGCAGGTAGCTGATGCTGACGAGCTGAAGTTGCTGTTGCTGTCTTAATTTTACAGTTGAGTATGAGAATCAGGCTATTTCTAATTCCTAACTTAGGTTTAGAAATCATTAGGCAAAATTAGGAAGTTAGGCAGGTAATTAGGGTTTTGGCTTCATGACAATAATTTCCTTTCTGCAATAAATTGATTATGTTTAATAAAATTGTGAATTTAAGATTGAATAAATGAATAAAGTATTAAAAATTCTTTTCATGCTTTTAAAATTATATAAAATTTAAGATTCTTTAAACTCAAAATGACTCAGTGGTTATTTTCCTAAATGATTGTGACATAGGAAATTGTTTATTGTGATTCAGCTGGTCTTAATCACTATGAACTAATTTCTTAAATGAATGATCCATCGACAAATAATGAGCAGGAATATCTTAAGAAATAACTAAAATAAAGGGACAAAATAAGGTAATAAGATATCCTGGCTCTTCCAGCGGTACATAAAAAGGTGTTCTCCATTTAGTTCTCATGCTTCTCCTAGGAGTACAGAATTTTACAAAGGTGTAAAGGAAATCCAGGAGTGTGCGTGTGTGTTAGACGATGTTTATGGGCCCCATCGTCATGTGGATATGAGAAATATAGTTTGCCCCTGGATGACCTATAAGTAACCTAGGAGGAGAATAGTTTTTATTGTACGCGCTGCATCAGTACCAATTTATAATAAATGCATGATTTGTGCTTCATAGAAAATAAACGTGTCGTTGCAAAAACAATAGTGATGGTAATTAAGGAACAGCTTAAATGTTGCTTTCTGCTAGGTAATAACTAATTGGGGTACGTAGATGACGGAAGGGAAACGAAAAGGCTATGTTTCTCTATTTTAATTATGTTTTGTTTATTTCAAAATAGTGCTTCTAAGTATAAACGAGTGGCGATATAAAATGGCTGCCAGTTAATGAAGTGCGCAAGTGCGGGAAACACGTGACAAGGGAGAAAAGTTGGAGAAAAGCTAACCTCGTGATGTTGCTGAGAGGCTAGGATGCGAGAATGGTCAAGGCTGATGTGACCTAATTGAACTGATAGTGTGCCGTGGTGATCAGCAAGAAACCGTGGGAAACCATTTTAAGAGAAAGGACAATGCCTGCAGAGTTCTCGAATGTATCGAAAGAAGTTACAAATGTACTGATCGAAGCGGATGGAAACATGTCTTGAACTGTGAGAAAGGAAATGATCCAAGGACCAGTTGGATCCAAGAGAACTTGATTAAAGAATGAATAGATGAAATGTATGAACCAATGAAAGAAAAGCGTGTTATTAATGTTGCAACAATTAGTTAGCAAAGTTAGAATTAGGGTATAAGAGGGCCTACTCTTAGTGGGAGGGGTTCACAGTCACGATCGGAGTTGGAGAGTCGTGTTGGTGTTGGTGGCTTCCAGTGCTTGGTGGTCCTGAACGATCCATTACTGAGCGGGAGATGCTGAAAGACTGTTAGATGAGACGGGTTGCAGGTAGCTGATGCTGACGAGCTGAAGTTTCTGTTGCTGTCTTAATTTTCCAGTTGAGCATGAGAATCAGGTTATTTTTAATTCTTAACTTAGGTTAGAAATCATTAGGCTAAATTAGGAAGGTAGGCGGGTAATTAGGGTTTTGCTTCATGACAAAAATTTCCTTTCTGCAATAAAATTGATTATGCTTAATAAATATTTGAATTAATAATGAATGAATAATTGAATAAAAGTTTAAATTCTTTCTCATGCTTTTAAAATTATATAAAACTTAAGATTCTTTATAAATCAAACGACTCAGTGGTTATTTTACTAAATGATTGTGACACCAGTAATTGGTTATTGTGATTTAGCTGGTCTTAATCACTATGAACTAATTTCTTACATGAATGATTCATCGACAAAACAATGAGCAGGAATATCTTAAGAAATAACTGAAAGAAAACAATAGGTTTAGGTAATAAGATATCCCGGCTCCTTCCAGCGGTACATAAATGGTGTTTTCCATTTAGTTCTCATGCTTCTCCTAGGAGTACAGATTTTCGTAAAGGTGTAAAGGAAATCCAGGTGTGTGTGTGTGTGTGATAGGCGATGTTTATGGGCCCCATCGTCATGTGGATGTAAGAAAATATAGTTCGCCCCTGGATGACCAATAAGTGACCTAGGAGGAGAATAGTTTTATTGTACGCGCTGCATCAGATTTCTTGGTAGCTGAGTTATGGTTTTCTATAGATTAGTTTAGTGATTATTGTTTATTGATTATTGATAATTTTTGATGACTAACACTATATGTTGAGTCGCGTTATGTTATATGTGAGTTTTCACGCTTCTGGGATGTAGGAAGTGGAACACGTGTGGCAAGAGAAGTCACATGGAATTTGGTACATGGTCTGAATTCATTTTTTGATAATAACACAGGTTGTGTTATGTTAGGGATTTTCTGTACGAAAGGTGTATAACTGAGATAGCAAATCACGTTTTCTTGTGAAACTTTGGCCTTAATTCTCAGGAGCCTAGTCTCCACATGTGTCTTATCCCCAGAGAAACGAGTAAATTGTTTGCTTGAAAGAAGGGTAAGGTAGAGGGAAGTGCTACTTTATCGGCGAGAGTTAATAATTCTGTGGTAGGGTAGAGGTAAGCGCTGCCTACTGGAAATACAGGATTCTTGTGTAAAAGGACAAAGCTGTCACTTTTGTTTAGCGAATCAGACTATGGAATTGTTTTAATTGTTGTAACTAACGAAGAAAACAGTGAAAAGAAAATTGCCGATAAATTTTGTAAATGAGGGGTAAAAGAGCAGGAGTGACGTAGAAAAAGTGCCGCGCTAGGATTGGATAGTGCGCTAGTCACGTGAACAACAGAGTCAGGAGTGACGTAGAAAAGTGCCGCGCTAGGATTGGTTGGTCCGCGGACGAAGGGAATCGTTCTGATTGGTGCGTTAGTGTGAGTCGCGCTGTTATTGGTTGAAGTTCCGTACACAGAACAGTGCTGGTTTGAAGAGAAAAACAAATCGAAAACATGCCGTATTACGAGTATGAAAGGGAGAGAACGTCATAGACGACAAAAATAAAGAATTTCTTTAAGAAAGACAAAAAGGTTGTGACTAGAGAGGGACAAGTAATTCCTCCGCCGAAATCAGCAGCTTCACATATGATGCTGAAATATGGATATCATACATGCATAAGGTTGGAAAATTGGGCAAAGTATACGAAGAATGATAGTGCATTAGCTTTCCCTGAGAATGGTTCATTTAGTGTAGCGGTTTTGCGAAATTTGCGAGAAAAGATGACAAATCTAGAACCTAGACCTAGACCGACACAGTGTGAAGCGTTGACAGAATGGGAGGATGAGATGTATGAGCGAGAGAGATTCAGAGGTTTAAGAGATCATGAGTTTATGCCTGGAAGAATGTGGGGAATAAATCATGAGGATAGAATAAAACGCTGGAGATGTGCTAACATGACAGGAGGTTTGTTTCCGGCTTTTACAGTTGAGGAAGAGACTAAGAGAAAACGGACTGAGAAAAAGAAACATATGGAGAGGGAGAAATATATGCATGAGAGCGAAACGGATGATGAATTGCTGGAAGATATTTTAAATAGAAATCCACCTCCGTATCAGCAGAGTTCTACAGTGGTGACACCAAATGCGCCGCTAATAGAGACTATGCGAAATAAATGTCCGGAAAAAAGAATTGAAATAAATAGGTCACAAGATCAAATGAGAACTTCACAAAATGAAGGAATAGAAAGCGACAATGCAAGCGAATTAGCAAGGACAACAAAAGAACTAACTGAGAAGATTAGGGAATTAACGAAAAATATGGAAGCAGTGACTGTACCTGTAACAATAGGTCCAGTAATACCAGTTTTTGAGAATCAGAAAATTGATGAACGATCTTTAGTGATTCCCATGAGTTCACAATTTCAGAGAGAAAAAGAAAGGATGGAACAAAGTGCAAGTACAAGTAATTTGGCTAGTACTTACAGACCAAGTCCACCTACAAATTTGACTGTGAATGAGTGCAATGGTAGGAAAATGCATATGGTAACAGAATCTGCAACAGAGACTCCTGAAAAGAGTGGTAATTGGGTAGAACTAAATAATACACCCATAGGTCCAACTCCTGATGAGTTAAATGAGTGGATGAAGGCATTTAAAATAAAAGAACCAGAAGAAAAACCATTAGATGTAATTAGGTTAAAAATTGACATGGAAGAATTAATTCTAGGAACGATTGGTACAGAAAAGATAAAAAATTACCAGGATGATGAAATAATGTTTTTGTGCAAAAGTATTACATGGATAGCAAAGAATTTACATGACAAACTAGAAGAAGTAGCCAGTGAAATTGGAATAGACTTTGCAAAAGTGAAAACGTTGCAGAAACCATATAGAGTAGACTTTTGTGAAAAAGATATTGAAAATTTGAACACGGCAGGAAGGCTGACACAGATAAAAGAGTTAATTGTGTTATTGAGAAAATGGGGTGATGTGGACAGATGGAAGGTTAGATGGACAAAAAAGAATGAGAAAACTACAGACAAAGCTTCTTTGGCTTTTATGATAACTGAAAAGGAACCTGTTGCCAGAGAATACCCTATGAGAGAAACTCCAGGTGGTAGTTATGTGCATGTTCCCTGGACTAGGCAGGATATACTGTCATTCACAAATGACTTTCCGAAGCTGAGAGAAACCAGTTGAATGGTACCGACAAGTAGAGAGGTTTGTAAAGGTTTCAAAGGTGTTGTGGATAGATTTAGATGGATTATTTGACATAGTGGTACCAACTGATTTGTGGTCAGAGTGTAAGATTACAGTTGACTGGCCAACTACAGAATATCCAAGAGATCCTAAGACAGGAGCTCCAGGTCCTGAGGTGATGAAGAAGTATGATAAGGTGATTACCTTTTTGAAGAATAAGATTCCTCCTAAAGAGACAGATTGGGTAAAAATCGATAGAACTACACAGGAAAGTAAGGAGTCTGTACACGCCTATTATGAGAGGTTGTTGTTGGTTTTCAAGCAGTATAGTGGATATGAGGAATTAAGTGAAAAAGATATGAGTCATTTTGTGTACAGATTTGTGTTTGGATTGAAACCAGAGATTAGTGAAATGATTAAACAGCATATGATTAATTGGCAGAATGGCACAGTCGATGATGTGCTGAGGTATGCTAAGTATTGCAGTGATGATATTGAGAGTAGACAGCGTAAATTGAAAGAGAAGGCAATGTGGGCACAGGTGAAAGTGGCAGAAAAACAAGAAGCTCAATTGGATAATAATAGTGGGAATGAAACAGGACAGAATAAAATGCGACCTAACATAGGTAAAGGGAAAGGTCAAGTGAGTCTAGAGGAGGCAAAGAAGAAATGGCCCTGTCATAATTGCGGAAAATTAGGGCATTGGAGAAACGAGTGTAAGTTCCCACCTAAACCTAATCCGTAAAATCAATCATTAACTTCACAGGTGCAGAATGAGGTAGTTGTTCAACAAAGTCAGGTGCCGCAACCACCACTTCCCAACACTGTTAACCAGCAAAGATACATTACAGAAACAGGATTCTACGGAGGAGAGCAGGTAACACAGTTGCCGCGAGCAGCTAACATTTCTCAGTATTGGTTGCGTCAGAGTGAGGATGAGCCGGATGAAAGTTTCTGACGGTGCCCAGGAGAGGGAAAAGAGTGCGTACTTGGTGCAACTCTAGAGGTAGATCAGTCTGGTCCCTTTGTGGATGGAGAAGTGAATGGTGCAAATGTAACATTCCTTGTCGATACTGGAGCTACCCATTCTACTGTTAGATCAGTGGAAATTCCAAACCTTCCTCTCTCAGGTGAATGCATCCAAGTGGTAGGAGTAGCAAATCAGCAGATTAAAACACCACTTACTGAATTAGTGGAAGTAAAAATTGGTTCTTTTAGCAAAATGCATACATTTGTAGTGTGCGATTGTAGTCCTGTAAATCTTTTAGGTCGTGACCTCTTGTGCAAGATGAATTGCACAATTTATTGTACACCAGATGGAATTGGATTTCAGACCTCAGATGAAGATGTATTGTATAAAGTAACTTTGATGAATCAGGAACCTGAAATGAATGGTTTGTTTCCTGCATTTGATGCAGAAAAACTTCCAGAAGAACTAAAAATTGCAGTGAAAGAAAGTGTGTGGGATTTTACAGGAGAAGATATTGGATTAATGAAAGAAGTTGATCCCGTAAAAGTAACAGTAAAAGAAGGAACAACTTACCCGAATACGCCACAGTACAAATTAACTCCAGAAATAATTGAAGGAATAACTCCTGTAATAAATAAAATGATTGAACAGGGAATTCTAAAAGAAATAATGAGCAGTCCATGTAATTCACCTATTATGGGACTGAAAAAGCCAAACGGAACATATAGAATAGTACAGGATTTGAGAAAGATCAACAAAATAGTTGTGCCCTGTTGTCCAATAGTGCCAAACCCTGCAGTAATTCTATATCAAATTCCACACGAAGCTGAGTGGTATACAGTGATAGATTTGTGTCACGCATTTTTCTCTATTCCTTTGCATCCAGATAGCCAGCCATTATTTGCGTTCCGGTTCGGAGAGCGTATTTTGGCATGGTGCCGAATTCCTCAGGGGTATACAGAAAGCCCCTCAATCTTTAATCAGATTCTAAAGAAATCTCTGGAAGATTTGAAAATGCCAGAAAAGTCAGTGATGGTGCAGTATATCGATGACCTGTTAGTGGCATCGAAAACAAAAGAAGCATGTGTAAGTGATACAATTGCTTTACTGAACCATCTAGAGAAAAGAGGACATAAAGTGTCCCCTTCAAAATTGCAATTTTGCCAAAAAGAAGTTCAATATTTAGGGCATAAAATTGAGAAAGGAGTGCGAAAGATAGTGACAGAAAGAGTAAGAATGATTCAAGGAATGAGAGCACCAATGACGCAAAGAGAGGTAAGAATGTTTCTGGGAATGGTTGGTTATTGCCGACAATGGATAAGTGGTTTCTCCTTGATTGCAAAACCATTACAAAAGTTGACCAAGAAAGATGTAAGAGACCCTTTTGAGTTAAATAACGAAGAAATGAAATCTTTCAAAGAGTTGAAAAAGAAATTGTGTGAGGCCCCTGCTTTAGGCATGCCTGATTATGAGAAGGATTTTGAATTGTACTGCAGTGAAAGAGATGGATGTGCGTTTTCAGTACTGGTACAAAAACATGGAACAATGAAAAGACCAATTGCTTATTTTTCAGCTGTTTTAGATCCTATAGCAAAAGCGTTGCCCGGATGTCTGAAAGCAGTTGCTGCTACTTGTGTAAGTCTGGAACAAAGTGAAGGTATAGTGATGGGGTATCCACTGAGAGTATATGTTCCCCATTCAGTAGAAATTCTTTTGACAAGAACAAAAACACAGTACATGACACATAGTCGGCTGACTAAGTACGAAAAAGTAATCTTGAGTGCTGAAAATGTGACCATAGATAGATGCATGAATGTGAATCCTTCAACATCATTGCCAGATGAAGAGAGTATAATTGAACAAGACGAAGTAGATCATGATTGTCTGAATGTGCTGGAATATTGCACAAAACCAAGAGCTGACATAAAAGATGAACCGTTAAAGGAATCAGATTATGTCATGTTTGTGGATAGCTCATGTTTGAGAATGAAAGAAGGAGTTTTAAGCGCAGCTTACGCAGTGTGCACAGTGGCAACTGTGATGGAAGCGTCTTGTCTGAAAGGAATAAGGTCTGCACAAGTTGCGGAACTGATTGCTTTGATTCAAGCATGTAAATTAGGAAGAAATGTGCGAGTCACGATTGTGACCGATAGCCAATATGGTTTCGGTATCGTACACGACTTCGGTCAGATTTGGTCACAAAGAGGTTTCTTGACGTCTGCAGGAACACCTATCAGAAATGGAGATTTTGTTAAAAAGCTGCTTGAGGCGATACAGCTGCCTAAACAAATAGCTGTAGTGAAGTGCAAGGCACATAAGAAAAACGAAGATTACATAGCTGTTGGAAACAACTATGCTGATGAGATCGCCAAATATTGTGCAGAGAACATGGTGTCCCTGAATAAAAATAGAGAAAGGGAGCATATCTCTTCTCCTTTGCTTTTTACTAACACTGTCGAGACATGGGATGAAGTGAGACAGTTACAGGAAGCTGCAAATGATGAGGAAAAGGATTACTGGATAAAAGCAGGATGTAGAAGACAGGAAAATAATGGTGTGTGGGTGTACAGAGATGAAAGACCAGTTATGCCTGATAGCATGATTGCAGACATGGCACGGATGTACCATGGGCAAGCTCATATTGGGAGAGATGCAATGATCAGACTTTTCAGACAAACCTGGTATAACCCAAAATTCAGAGCGATAGCTGAAAGTCTTTGTCAAAGATGTCTTATTTGTCAGCAGTTTAATCCAGGAAGAAAGACAATAGTGAGTCTAGGAACTATAGGACGAGAAGGAGGTCCGTTCACTAGAATGCAATTGGACTTTATTGAAATGCCCCCTTGTAACAGACTAAAATATGTTTTAGTGGTCGTCTGTTTGTTTTCTCGTTGGGTGGAGGCATACCCCACTAGAAGGAATGATGGAACAACGGTGGCAAAACTTATGCTGCGAGAGTTCATTCCAAGGTATGGTTTTCCAGTCACGGTTGAGACAGATAGAGGAACACATTTTCAAAATGAGTTGATCCAATTGATTTGTGAAGCATTGAGTATTAAACAAAAACTACATTGTGCATACAGACCAGAGGCTTCTGGGGTAGTAGAGCAAATTAATGGAACAATTAAGAACAGATTAGGAAAAATGTGTCAAGCTACAGGACTGAAATGGCCAGATGCACTGCCCCTTGTTCTGATGACCATCAGAAGCATCCCTGAAAAGAAAACTGGACTTAGTCCTCATGAGATGATCATGGGACGAGCAATGAGACAAGCACAAGTACCTGTCAACAAGTTATTGACTATAACTGATGATCTAGTACTGGATTATTGCAAGGGACTGGCTGATGTGGTGCGTTCTGTGTTTCATCAGGTTGGACCGGATGCGACCACTCTTGAAAGAAAACCAGCCCACGACTTGAATCCAGGAGACTGGGTCCGCATAAAAATCCACAGGAGAAGAAACTGTCTAGTTCCTCGCTGGGACGAACCACGACAGGTAATCCTAGTGACAACGACTGCAGTCAAGTGTGCAGGAGTGAAGAACTGGGTCCATGCCAGCCACACAATCAGAGTTCAAGAACCTACAGATCGACATGTGAGTCGACGTCTGGAAGTGTGGGATAAAAGTTTAACGGCTGGGACAACAGGAATAAGAGAAAGGGTGCCAGAACTTGAAGATCGACCTGAAAGTCGACATCTGGAAACCCCAACTGCGAGCACCTCTAGAGAAGAAGAGGAGGAAGAAGAAGAAGAAAGAAATTCAGAAATTCCAGAACCTGAAGATCGACCTGTAAGTCGACATCTGGAAATATCTGACACAAGTTCAGGGTCTGATGATTCAGTTGCAAACTGTGAAGAATTTCGAAGGAGAACTTGGGGTTATAAACCAATTAGAGAAGAAAATGAGCAAGAAAATGATCTAGACGAGCAACCAAGTACAAGTTATGGTGGAAATCCTTCAGAAATAATATTAATAGACGAAGTAGGGAAAGAAGTACACAAAAAGCTAGAGAATCGAGAAGAACCCTGAGGAGCAATAGGGACAGATAGAGAAACAAAAAAACAGGGAAATTTAGAAGTAGAAAGTGAGGAAAACACCAAATCGGAAGAACACCGAGGAGGGACAGTAATAAGGGAACACAAGAAGGAGAAAACAGATCCACCGGTAAGAGACGACGAGATCATAAGCTTCAAAATAAGAGACAATAGTGAAAAAGTTGAAACGGAATCTGAAGAGAGTGGAGAAGGGGAGAAAACAAAAACTGAATCAAGAAAAAGAAATTGGAAATCAGAAAGAGAAGAAAAAGAAGGTGAAGCCAAAAGGCCAAGAAAAGGAGATAATTGGCCCAGCAACTATATAAGAAAATTGAGATATAGAATAATAAGAGCAGGAGAAGAAAGTGCTGAACAAGTGAATGAAATAACAAGTCAAAAGGGACAAGAAAAGCCAAGTGGAAAATGACTGCAAAAGTCTAAAAGAACGAAGAAAGTGAATGCAAAGTATAAGTCACCTGAGTGGCTATATATCGCACTGACGGATTACAAAGAAGAAGGAAACACTCACGAGAACCAGAGACTAAGAAGTCGAATGGGTAAGGGTGAGATGCAACAAACCTGAAGTGAAGACTTATAGTGCTTCTGCCGGACATGACAATTTTACTGGATATGACAAATCACCGGATGTGACAACGAAAGAATTCTGGAGAGAATTAAAAGAAAGTACCAAGCAAAGACTTTTTGAAAGCAGAGTGGCATCTGAGTCATTTCTGAGGTG
This sequence comes from Calotriton arnoldi, assembly GCA_963921515.1. Lineage (NCBI taxonomy): Eukaryota > Metazoa > Chordata > Amphibia > Caudata > Salamandridae > Calotriton > Calotriton arnoldi. Next base: position 251,395 of record CAWUFW010014912.1, read on the forward strand.
TAGTGACACAATTTTCTGAGACTTAACAAAAAGATAAAAGCAAAATGGAAAATACTAGGGATAGAAGAGATAAATGTGAGTTTGTAAAAAGATGGTGTAAAATGTGCTGCTTTTGTACAGGTTTATTAATGACCGTATGGATAGTTTTAGCAATCACAATTCCTATTAGTTTAGCTGTAATAGAAGCGAAGAATGATACTAAGCCAGAAAAAGAAACTAATATTAAAGAACCAGTTATTTTAAGAAGTAGTGCAGAATTACATAAGGATAAGTCAGTAACAGACTTTTCTAAAAAAATTTTTACAAAATTGTTGTACGAATATGTAGAGACAATGGATGTGAGAGATTGTTATGTTTGTATGCAGTTGCCTGCATCAGTGTCAGAAGGTGTGACTTATCATCACCTACCTCTAACTTATGGAATAACCTGTAGTGTAATAGCAAGTTTATTTTATAAAACAGGTAGATTAGAGTCTTATTATACTGATATAGATACGATTTTTGCAAACGTTCCGGTAGTACCAGAACTTAAAAGTAAAACCAGCAAAAGTTTTAGGAGAATTCTTTCTAGAACATAGAAAATTAACCTTAGAAGAAATAGTTAATAACAACCTTACCTGTGAGTTAAAGAAAGAAGAAAAGGTATTTTTAGAAATGGTTGAAGAAAGAAGAATGAAATTTCAAAAAGAAGCAATAAAAGAGGAAGGAACACATCTATGGACGTTTGAGGAAGGAAATCATGAAGGGAAAAAGATAAATGCAGCAATGACATTAGATTGGCCGCAAACAGGAAAGTTGTGTATTAGGAGAAATAAGACAGTCTATGACAATTACTTTGTAGGTTCCAGTATCTGCCATGACAATTATCAAATTTTGGGAGGTTGGGGATTCAAAGGTGGAAAAGATCCAATATTTCCAGGTATCTATTATATTTGTGGGACTAGAGCTTATTACAGGTTACCGGACCATTGGTATGGAACTTGCTATGTAGGCCTGGTCTTTCCAAAAATCTTTCATATGGACAGAGAAGAAAAAGGAACATACAAGATGATTAATAGCTTTACACGTAGAAAGAGGGAAAGTTTTTCAGAAATTGTAGGTGATATCTTTGGAGCATTAATACCAGCAGTGGGAATATCTTTGAATGCATTTAAAATTCGGACGTTATCCACAGTAGTAGATCGTTTGTCTACAGATACTGCGGGAGGGTTCTTGATGGTAAATACCGAAATGGTTGCCATGAGAGCTATGGTGATGCAAAATCGGCTTGCCCTTGATATTCTTTTGGCAAAAGAGGGTGGAGTCTGTGGAATGCTGAAAGTCCAACATTGTTGCACTTACATTCCTGATAAAAGTGAAAATATACAGAAGTATATTACAAATATTACAAATTTGCACAAAGAACTAGTTCCACTGGAGGTTGAAAGTGTCTTGGGAAAACTTGGTAGAGGGTTTTCTTCCGTAGCAAATTGGATGACCAGAATGAGTAGACTAATGATAGGGAAAGTTATAATAATAGCAACTATAGTAATATTGTTAGCCATGGTGTTGAAAATTGTAATAACATGTATAAAAAGAAAAATAAGACAAAATAAGATAAAAAGAAATAACAGAATAATGAAAGAGAGAGAGAGAGAAATGGGTGAAATTGAGTTAGAGAAAATGAAAGAAAGCATGTATAAGGAGACAAGAAGACAAGATGAAAGGGAAACAGATGTGTAACTAACAAAAAGCAAAAGGATGAAAGACATATGCTGCCTGAAAAAGAAGTATAACTTGGGTTTTATGTTGTGATTTAAAAATCACCAAAGGGGGGAGTTGATGGAACAGAGAAAATAATTTTTTTTAACCCCTAACAAATTTTATAAATAATTAATAAAGTGTTCGTTTAAATGTATTAATCAACACTGTACGTGGGGGAAGGGTAATACGCAAGTATACGTGCTGAATAATCTATTAACAGATGTCTGTGTGTCTAATTATAACATAAAAATAATTGCGTACCAATTTATAATAAATGCATGATTTGTGCTTCATAGAAAATAAACGTGTCGTTGCAAAAACAATAGTGATGGTAAGTAAGGAACAGCTTAAATGTTGCTTTCTGCTAGGTAATAACTAATTGGGGTACGTAGATGACGGGAGGGAAACGAAAAGGCTATGTTTCTCTATTTTAATTATGTTTTGTTTATTTCAAAATAGTGCTTCTAAGTATAAACGAGTGGCGATATAAAATGGCTGCCAGTTAATGAAGTGCGCAAGTGCGGGGAAACACGTGACAAGGGAGAAAAGTTGGAGAAAAGCTAACCTCGTGATGTTGCTGAGAGGCTAGGATGCGAGAATGGTCAAGGCTGATGTGACCTAATTGAACTGATAGTGTGCCGTGGTGATCAGCAAGGAACCGTGGGAAACCATTTTAAGAGAAAGGACAATGCCTGCAGAGTTCTCGAATGTATCGAAAGAAGTTACAAATGTACTGATCGAAGCGGATGGAAACATGTCTTGAACTGTGAGAAAGGAAATGATCCAAGGACCAGTTGGATCCAAGAGAACTTGATTAAAGAATGAATAGATGAAATGTATGAACCAATGAAAGAAAAGCGTGTTATTAATGTTGCAACAATTAGTTAGCAAAGTTAGAATTAGGGTATAAGAGGGCCTACTCTTAGTGGGAGGGGTTCACAGTCACGATCGGAGTTGGAGAGTCGTGTTGGTGTTGGTGGCTTCCAGTGCTTGGTGGTCCTGAACGATCCATTACTGAGCGGGAGATGCTGAAAGACTGTTAGATGAGACGGGTTGCAGGTAGCTGATGCTGACGAGCTGAAGTTTCTGTTGCTGTCTTAATTTTCCAGTTGAGTATGAGAATCAGGTTATTTTTAATTCTTAACTTAGGTTAGAAATCATTAGGCTAAATTAGGAAGGTAGGCAGGTAATTAGGGTTTTGCTTCATGACAAAAATTTCCTTTCTGCAATAAAATTGATTATGCTTAATAAATATTTGAATTAATAATGAATGAATAATTGAATAAAAGTTTAAATTCTTTCTCATGCTTTTAAAATTATATAAAACTTAAGATTCTTTATAAATCAAACGACTCAGTGGTTATTTTACTAAATGATTGTGACACCAGTAATTGGTTATTGTGATTTAGCTGGTCTTAATCACTATGAACTAATTTCTTACATGAATGATTCATCGACAAAACAATGAGCAGGAATATCTTAAGAAATAACTGAAAGAAAACGATAGGTTTAGGTAATAAGATATCCCGGCTCCTTCCAGCGGTACATAAATGGTGTTTTCCATTTAGTTCTCATGCTTCTCCTAGGAGTACAGATTTTCGTAAAGGTGTAAAGGAAATCCAGGTGTGTGTGTGTGTGTGTGTGTGATAGGCGATGTTTATGGGCCCCATCGTCATGTGGATGTAAGAAAATATAGTTCGCCCCTGGATGACCAATAAGTGACCTAGGAGAAGAATAGTTTTATTGTACGCGCTGCATCATCGCCATTTAAGCGCTGGTTTGCCAGGAATTTGTAGAAATGGGGCTGGTGTTTGAAATTGTTGAGACGACGCCATGATCAAATAAACTTTATGAAAACCTTATAAATAGAGCGTAAACAGGTTGATAAGAAATTAGCAAACACAGTGTCTCTGTGAAAATGGATGTGCAGGATGTCCTTTAAACTGATGCTTTCCTTTAACAATGTGGAAGGAGCGTGCCTATTGCTGAAGAGGAAAGTGAACACAATAGGCGAAGTGATAAAAGTGTAAAATGGATATGCAGGATGACCTTTAAACTGATGCTTTCCTTTAACAATGTGGAAGAAGCGTACCTATCGGTGAAGAGAGCAATAGGCAAGGTGATGAAAGCGTGCCTATCGCTGTGGCAATTAATAAAGGCACAGTGGACAAATTTTGAGAACAGCGTGCCTATCGCTGAGAAGAGGTGTGAAGATGCAATGGGCAAAAACTTTAATAAAGCGTGCCTATCGCTGAGGAGATGTGAGAATACAATAGGCAAAAGCTTTAATAAAGCGTGCCCATCGCTGTGAGAGTGGGAGTTCTCTCGTTGTTTTTAAAGATGGCCGCCTGACGCTGTAACTAAGGTTATGGTTGAGCGTATCTCTTCAAAGCAGGTGGGCTTGTTACGCTTGAATGCTTAGAGGGTCAGCACGTTCTGCAGCGTAATAAAGGGGAGGCGCGTGCATGTGCATTCAAAGGACGCACTGAGAAGCACGAGGACTGAGCTCAAGCCAAACTGCCAATTAGACAACGAAACGAGAAACAAGGTAAATGAATGTACGACCTTATTTCCGGAGTCTTTAAAGGTGCAGTCAGGAAGCATAGGATGAAATGAAGTGTTGAAATTGCTCCAGAACGATTGTAATGGTGTGAACTTCTCGGCGATTTTCATAGATCGGTGAAGCTGACTCTTGACGGTGGGTGCGGAAGGAGTTCCCGCTCGTCGCCAAGTTATTAAATAATAACGAGGATGATGTAGGTTCAGATTTCAGATTTATTCAGGACACGTTGCACCCACGACCGGAGCCATCCAGCTGTGAAGAATCCAATGCCGATACTGGCGTTGCGAGAATTCTTCACAACCAAACAGCCACGCTCTAGAATGCCTGAGCAAAGATAACAAATATAAACAACATGAGTTGCGTGGTGACACGCGACTCATTAAACAGCATTTCAGTATGAAGTAACATTACAACAATGCACCCACGCAGTTCAACATAGTAACCCACACATGCACTCTCAGACACATAAACACACCAAAGCACAATCACACACGCACGTAGACATGCTCGTACACGTACAGACATACACACAGACAAGCATGCACATACATATATGCACATACACAAACATAAGCACAATCAAACATGCCTAAACCTGTTTTTCTGAACGTTGTAGTTGAGATTAACGTTTATTCTTTATAGGTAAATGATGTTTGATCCTGATGCTAAATAACTCTTGTCTAGTGATCTGGTGAGGCTGCCTGTGAAGAGGTGAAATTTATAACAGCGTCTGTAAAAGCGATAACTAATTACTGGAATCATGGAGGGGAGGGAGGACATACATATGGAGATCTTAAACACTGGAGATGATGGACACTGAGTGATGGGCATGGTGTGGGCGCTGGTCTGCTTCTCACAATACAAAGAGGAGCTGGACAGTAGGTGTGCATGTCCAGCTTAGGGTGCAACCTCGCAACACTTTCAAACATAGAATGAAAAGAATGCCTAACCTACCACAAGCACCGTCCGAAACAGAAAAATAAAGTAAAAAACCTGCTGCATCATACTGCTACCTCTCTCCTCCATAAACTTAGCTGATGCTTTAGATCCCGGGCCAAAGCATTTGCCCAAAGTAAGCATTAGCATTAATTATGGATGAGGGTGGGTGTGTGGTGTGTGAGCCAGAGGCAGCAGGACACGAGGGTGGATGGACGACGCCGCTACATGTTTAAAATATAGCAGCTAAAAGACACATTAATTACAAGCAGTGGAAAATAAGATGTCCGGCACTTCTTTGGAACGCATAATCAAAATGCATTATAATTGTGCGTTCCAAAGCAGTGCCAGCCATCTTATATGCTGATCTCAACGGGGCGTAAGTGGTAGAGCGGCCGACCTTGAGGATGGTGAACAGGGTTCGAATCTCGGAGACTCAACACCCTGAGGTTTCTGTGTAAATCACTTAATCGCTCTTAATCAACTTGTGTTCGTGTAAAGTGCTCCGATACTCCACGGAGCTTCCACTCCATACTCGATTACTGCATGCCTCGCAAAGCGAGCAGCGCATGCGTGCTGCCGCTATAGGCTCGACATAAAAATTAAACTAGGAACTGAAAGACAGGGAAAGTTTAATGGAGGATTAATTGGAGATGTAATGGAGGGTTACTAACTTGTATTAAAACATATTAAATTAGAGAAGCAGAATTTGGGGCTGCAAGGCATTGCCAGGGAACTATTGCTCTTGAATACACCTATGTATTTAAAACTGCCTTTTGTAAAGCATAAGATGTTAGCAGCCCTGCCAAGTGCCATGCATCAGAGGTTAAACTAATGCATTTTAGTGCTGTTGTCTGCATCACTGCAGTAAAATGCATTAGTCACGCATATTATAGCACCCTGGGACCTCCCTCGAGGCGCAGGGGGCACTCTACAAGGAGCTTTAGCGAGCTGTGCTGGCACTGAGTGCGCTCTGTCAAAATACACTGGCTTGCCTCAATCATGTTTCCTTTTGTTCAGTGAGTCATCATCGCACATCATCAGTTAAGAAGTCTGTTAGTCGCCCGGCACGGGGAATCATTTTCACTCACATTTAAGCTGAGCGCAGCTCTGAGCATAGTACATGGTCCTGACAGTGAGGTATGGTCGAGTTCATAAACATTTTACAATTTCGACTCAGCAGTGCCCCAGGAGTGGATAGGGAGCAGCGCCTTGCCTATTGATGTTTTCCGGCAAGGCACCTAACCTGACCCTGTGACCTGATTCAGAGCAGCTTTGTTTTTCATCCACTCAGCTGCAGTCGATGGACTAACAGCCATAGTGCACTGAGCGTTGAGAGAGCCTCAGTCAGCCTAGGTGTGCACTGAGCGGCAAGAGCGCCTCTGCCTGCCTAGGTGTGCACTGAGCGGCGAGAGCACCTCTGCCTGCCTAGGTGTGCACTGAGCATTGAGAAAGCCTCCGCCTGTCTAGGTGTGCACTGACCATTGAGAGAGCCTCCTCCTGTCTAAGTGTACACTGAGCGGTGAGAGAGCCGCCGCCTGCCTAGGTGTGCACTGAGCGATGAGAGAGCCACCGCCTGCCTAGGTGTGAACTGAGCATTGAGAGAGCCTCCACCTGCCTAGGTGTGCACTGAGCGGCAAGAGCGCCTCGGCCTGCCTAGGTGTGCACTGAGCATTGAGAGAGTCTCCGCCTGTCTAGGTGTGCACTTAGCATTGAGAGCACTCCGCCTGCCTAGGGGTGCACTGAGCATTGAGAGAGCCTCCACCTGCCTAGGTGTGCACTGAGCATTGAGAGAGCCTCTGCCTGCCTAGGTGTGCACTGAGCAGCCAGAGAGCCTCCGCCTGCCTAGGTGTGAACTGAGCGGCGAGCGAGCCCCTGCCAGCCTTGGTGTGCACTGAGCATTGAGAGAGCCTCCGCCTGTCTAGGTGAGCACTGAGCCGCAAGAGATCCTTCGCCTGCCTAGGTGTGCACTGAGCATTGAGAGAGCCTCTGCCTGTCTAGGTGTGCAGTGAGTGGCGAGAGAACCTCCGCCTGCCTAGGTGTGCACTGAGCGTCGAGATAGACTCTGCCAGCCTAGGTGTGCACTGAGCATTGAGAGAGCCTCTGCCTGTCTAGGTGTGCACTGAGCATTGAAAGAGCCTCCGCCTGCCTAGGTGTGCACTGAGCATTGAGAGAGCCTCTGCCTGCCTAGGTGTGCACTGAGCATTGAGAGAGCCTCCACCTGTCTAGGTGTGCACTGAGCATTGAGATAGCCTTCGCTTGTCTAGGTGTGCACTGAGCATTGAGAGAGCCTCTGCCTGTCTAGGTGTGCACTGAGCATTGAGAGAGCCTCCGCCTGTCTAGGTGTGCACTGAGCATTGAGAGAGCCCCTGCCAGCCTAAGTGTGCAATGAGCGGTGAGAGAGCCTCTGCCAGCCTAGGTGTGCACTGAGCAGCGAAAGAGCCTCTGCCAGCCTAGGTGTGCACTTAGCAGCGAGAGCGCCTCTGCCTGCCTAGGTGTGCACTGAGTGGCGAGAGAGCCTCTGCCAGCCTAGGTGTGCACTGAGCGGTGAGAGAGCCTCCACCTGCCCAGGTGTGCACTGAGCGGTGAGAGAGCCTCCGCCTGTCCAGGTTTGCACTGAGCAGCAAGAGAGCCTCCGCCTGCCTAAGTGTGCACTGAGCATTGAGAAAGCCTCTGCCTGCCTAGGTGTGCACTGAACATTGAGAGAGCCTCTGCCAGCCTAGGTGTGCACTGAGCGGTGAGAGAGCCTCTGCCAGCCTAGGTGCGCACTGAGCGTTGAGAGAGCCTCCGCCTGCCTAGATGTGCACTGAGCGGCGAGAGAGCCTCTGCCTGCCTAGGTGTGCACTGAGCGGCGAGAGAGCCTCTGCCTGCCTAGGTGTGCACTGAGCATTGACAGAACCTCCGCCTGCCTAGGTGTGCACTGAGCATTGAGATAGCCTCCGCCTGTCTAGGTGTGCACTGAGCAGCAAAGAGACCCTCCGCCTGTCTAGGTGTGCACTGAGCAGCGAGAGAGCCTCTGCCAGCCTAGGTGTGCACTGAGCGGCGAGAGAGCCTCCGCCTGCCTAGGTGTGCACTGAGCATTGAGAGAGCCTCCGCCTGTCTAGGTGTGCACTGAGCATTGAGAGAGCCTCTGCCTGCCTAGGTGTGCACTGAGCGGCGAGAGAGCCTCCGCCTGCCTAGGTGTGCACTGAGCGGCGAGAGAGCCTCTGCCTGCCTAGGTGTGCACTGAGCGGCGAGTGAGCCTCTGCCAGCCTAGGTGTGCACTGAGCTGCTAGAGAGCCTCTGCCTGCCTAGGTGTGCACTGAGCATTGAGAGAGCCTCCGCCTGTCTAGGTGTGCACTGAGCATTGAGAGAGCCTCTGCCAGCCTAGGTGTGCACTGAGCGGTGAGAGAGCCTCTGCCAGCCTAGGTGTGCACTTAGCAGCGAGAGAACCTCCGCCTGCCCAGGTTTGCACTGAGCAGCGAGAGAGCCTCCGCCTGTCCAGGTTTGCACTGAGCATTGAGAGAGCCTCTGCCTGCCTAGGTGTGCACTGAGCATTGAGAGAGCCTCTGCCAGCCTAGGTGTGCACTGAGCAGTGGGAGAGCCTCTGCCAGCCTAGGTGTGCACTGAGCATTGACAGAGCCTCCGCCTGTCTAGGTGTGCACTGAGCAATGAGATAGCCTCCGCCTGTCTAGGTGTGCACTGAGCATTGAGAGAGCCTCTGCCTGCCTAGGTGTGCACTAAGCAGCAAAGGACCCTCCGCCTGTCTAGGTATGCACTGCGAGGTGAGAGAGCCTCTGCCAGCCTAGGTGTGCACTGAGCGGCAAGAGAGCCTCTGCCTGCCTAGGTGTGCACTGAGCAGCAAGAGAGCCTCTGCCAGCCTAGGTGTACACTGAGCGGCAAGAGACCCTCCGCCTGTGTAGGTGTGCACTGAGCAGCGAGAGAGCCTCTGCCAGCCTAGGTGTGCACTGAGCGGCAAGAGAGCCTCTGCCTGCCTAGGTGTGCACTGAGCGGGGAGAGCGCCTCTTCCTGCCTAGGTGTGCACTGAGCGGCAAGAGAGCCTCTGCCAGCCTAGGTGTGCATTGAGCTGCTAGAGAGCCTCTGCCTGCCTAGGTGTGCACTGAGCATTGAGAAAGCCTCCGCCTGTCTAGGTGTGCACTGAGCATTGAGAGAGCCTCTGCCAGCCTAGGTGTGCACTGAGCGGTGAGAGAGCCTCTGCCAGACTAGGTGTGCACTTAGCAGCGAGAGAACCTTCGCCTGCCCAGGTTTGCACTGCGAGGCGAGAGAGCCTCTGCCAGCCTAGATGTGCACTGAGCGGCGAGAGAGCCTCTGCCAGCCTAGGTGTGCACTTAGTAGCGAGAATGCCTCTGCCTGCCTAGGTGTGCACTGAGTGGCGAGAGAGCCTCTGCCAGCCTAGGTGTGCACTGAGCGGCGAGAGAGCCTCCACCTGTCCAGGTTTGCACTGAGCAGCGAGAGAGCCTCCGCCTGACTAGGTGTGCACTGAGCATTGAGAGAGCCTCTGCCTGCCTAGGTGTGCACTGAGCATTTAGAGAGCCTTTGCCAGCCTAGGTGTGCACTGAGCGGCGAGAGAGCCTCTGCCAGCCTAGGTGTGCACTGAGCATTGACAGAGCCTCATGCCTGTCTAGGTGTGCACTGAGCATTGAGATAGCCTCTGCCTACGTAGGTGTGCACTGAGCGCCGAGAGCGCCGAGACGCCTCCGCCTGCCTAGGTGTACACTGACCATTGATAGAGCCTCTGCCTGCCTAGGTGTGCACTGAGCATTGAGTGAGCCTGCGCCTGCCCAGGTGTGCACTGAGCATTGAGAGAGCCTCTGCCTACGTAGGTGTGCACTGAGCGCCGAGAGCGCCTCCGCCTGCCTAGGTGTACACTGACCATTGAGAGAGCCTGCGCCTGCCCAGGTGTGCACTGAGCATTGAGAGAGCCTCTGCCTATGTAGGTGTGCACTGAGCGCCGAGAGCGCCTCCGCCTGCCTAGGTGTGCACTGAGCATTGAGAGAGCCTCTGCCTGCCTAGGTGTGCACTGAGCATTGAGAGATCCTCCACCTGTCTAGGTGTGCACTGAGCATTGAGATAGCCTTCGCTTGTCTAGGTGTGCACTGAGCATTGAGAGAGCCTCCGCCTGTCTAGGTGTGCACTGAGCATTGAGAGAGCCTCCACCTGTCTAGGTGTGCACTGAGCATTGAGAGAGCCCCTGCCAGCCTAAGTGTGCAATGAGCGGTGAGAGAGCCTCTGCCAGCCTAGGTGTGCACTGAGCAGCGAAAGCGCCTCTGCCAGCCTAGGTGTGCACTTAGCAGCGAGAGAACCTTCGCCTGCCCAGGTTTGCACTGCGAGGCGAGAGAGCCTCTGCCAGCCTAGATGTGCACTGAGCGGCGAGAGAGCCTCTGCCAGCCTAGGTGTGCACTTAGTAGCGAGAATGCCTCTGCCTGCCTAGGTGTGCACTGAGTGGCGAGAGAGCCTCTGCCTGTCCAGGTTTGCACTGAGCAGCGAGAGAGCCTCCGCCTGCCTAGGTGTGCACTGAGCATTGAGAGAGCCTCTGCCTGCCTAGGTGTGCACTGAGCATTTAGAGAGCCTTTGCCAGCCTAGGTGTGCACTGAGCGGCGAGAGAGCCTCTGCCAGCCTAGGTGTGCACTGAGCATTGACAGAGCCTCATCCTGTCTAGGTGTGCACTGAGCATTGAGAGAGCCCCTGCCAGCCTAAGTGTGCAATGAGCGGTGAGAGAGCCTCTGCCAGCCTAGGTGTGCACTTAGCAGCGAGAGCGCCTCTGCCTGCCTAGGTGTGCACTGAGTGGCGAGAGAGCCTCTGCCAGCCTAGGTGTGCACTGAGTGGCGAGAGAGCCTCCACCTGCCCAGGTGTGCACTGAGCGGCGAGAGAGCCTCCGCCTGTCCAGGTTTGCACTGAGCAGCAAGAGAGCCTCCGCCTAAGTGTGCACTTAGCATTGAGAAAGCCTCTGCCTGCCTAGGTGTGCACTGAACATTGAGAGAGCCTCTGCCAGCCTAGGTGTGCACTGAGCGGTGAGAGAGCCTCTGCCAGCCTAGGTGCGCACTGAGAGTTGAGAGAGCCTCTGCCTGCCTAGATGTGCACTGAGCATTGAGAGAGCCTCTGCCTGCCTAGGTGTGCACTGAGCGGCAAGAGAGCCTCTGCCTGTCTAGGTGTGCACTGAGCGGCGAGAGAGCCTCTGCCAGCCTAGGTGGGCACTGAGCGGCAAGAGAGCCTCTGCCTGCCTAGGTGTGCACTGAGCGGGGAGAGCGTCCCTGCCTAGATGTGCACTGAGCATTGAGAGAGCCTCTGCCTGCCTAGGTGTGCACTGAGCATTGAGAGAGCCTCTGTCTGCCTAGGTGTGCACTGGGCATTGATAGAGCCTCCGCCTGTCTAGGTGTGCACTGAGCATTGAGATAGCCTCCGCCTGTCTAGGTGTTCACTGAGCATTGAGAGAGCCTCTGCCTGCCTAGGTGTGCACTGAGCGGCAAGAGACCCTCCCCTCCGCCTGTCTAGGTGTGCACTGAGCGGCGAGAGAGCCTCTGCCAGCCTAGGTGGGCACTGAGCATTGAGAGAGCCTCTGCCTGCCTAGGTGTGCACTGAGCATTGAGAGAGCCTCTGTCTGCCTAGGTGTGCACTGGGCATTGATAGAGCCTCCGCCTGTCTAGGTGTGCACTGAGCATTGAGATAGCCTCCACCTGTCTAGGTGTTCACTGAGCATTGAGAGAGCCTCTGCCTGCCTAGGTGTGCACTGAGCGGCAAGAGACCCTCCCCTCCGCCTGTCTAGGTGTGCACTGAGCGGCGAGAGAGCCTCTGCCAGCCTAGGTGGGCACTGAGCGGCAAGAGAGCCTCTGCCTGCCTAGGTGTGCACTGAGCGGGGAGAGCGACCCTGTCTAGGTGTGCACTGAGCATTGAGAGAGCCTCTGCCAGCCTAGGTGTGCACTGAGCGTTGAGAGAGCCTCTGCCTGCCTAGGTGTGCAATTAGCAGCGAGAGAACCTTCGCCTGCCCAGGTTTGCACTGAGCAGCGAGAGAGCCTCCGCCTGTCCAGGTTTGCACTGAGCATTGAGAGAGCCTCTGCCTGCCTAGGTGTGCACTGAGCATTGAGAGAGCCTCTGCCAGCCTAGGTGTGCACTGAGCGGCGAGAGAGCCTCTGCCTGCCTAGGTGTGCACTGAGCATTGACAGAACCTCCGCCTGTCTAGGTGTGCACTGAGCAATGAGATAGCCTCCGCCTGTCTAGGTGTGCACTGAGCATTGAGAGAGCTTCTGCCTGCCTAGGTGTGCACTGAGCAGCAAAGGACCCTCCGCCTGTCTAGGTATGCACTGCGAGGCGAGAGAGCCTCTGCAAGCCTAGGTGTGCACTGAGCGGCAAGAGAGCCTCTGCCTGCCTAGGTGTGCACTGAGAAGCAAGAGAGCCTCTGCCAGCCTAGGTGTGCACTGAGCGGCAAGAGACCCTCCGCCTGTGTAGGTGTGCACTGAGCGGCGAGAGAGCCTCTGCCAGCCTAGGTGTGCACTGAGCGGCGGGAGAGCCTCTGCCAGCCTAGGTGTGCACTGAGCATTGACAGAACCTCCGCATGTCTAGGTGTGCACTGAGCAATGAGATAGCCTCCGCCTGTCTAGGTGTGCACCGAGCAGCAAAGGACCCTCCGCCTGTCTAGGTATGCACTGCGAGGCGAGAGAGCCTCTGCCAGCCTAGGTGTGCACTGAGCGGCGAGAGAGCCTCCGCCTGCCTAGGTGTGCACTGAGCAGAGAGAGAGCCTCAGCCTGTCTAGGTGTGCACTGAGCATTGAGAGAGCCTCTGCCAGCCTTGGTGTGCACTGAGCGGCGAGAGAGCCTCTGCCAGCCTAGGTGTGTACTTAGCAGCGAGAGCGCATCTGCCTGCCTAGGTGTGCACTGAGCGGCAATAGACCCTCCGCCTTTCTAGGTGTGCACTGCGAGGCGAGAGAGCCTCTGCCTGCCTAGGTGTGCACTGAGCATTGAGTGAGCCTCTGCCAGCCTAGGTGTGCATTGAGCTGCTAGAGAGCCTCTGCCTGCCTAGGTGTGCACTGAGCATTGAGAAAGCCTCCACCTGTCTAGGTGTGCACTGAGCATTGAGAGAGCCTCTGCCAGCCTAGGTGTGCACTGAGCGGTGAGAGAGCCTCTGCCAGCCTAGGTGTGCACTTAGCAGCGAGAGAACCTTCGCCTGCCCAGGTTTGCACTGAGCAGCGAGAGAGCCTCCGCCTGTCCAGGTTTGCACTGAGCATTGAGAGAGCCTCTGCCTGCCTAGGTGTGCACTGAGCATTGAGAGAGCCTCTGGCAGCCTAGGTGTGCACTGAGCAGCGGGAGAGCCTCTGCCAGCCTAGGTGTGCACTGAGCATTGACAGAACCTCCGCCTGTCTAGGTGTGCACTGAGCAATGAGATAGCCTCCGCCTGTCTAGGTGTGCACTGAGCATTGAGAGAGCTTCTGCCTGCCTAGGTGTGCACTGAGCAGCAAAGGACCCTCCGCCTGTCTAGGTATGCGCTGCGAGGCGAGAGAGCCTCTGCCAGCCTAGGTGTGCACTGAGCGGCAAGAGAGCCTCTGCCTGCCTAGGTGTGCACTGAGAAGCAAGAGAGCCTCTGCCAGCCTAGGTGTGCACTGAGCGGCAAGAGACCCTCCGCCTGTGTAGGTGTGCACTGAGCGGCGAGAGAGCCTCTGCCAGCCTAGGTGTGCACTGAGCGGCAAGAGAGCCTCTGCCTGCCTAGGTGTGCACTGAGCGGGGAGAGCGCCTCTTCCTGCCTAGGTGTGCACTGAGCGGCAAGAGAGCCTCTGCCAGCCTAGGTGTGCACTGAGCGGGGAGAGCGCCTCTTCCTGCCTAGGTGTGCACTGAGCGGCAAGAGAGCCTCTGCCTGCCTAGGTGTGCACTGAGTGGCGAGAGAGCCTCTGCCAGCCTAGGTGTGCACTGAGCGGCGAGAGAGCCTCCGCCTGTCCAGGTTTGCACTGAGCAGCGAGAGAGCCTCCGCCTGCCTAGGTGTGCACTGAGCATTGAGAGAGCCTCTGCCTGCCTAGGTGTGCACTGAGCATTTAGAGAGCCTTTGCCAGCCTAGGTGTGCACTGAGCGGCGAGAGAGCCTCTGCCAGCCTAGGTGTGCACTGAGCATTGACAGAGCCTCATCCTGTCTAGGTGTGCACTGAGCATTGAGATAGCCTCTGCCTACGTAGGTGTGCACAGAGCGCCGAGAGCGACCCCGCCTGCCTAGGTGTGCACTGAGCATTGAGAGAGCCTCTGCCTACGTAGGTGTGCACTGAGCGCCGAGAGCGACCCCGCCTGCCTAGGTGTGCACTGAGCATTGAGAGAGCCTCTGCCTGCCTAGGTGTGCACTGAGCATTGAGAGATCCTCCACCTGTCTAGGTGTGCACTGAGCATTGAGATAGCCTTCGCTTGTCTAGGTGTGCACTGAGCATTGAGAGAGCCTCTGCCTGTCTAGGTGTGCACTGAGCATTGAGAGAGCCTCCACCTGTCTAGGTGTGCACTGAGCATTGAGAGAGCCCCTGCCAGCCTAAGTGTGCAATGAGCGGTGAGAGAGCCTCTGCCAGCCTAGGTGTGCACTGAGCAGCGAAAGCGCCTCTGCCAGCCTAGGTGTGCACTTAGCAGCGAGAGCGCCTCTGCCTGCCTAGGTGTGCACTGAGTGGCGAGAGAGCCTCTGCCAGCCTAGGTGTGCACTGAGCGGCGAGAGAGCCTCCACCTGCCCAGGTGTGCACTGAGCGGCGAGAGAGCCTCCGCCTGTCCAGGTTTGCACTGAGCAGCAAGAGAGCCTCCGCCTGCCTAAGTGTGCACTGAGCATTGAGAAAGCCTCTGCCTGCCTAGGTGTGCACTGAACATTGAGAGAGCCTCTGCCAGCCTAGGTGTGCACTGAGCGGTGAGAGAGCCTCTGCCAGCCTAGGTGCGCACTGAGCGTTGAGAGAGCCTCTGCCTGCCTAGATGTGCACTGAGCATTGAGAGAGCCTCTGCCTGCCTAGGTGTGCACTGAGCGGCAAGAGACCCTCCCCTCCGCCTGTCTAGGTGTGCACTGAGCGGCGAGAGAGCCTCTGCCAGCCTAGGTGGGCACTGAGCGGCAAGAGAGCCTCTGCCTGCCTAGGTGTGCACTGAGCGGGAAGAGCGCCTCTTCCTGCCTAGGTGTGCACTGAGCGGCAAGAGAGCCTCTGCCAGCCTAGGTGTGCATTGAGCTGCTAGAGAGCCTCTGCCTGCCTAGGTGTGCACTGAGCATTGAGAAAGCCTCCGCCTGTCTAGGTGTGCACTGAGCATTGAGAGAGCCTCTGCCAGCCTAGGTGTGCACTGAGCGGTGAGAGAGCCTCTGCCAGCCTAGGTGTGCACTTAGCAGCCAGAGAACCTTCGCCTGCCCAGGTTTGCACTGAGCAGCGAGAGAGCCTCCGCCTGTCTAGGTTTGCACTGAGCATTGAGAGAGCCTCTGCCTGCCTAGGTGTGCACTGAGCATTGAGAGAGCCTCTGCCAGCCTAGGTGTGCACTGAGCGGCGGGAGAGCCTCTGCCAGCCTAGGTGTGCACTGAGCATTGACAGAACCTCCGCCTGTCTAGGTGTGCACTGAGCAATGAGATAGCCTCCGCCTGTCTAGGTGTGCACTGAGCATTGAGAGAGCTTCTGCCTGCCTAGGTGTGCACTGAGCAGCAAAGGACCCTCCGCCTGTCTAGGTATGCACTGCGAGGCGAGAGAGCCTCTGCCAGCCTATGTGTGCACTGAGCGGCAAGAGAGCCTCTGCCTGCCTTGGTGTGCACTGAGCGGGGAGAGCGCCTCTTCCTGCCTAGGTGTGCACTGAGCGGCAAGAGAGCCTCTGCCAGCCTAGGTGTGCACTGAGCATTGAGAAAGCATCCGCCTGTCTAGGTGTGCACTGAGCATTGAGAAAGCCTCCGCCTGTCTAGGTGTGCACTGAGCATTGAGAGAGCCTCTGTCTGCCTAGGTGTGCACTGAGTGGCGAGAGAGCCTCTGCCAGCCTAGGTGTGCACTGCGATTCGAGAGAGCCTCTGCCAGCCTAGATGTGCACTGAGCGGTGAGAGAGCCTCTGCCAGCCTAGGTGTGCACTTAGTAGCGAGAATGCCTCTGCCTGCCTAGGTGTGCACTGAGTAGCGAGAGAGCCTCTGCCAGCCTAGGTGTGCACTGAGCGGCGAGAGAGCCTCCGCCTGTCCAGGTTTGCACTGAGCAGCGAGAGAGCCTCCACCTGCCTAGGTGTGCACTGAGCATTGAGAGAGCCTCTGCCTGCCTAGGTGTGCACTGAGCATTTAGAGAGCCTTTTCCAGCCTAGGTGTGCACTGAGCGGCGAGAGAGCCTCTGCCAGCCTAGGTGTGCACTGAGCATTGACAGAGCCTCATCCTGTCTAGGTGTGCACTGAGCATTGAGATAGCCTCTGCCTACGTAGGTGTGCACTGAGCGCCGAGAGCGCCTCCACCTGCCTAGGTGTACACTGACCATTGAGAGAGCCTGTGCCTGCCTAGGTGTGCACTGAGCATTGAGTGAGCCTGCGCCTGCCCAGGTGTGCACTGAGCATTGAGAGAGCCTCTGCCTACGTAGGTGTGCACTGAGCGCCGAGAGCGCCTCCACCTGCCTAGGTGTACACTGACCATTGAGAGAGCCTGCGCCTGCCCAGGTGTGCACTGAGCATTGAGAGAGCCTCTGCCTACGTAGGTGTGCACTGAGCGCCGAGAGCGCCTCCGCCTGCCTAGGTGTGCACTGAGCATTGAGAGAGCCTCTGCCTGCCTAGGTGTGCACTGAGCATTGAGAGATCCTCCACCTGTCTAGGTGTGCACTGAGCATTGAGACAGCCTTCGCTTGTCTAGGTGTGCACTGAGCATTGAGAGAGCCTCTGCCTGTCTAGGTGTGCACTGAGCATTGAGAGAGCCTCCACCTGTCTAGGTGTGCACTGAGCATTGAGAGAGCCCCTGCCAGCCTAAGTGTGCAATGAGCGGTGAGAGAGCCTCTGCCAGCCTAGGTGTGCACTGAGCAGCGAAAGAGCCTCTGCCAGCCTAGGTGTGCACTTAGCAGCGAGAGCGCCTCTGCCTGCCTAGGTGTGCACTGAGTGGCGAGAGAGCCTCTGCCAGCCTAGGTGTGCACTGAGCGGCGAGAGAGCCTCCACCTGCCCAGGTGTGCACTGAGCGGCGAGAGAGCCTCCGCCTGTCCAGGTTTGCACTGAGCAGCAAGAGAGCCTCCGACTGCCTAAGTGTGCACTGAGCATTGAGAAAGCCTCTGCCTGCCTAGGTGTGCACTGAGCGGCGAGAGAGCCTCCGCCTGCCTAGATGTGCACTGAGCGTCGAGAGAGCCTCTGGCTGCCAAGGTGTGCACTGACCATCGAGAGAGCCTCTGCCTGCCTAGGTGTGCACTGAGCATTGAGAGAGCCTCCGCCTGTCTAGGTGTGCACTGAGCATTGAGAGAGCCTCTGTCTGCCTAGGTGTGCACTGAGCATTGAGAGAGCCTCTGCCTGCCTAGGTGTGCACTGAGCATTGATAGAGCCTCCGCCTGTCTAGGTGTGCACTGAGCATTGAGATAGCCTCCGCCTGTCTAGGTGTTCACTGAGCATTGAGAGAGCCTCTGCCTGCCTAGGTGTGCACTGAGCATTGAGAGAGCCTCCGCCTGCCTAGGTGTGCACTGAGCATTGAGAGAGCCTCTGCCTGCCTAGGTGTGCACTGAGCATTGACAGAGCCTCATCCTGCCTAGGTGTGCACTGAGCATTGAGAGAGCCTGCGCCTGCCCAGGTGTGCACTGAGCGGCAAGAGACCCTCCGCCTGTCTAGGTGTGCACTGCGATTCGAGAGAGCCTCTGCCAGCCTAGATGTGCACTGAGCGGTGAGAGAGCCTCTGCCAGCCTAGGTGTGCACTTAGTAGCGAGAATGCCTCTGCCTGCCTAGGTGTGCACTGAGTGGCGAGAGAGCCTCTGCCAGCCTAGGTGTGCACTGAGCGGCGAGAGAGCCTCCGCCTGTCCAGGTTTGCACTGAGCAGCGAGAGAGCCTCCGCCTGCCTAGGTGTGCACTGAGCATTGAGAGAGCCTCTGCCTGCCTAGGTGTGCACTGAGCATTTAGAGAGCCTTTGCCAGCCTAGGTGTGCACTGAGCGGCGAGAGAGCCTCAGCCAGCCTAGGTGTGCACTGAGCATTGACAGAGCCTCATCCTGTCTAGGTGTGCACTGAGCATTGAGATAGCCTCTGCCTACGTAGGTGTGCACTGAGCGCCGAGAGCGCCTCCGCCTGCCTAGGTGTACACTGACCATTGAGAGAGCCTCTGCCTGCCTAGGTGTGCACTGAGCATTGAGTGAGCCTGCGCCTGCCCAGGTGTGCACTGAGCATTGAGAGAGCCTCTGCCTACGTAGGTGTGCACTGAGCGCCGAGAGCGCCTCCGCCTGCCTAGGTGTACACTGACCATTGAGAGAGCCTGCGCCTGCCCAGGTGTGCACTGAGCATTGAGAGAGCCTCTGCCTACGTAGGTGTGCACTGAGCGCCGAGAGCGCCTCCGCCTGCCTAGGTGTGCACTGAGCATTGAGAGAGCCTCTGCCTGCCTAGGTGTGCACTGAGCATTGAGAGATCCTCCACCTGTCTAGGTGTGCACTGAGCATTTAGATAGCCTTCGCTTGTCTAGGTGTGCACTGAGCATTGAGAGAGCCTCTGCCAGCCTAGGTGTGCACTTAGCAGCGAGAGCGCCTCTGCCTGCCTAGGTGTGCACTGAGTGGCGAGAGAGCATCTGCCAGCCTAGGTGTGCACTGAGCGGCGAGAGAGCCTCCACCTGCCCATGTGTGCACTGATCGGCTAGAGAGCCTCCGCCTGTCCAGGTTTGCACTGAGCAGCAAGAGAGCCTCCGACTGCCTAAGTGTGCACTGAGCATTGAGAAAGCCTCTGCCTGCCTAGGTGTGCACTGAACATTGAGAGAGCCTCTGCCAGCCTAGGTGTGCACTGAGCGGTGAGAGAGCCTCTGCCAGCCTAGGTGCACACTGAGCGTTGAGAGAGCCTCTGCCTGCCTAGATGTGCACTGAGCGTCGAGAGAGCCTCCGCCTGCCTAGATGTGCACTGAGCGTCGAGAGAGCCTCTGGCTGCCAAGGTGTGCACTGACCATCGAGAGAGCCTCTGCCTGCCTAGGTGTGCACTGAGCATTGAGAGAGCCTCCGCCTGTCTAGGTGTGCACTGAGCATTGAGAGAGCCTCTGTCTGCCTAGGTGTGCACTGAGCATTGATAGAGCCTCCGCCTGTCTAGGTGTGCACTGAGCATTGAGATAGCCTCCGCCTGTCTAGGTGTTCACTGAGCATTGAGAGAGCCTCTGCCTGCCTAGGTGTGCACTGAGCATTGAGAGAGCCTCCGCCTGCCTAGGTGTGCACTGAGCATTGAGAGAGCCTCTGCCTGCCTAGGTGTGCACTGAGCATTGAGAGAGCCTCTGCCTGCCTAGGTGTGCACTGAGCATTGAGAGAGCCTCTGCCTGCCTAGGTGTGCACTGAGCATTGAGAGAGCCTCTGTCTGCCTAGGTGTGCACTGGGCATTGATAGAGCCTCCGCCTGTCTAGGTGTGCACTGAGCATTGAGATAGCCTCCGCCTGTCTAGGTGTTCACTGAGCATTGAGAGAGCCTCTGCCTGCCTAGGTGTGCACTGAGCGGCAAGAGACCCTCCCCTCCGCCTGTCTAGGTGTGCACTGAGCGGCGAGAGAGCCTCTGCCAGCCTAGGTGGGCACTGAGCGGCAAGAGAGCCTCTGCCTGCCTAGGTGTGCACTGAGCGGGGAGAGCGTCCCTGTCTAGGTGTGCACTGAGCATTGAGAGAGCCTCTGCCAGCCTAGGTGTGCACTGAGCGTTGAGAGAGCCTCTGCCTGCCTAGATGTGCACTGAGCGTCAAGAGAGCCTCTGGCTGCCAAGGTGTGCACTGACCATTGAGAGAGCCTCTGCCTGCCTAGGTGTGCACTGAGCATTGCGAGAGCCTCCGCCTGCCTAGGTGTGCACTGAGCATTGAGAGAGCCTCCGCCTGCCTAGTTGTGCACTGAGCATTGAGAGAGCCTCTGCCTGCCTAGGTGTGCACTGAGCATTGAGAGAGCCTCTGCCTGCCTAGGTGTGTACTGAGCATTGAGAGAGCCTCTGTCTGCCTAGGTGTGCACTGAGCATTGATAGAGCCTCCGCCTGTCTAGGTGTGCACTGAGCATTGAGATAGCCTCCGCCTGTCTAGGTGTTCACTGAGCATTGAGAGAGCCTCTGCCTGCCTAGGTGTGCACTGAGCGGCAAGAGACCCTCCGCCTGTGTAGGTGTGCACTGAGCGGCGAGAGAGCCTCTGCCTGCCTAGGTGTGCACTGAGCGGCAAGAGCGCCTCTTCCTGCCTAGGTGTGCACTGAGCGGCAAGAGAGCCTCTGCCAGCCTAGGTGTGCATTGAGCTGCTAGAGAGCCTCTGCCTGCCAGGTGTGCACTGAGCATTGAGAAAGCCTCCGCCTGTCTAGGTGTGCACTGAGCATTGAGAGAGCCTCTGCCAGCCTAGGTGTGCACTGAGCGGTGAGAGAGCCTCTGCCAGCCTAGGTGTGCAATTAGCAGCGAGAGAACCTTCGCCTGCCCAGGTTTGCACTGAGCAGCGAGAGAGCCTCCGCCTGTCCAGGTTTGCACTGAGCATTGAGAGAGCCTCTGCCAGCCTAGGTGTGCACTGAGCGGCGGGAGAGCCTCTGCCAGCCTAGGTGTGCACTGAGCATTGACAGAACCTCCGCCTGTCTAGGTGTGCACTGAGCAATGAGATAGCCTCCGCCTGTCTAGGTGTGCACTGAGCATTGAGAGAGCTTCTGCCTGCCTAGGTGTGCACTGAGCAGCAAAGGACCCTGCGCCTGTCTAGGTATGCACTGCGAGGCGAGAGAGCCTCTGCCAGCCTAGGTGTGCACTGAGCGGCAAGAGAGCCTCTGCCTGCCTAGGTGTGCACTGAGAAGCAAGAGAGCCTCTGCCAGCCTAGGTGTGCACTGAGCGGCAAGAGACCCTCCGCCTGTGTAGGTGTGCACTGAGCGGCGAGAGAGCCTCTGCCAGCCTAGGTGTGCACTGAGCGGCGGGAGAGCCTCTGCCAGCCTAGGTGTGCACTGAGCATTGACAGAACCTCCGCATGTCTAGGTGCGCACTGAGCAATGAGATAGCCTCCGCCTGTCTAGGTGTGCACTGAGCAGCAAAGGACCCTCCGCCTGTCTAGGTATGCACTGCGAGGCGAGAGAGCCTCTGCCAGCCTAGGTGTGCACTGAGCGGCGAGAGAGCCTCCGCCTGCCTAGGTGTGCACTGAGCATTGAGAGAGCCTCAGCCTGTCTAGGTGTGCACTGAGCATTGAGAGAGCCTCTGCCAGCCTAGGTGTGCACTGAGCGGCGAGAGAGCCTCTGCCAGCCTAGGTGTGTACTTAGCAGCGAGAGCGCATCTGCCTGCCTAGGTGTGCACTGAGCGGCAATAGACCCTCTGCCTTTCTAGGTGTGCACTGCGAGGCGAGAGAGCCTCTGCCTGCCTAGGTGTGCACTGAGCATTGAGTGAGCCTCTGCCAGCCTAGGTGTGCATTGAGCTGCTAGAGAGCCTCTGCCTGCCTAGGTGTGCACTGAGCATTGAGAAAGCCTCCGCCTGTCTAGGTGTGCACTGAGCATTGAGAGAGCCTCTGCCAGCCTAGGTGAGCACTGAGCGGTGAGAGAGCCTCTGCCAGCCTAGGTGTGCACTTAGCAGCGAGAGAACCTTCGCCTGCCCAGGTTTGCACTGAGCAGCGAGAGAGCCTCCGCCTGTCCAGGTTTGCACTGAGCATTGAGAGAGCCTCTGCCTGCCTAGGTGTGCACTGAGCATTGAGAGAGCCTCTGCCAGCCTAGGTGTGCACTGAGCGGCGGGAGAGCCTCTGCCAGCCTAGGTGTGCACTGAGCATTGACAGAACCTCCGCCTGTCTAGGTGTGCACTGAGCAATGAGATAGCCTCCGCCTGTCTAGGTGTGCACTGAG
This sequence comes from Calotriton arnoldi, assembly GCA_963921515.1. NCBI lineage: Eukaryota > Metazoa > Chordata > Amphibia > Caudata > Salamandridae > Calotriton > Calotriton arnoldi. The sequence goes on from CAWUFW010014912.1 coordinate 273,521, forward strand.
CATTGAGAGAGCTTCTGCCTGCCTAGGTGTGCACTAAGCAGCAAAGGACCCTCCGCCTGTCTAGGTATGCACTGCGAGGTGAGAGAGCCTCTGCCAGCCTAGGTGTGCACTGAGCGGCAAGAGAGCCTCTGCCTGCCTAGGTGTGCACTGAGAAGCAAGAGAGCCTCTGCCAGCCTAGGTGTGCACTGAGCGGCAAGAGACCCTCCGCCTGTGTAGGTGTGCACTGAGCAGCGAGAGAGCCTCTGCCAGCCTAGGTGTGCACTGAGCGGCAAGAGAGCCTCTGCCTGCCTAGGTGTGCACTGAGCGGGGAGAGGGCCTCTTCCTGCCTAGGTGTGCACTGAGCGGCAAGAGAGCCTCTGCCTGCCTAGGTGTGCACTGAGCATTGAGAAAGCCTCCGCCTGTCTAGGTGTGCACTGAGCATTGAGAGAGCCTCTGCCAGCCTAGGTGTGCACTGAGCGGTGAGAGAGCCTCTGCCAGCCTAGGTGTGCACTTAGCAGCGAGAGAACCTTCGCCTGCCCAGGTTTGCACTGCGAGGCGAGAGAGCCTCTGCCAGCCTAGATGTGCACTGAGCGGCGAGAGAGCCTCTGCCAGCCTAGGTGTGCACTTAGTAGCGAGAATGCCTCTGCCTGCCTAGGTGTGCACTGAGTGGCGAGAGAGCCTCTGCCAGCCTAGGTGTGCACTGAGCGGCGAGAGAGCCTCCGCCTGTCCAGGTTTGCACTGAGCAGCGAGAGAGCCTCCGCCTGCCTAGGTGTGCACTGAGCATTGAGAGAGCCTCTGCCTGCCTAGGTGTGCACTGAGCATTTAGAGAGCCTTTGCCAGCCTAGGTGCGCACTGAGCGGCGAGAGAGCCTCTGCCAGCCTAGGTGTGCACTGAGCATTGACAGAGCCTCATCCTGTCTAGGTGTGCACTGAGCATTGAGATAGCCTCTGCCTACGTAGGTGTGCACAGAGCGCCAAGAGCGCCTCCGCCTGCCTAGGTGTACACTGACCATTGAGAGAGCCTCTGCCTGCCTAGGTGTGCACTGAGCATTGAGTGAGCCTGCGCCTGCCCAGGTGTGCACTGAGCATTGAGAGAGCCTCTGCCTACGTAGGTGTGCACTGAGCGCCGAGAGCGCCTCCGCCTGCCTAGGTGTACACTGACCATTGAGAGAGCCTGCGCCTGCCCAGGTGTGCACTGAGCATTGAGAGAGCCTCTGCCTATGTAGGTGTGCACTGAGCGCCGAGAGCGCCTCCGCCTGCCTAGGTGTGCACTGAGCTTTGAGAGAGCCTCTGCCTGCCTAGGTGTGCACTGAGCATTGAGAGATCCTCCACCTGTCTAGGTGTGCACTGAGCATTGAGATAGCCTTCGCTTGTCTAGGTGTGCACTGAGCATTGAGAGAGCCTCTGCCTGTCTAGGTGTGCACTGAGCATTGAGAGAGCCTCCACCTGTCTAGGTGTGCACTGAGCATTGAGAGTGCCCCTGCCAGCCTAAGTGTGCAATGAGCGGTGAGAGAGCCTCTGCCAGCCTAGGTGTGCACTGAGCAGCGAAAGCGCCTCTGCCAGCCTAGGTGTGCACTTAGCAGCGAGAGAACCTTCGCCTGCCCAGGTTTGCACTGCGAGGCGAGAGAGCCTCTGCCAGCCTAGATGTGCACTGAGCGGCGAGAGAGCCTCTGCCAGCCTAGGTGTGCACTTAGTAGCGAGAATGCCTCTGCCTGCCTAGGTGTGCACTGAGTGGCGAGAGAGCCTCTGCCAGCCTAGGTGTGCACTGAGCGGCGAGAGAGCCTCCGCCTGTCCAGGTTTGCACTGAGCAGCGAGAGAGCCTCCGCCTGCCTAGGTGTGCACTGTGCATTGAGAGAGCCTCTGCCTGCCTAGGTGTGCACTGAGCATTTAGAGAGCCTTTGCCAGCCTAGGTGTGCACTGAGCGGTGAGAGAGCCTCTGCCAGCCTAGGTGTGCACTGAGCATTGACAGAGCCTCATCCTGTCTAGGTGTGCACTGAGCATTGAGATAGCCTCTGCCTACGTAGGTGTGAGCAGAGCGCCGAGAGCGCCTCCGCCTGCCTAGGTGTACACTGACCATTGAGAGAGCCTCTGCCTGCCTAGGTGTGCACTGAGCATTGAGTGAGCCTGCGCCTGCCCAGGTGTGCACTGAGCATTGAGAGAGCCTCTGCCTACGTAGGTGTGCACTGAGCGCCGAGAGCGCCTCTGCCTGCCTAGGTGTACACTGACCATTGAGAGAGCCTGCGCCTGCCCAGGTGTGCACTGAGCATTGAGAGAGCCTCTGCCTACGTAGGTGTGAACTGAGCGCCGAGAGCGCCTCCGCCTGCCTAGGTGTGCACTGAGCATTGAGAGAGCCTCTGCCTGCCTAGGTGTGCACTGAGCATTGAGAGATCCTCCACCTGTCTAGGTGTGCACTGAGCATTGAGATAGCCTTCGCTTGTCTAGGTGTGCACTGAGCATTGAGAGAGCCTCTGCCTGTCTAGGTGTGCACTGAGCATTGAGAGAGCCTCCACCTGTCTAGGTGTGCACTGAGCATTGAGAGAGCCCCTGCCAGCCTAAGTGTGCAATGAGCGGTGAGAGAGCCTCTGCCAGCCTAGGTGTGCACTGAGCAGCGAAAGCGCCTCTGCCAGCCTAGGTGTGCACTTAGCAGCGAGAGCGCCTCTGCCTGCCTAGGTGTGCACTGAGTGGCGAGAGAGCCTCTGCCAGCCTAGGTGTGCACTGAGCGGCGAGAGAGCCTCCACCTGCCCAGGTGTGCACTGAGCGGCGAGAGAGCCTCCGCCTGTCCAGGTTTGCACTGAGCAGCAAGAGAGCCTCCGCCTGCCTAAGTGTGCACTGAGCATTGAGAAAGCCTCTGCCTGCCTAGGTGTGCACTGAACATTGAGAGAGCCTCTGCCAGCCTAGGTGTGCACTGAGCGGTGAGAGAGCCTCTGCCAGCCTAGGTGCGCACTGAGCGTTGAGAGAGCCTCTGCCTGCCTAGATGTGCACTGAGCATTGAGAGAGCCTCTGCCTGCCTAGGTGTGCACTGAGCGGCAAGAGACCCTCCCTCCGCCTGTCTAGGTGTGCACTGAGCGGCGAGAGAGCCTCTGCCAGCCTAGGTGGGCACTGAGCGGCAAGAGAGCCTCTGCCTGCCTAGGTGTGCACTGAGCGGGGAGAGCGTCCCTGCCTAGGTGTGCACTGAGCATTGAGAGAGCCTCTGCCTGCCTAGGTGTACACTGAGCATTGAGAGAGCCTCTGTCTGCCTAGGTGTGCACTGGGCATTGATAGAGCCTCCGCCTGTCTAGGTGTGCACTGAGCATTGAGATAGCCTCCGCCTGTCTAGGTGTTCACTGAGCATTGAGAGAGCCTCTGCCTGCCTAGGTGTGCACTGAGCGGCAAGAGACCCTCCCCTCCGCCTGTCTAGGTGTGCACTGAGCGCCGAGAGCGCCTCCGCCTGCCTAGGTGTACACTGACCATTGAGAGAGCCTGCGCCTGCCCAGGTGTGCACTGAGCATTGAGAGAGCCTCTGCCTACGTAGGTGTGCACTGAGCGCCGAGAGCGCCTCCGCCTGCCTAGGTGTGCACTGAGCATTGAGAGAGCCTCTGCCTGCCTAGGTGTGCACTGAGCATTGAGAGATCCTCCACCTGTCTAGGTGTGCACTGAGCATTGAGATAGCCTTCGCTTGTCTAGGTGTGCACTGAGCATTGAGAGAGCCTCTGCCTGTCTAGGTGTGCACTGAGCATTGAGAGAGCCTCCACCTGTCTAGGTGTGCACTGAGCATTGAGAGAGCCCCTGCCAGCCTAAGTGTGCAATGAGCGGTGAGAGAGCCTGTGCCAGCCTAGGTGTGCACTGAGCAGCGAAAGAGCCTCTGCCAGCCTAGGTGTGCACTTAGCAGCGAGAGCGCCTCTGCCTGCCTAGGTGTGCACTGAGTGGCGAGAGAGCCTCTGCCAGCCTAGGTGTGCACTGAGCGGCGAGAGAGCCTCCACCTGCCCAGGTGTGCACTGATCGGCGAGAGAGCCTCCGCCTGTCCAGGTTTGCACTGAGCAGCAAGAGAGCCTCCGACTGCCTAAGTGTGCACTGAGCATTGAGAAAGCCTCTGCCTGCCTAGGTGTGCACTGAACATTGAGAGAGCCTCTGCCAGCCTAGGTGTGCACTGAGCGGTGAGAGAGCCTCTGCCAGCCTAGGTGCGCACTGAGCGTTGAGAGAGCCTCTGCCTGCCTAGATGTGCACTGAGCGGCGAGAGAGCCTCCGCCTGCCTAGATGTGCACTGAGCGTCGAGAGAGCCTCTGGCTGCCAAGGTGTGCACTGACCATCGAGAGAGCCTCTGCCTGCCTAGGTGTGCACTGAGCATTGAGAGAGCCTCCGCCTGTCTAGGTGTGCACTGAGCATTGAGAGAGCCTCTGTCTGCCTAGGTGTGCACTGAGCATTGAGAGAGCCTCTGCCTGCCTAGGTGTGCACTGAGCATTGATAGAGCCTCCGCATGTCTAGGTGTGCACTGAGCATTGAGATAGCCTCCGCCTGTCTAGGTGTTCACTGAGCATTGAGAGAGCCTCTGCCTGCCTAGGTGTGCACTGAGCATTGAGAGAGCCTCCGCCTGCCTAGGTGTGCACTGAGCATTGAGAGAGCCTCTGCCTGCCTAGGTGTGCACTGAGCATTGAGAGAGCCTCTGCCTGCCTAGGTGTGCACTGAGCATTGAGAGAGCCTCTGCCTGCCTAGGTGTGCACTGAGCGGCGAGAGAGCCTCTGCCAGCCTAGGTGTGCACTGAGCGGCGAGAGAGCCTCTGCCTGCCTAGGTGTGCACTGGCGGCAGAGAGCCTCCGCCTGTCCAGGTTTGCACTGAGCAGCAAGAGCCTCCGCCTGCCTAGGTGTGCACTGGGCATGATAGAGCCTCCGCCTGTCTAGGTGTGCACTGAGCATTGAGATAGCCTCCGCCTGTCTAGGTGTTCACTGAGCATTGAGAGAGCCTCTGCCTGCCTAGGTGTGCACTGAGCGGCAAGAGACCCTCCGCCTGTGTAGGTTTGCACTGAGCGGCGAGAGAGCCTCTGCCAGCCTAGGTGTGCACTGAGCGGCAAGAGAGCCTCTGCCTGCCTAGGTGTGCACTGAGCGGGAAGAGCGCCTCTTCCTGCCTAGGTGTGCACTGAGCGGCAAGAGAGCCTCTGCCAGCCTAGGTGTGCATTGAGCTGCTAGAGAGCCTCTGCCTGCCTAGGTGTGCACTGAGCATTGAGAAAGCCTCCGCCTGTCTAGGTGTGCACTGAGCATTGAGAGAGCCTCTGCCAGCCTAGGTGTGCACTGAGCAGTGAGAGAGCCTCTGCCAGCCTAGGTGTGCAATTAGCAGCGAGAGAACCTTCGCCTGCCCAGGTTTGCACTGAGCAGCGAGAGAGCCTCCGTCTGTCCAGGTTTGCACTGAGCATTGAGAGAGCCTCTGCCTGCCTAGGTGTGCACTGAGCATTGAGAGAGCCTCTGCCAGCCTAGGTGTGCACTGAGCGGCGGGAGAGTCTCTGCCAGCCTAGGTGTGCACTGAGCATTGACAGAACCTCCGCCTGTCTAGGTGTGCACTGAGCAATGAGATAGCCTCCGCCTGTCTAGGTGTGCACTGAGCATTGAGAGAGCTTCTGCCTGCCTAGGTGTGCACTGAGCAGCGAAGGACCCTGCGCCTGTCTAGGTATGCACTGCGAGGCGAGAGAGCCTCTGCCAGCCTAGGAGTGCACTGAGCGGCAAGAGAGCCTCTGCCTGCCTAGGTGTGCACTGAGAAGCAAGAGAGCCTCTGCCAGCCTAGGTGTGCACTGAGCGGCAAGAGACCCTCCGCATGTGTAGGTGTGCACTGAGCGGCGAGAGAGCCTCTGCCAGCCTAGGTGTGCACTGAGCGGCGGGAGAGCCTCTGCCAGCCTAGGTGTGCACTGAGCATTGACAGAACCTCCGCATGTCTAGGTGTGCACTGAGCAATGAGATAGCCTCCGCCTGTCTAGGTGTGCACTGAGCAGCAAAGGACCCTCCGCCTGTCTAGGTATGCACTGCGAGGCGAGAGAACCTCTGCCAGCCTAGGTGTGCACTGAGCGGCGAGAGAGCCTCCGCCTGCCTAGGTGTGCACTGAGCATTGAGAGAGCCTCAGCCTGTCTAGGTGTGCACTGAGCATTGAGAGAGCCTCTGCCAGCCTAGGTGTGCACTGAGCGGCGAGAGAGCCTCCGCCTTTCTAGGTGTGCACTGCGAGGCGAGAGAGCCTCTGCCTGCCTAGGTGTGCACTGAGCATTGAGTGAGCCTCTGCCAGCCTAGGTGTGCATTGAGCTGCTAGAGAGCCTCTGCCTGCCTAGGTGTGCACTGAGCATTGAGAAAGCCTCCGCCTGTCTAGGTGTGCACTGAGCATTGAGAGAGCCTCTGCCAGCCTAGGTGTGCACTGAGCGGTGAGAGAGCCTCTGCCAGCCTAGGTGTGCACTTAGCAGCGAGAGAACCTTCGCCTGCCCAGGTTTGCACTGAGCAGCGAGAGAGCCTCCGCCTGTCCAGGTTTGCACTGAGCATTGAGAGAGCCTCTGCCTGCCTAGGTGTGCACTGAGCATTGAGAGAGCCTCTGCCAGCCTAGGTGTGCACTGAGCGGCGGGAGAGCCTCTGCCAGCCTAGGTGTGCACTGAGCATTGACAGAACCTCCGCCTGTCTAGGTGTGCACTGAGCAATGAGATAGCCTCCGCCTGTCTAGGTGTGCACTGAGCATTGAGAGAGCTTCTGCCTGCCTAGGTGTGCACTGAGCAGCAAAGGACCCTCCGCCTGTCTAGGTATGCACTGCGAGGCGAGAGAGCCTCTGCCAGCCTAGGTGTGCACTGAGCGGCAAGAGAGCCTCTGCCAGCCTAGGTGTGCACTGAGCAGGGAGAGCGCCTCTTCCTGCCTAGGTGTGCACTGAGCGGCAAGAGAGCCTCTGCCAGCCTAGGTGTGCACTGAGCAGCGAGAGAGCCTCTGCCTGCCTAGGTGTGCACTGAGCATCGAGAGAGCCTCCGCCTGTCTAGGTGTGCACTGAGCATTGAGAGAGCCTCTGCCAGCCTAGGTGTGCACTGAGCGGCGAGAGAGCCTCTGCCAGCCTAGGTGTGCACTTGAGCAGCGAGAGAGCCATCTGCCTGCCCAGGTTTGCACTGAGCAGCGAGAGAGCCTCCGCCTGTCTAGGTGTGCACTGAGCATTGAGAGAGCCTCTGCCTGCCTAGGTGTGCACTGAGCATTGAGAGAGCCTCTGCCAGCCTAGGTGTGCACTGAGCGGTGAGAGAGCCTCTGCCAGCCTAGGTGTGCACTTAGCAGCGAGAGAACCTTCGCCTGCCCAGGTTTGCACTGAGCAGCGAGAGAGCCTCCGCCTGTCTAGGTTTGCACTGAGCATTGAGAGAGCCTCTGCCTGCCTAGGTGTGCACTGAGCATTGAGAGAGCCTCTGCCAGCCTAGGTGTGCACTGAGCGGCGGGAGAGCCTCTGCCAGCCTAGGTGTGCACTGAGCATTGACAGAACCTCCGCCTGTCTAGGTGTGCACTGAGCAATGAGATAGCCTCCGCCTGTCTAGGTGTGCACTGAGCATTGAGAGAGCTTCTGCCTGCCTAGGTGTGCACTGAGCAGCAAAGGACCCTCCGCCTGTCTAGGTATGCACAGCGAGGCGAGAGAGCCTCTGCCAGCCTAGGTGTGCACTGAGCGGCAAGAGAGCCTCTGCCAGCCTAGGTGTGCACTGAGCATTGAGAGAGCCTCTGCCAGCCTAGGTGTGCACTGAGCGGCGAGAGAGCCTCTGCCTGCCTAGGTGTGCACTGAGCATAGAGAGAGCCTCAGCCTGCCTAGGTGTGCACTGAGCAGCGAGAGAGCCTCTGCCAGCCTAGGTGTGCACTGAGCGGCGAGAGAGCCTCTGCCAGCCTAGGTGTGTACTTAGCAGCGAGAGCGCATCTGCCTGCCTAGGTGTGCACTGAGCGGCAAGAGACCCTCCGCCTGTCTAGGTGTGCACTGCGAGGCGAGAGAGCCTCTGCCAGCCTAGATGTGCACTGAGCGGTGAGAGAGCCTCTGCCAGCCTAGGTGTGCACTTAGTAGCGAGAATGCCTCTGCCTGCCTAGGTGTGCACTGAGTGGCGAGAGAGCCTCTGCCAGCCTAGGTGTGCACTGAGCGGCGAGAGAGCCTCCGCCTGTCCAGGTTTGCACTGAGCAGCGAGAGAGCCTCCGCCTGCCTAGGTGTGCACTGAGCATTGAGAGAGCCTCTGCCTGCCTAGGTGTGCACTGAGCATTTAGAGAGCCTTTGCCAGCCTAGGTGTGCACTGAGCGGCGAGAGAGCCTCTGCCAGCCTAGGTGTGCACTGAGCATTGACAGAGCCTCATCCTGTCTAGGTGTGCACTGAGCATTGAGATAGCCTCTGCCTACGTAGGTGTGCACTGAGCGCCGAGAGCGCCTCCGCCTGCCTAGGTGTACACTGACCATTGAGAGAGCCTCTGCCTGCCTAGGTGTGCACTGAGCATTGAGTGAGCCTGCGCCTGCCCAGGTGTGCACTGAGCATTGAGAGAGCCTCTGCCTACGTAGGTGTGCACTGAGCGCCGAGAGCGCCTCCGCCTGCCTAGGTGTACACTGACCATTGAGAGAGCCTGCACCTGCCCTGGTGTGCACTGAGCATTGAGAGATCCTCCACCTGTCTAGGTGTGCACTGAGCATTGAGATAGCCTTCGCTTGTCTAGGTGTGCACTGAGCATTGAGAGAGCCTCTGCCTGTCTAGGTGTGCACTGAGCATTGAGAGAGCCTCCACCTGTCTAGGTGTGCACTGAGCATTGAGAGAGCCCCTGACAGCCTAAGTGTGCAATGAGCGGTGAGAGAGCCTCTGCCAGCCTAGGTGTGCACTGAGCAGCGAAAGAGCCTCTGCCAGCCTAGGTGTGCACTTAGCAGCGAGAGCGCCTCTGCCTGCCTAGGTGTGCACTGAGTGGCGAGAGAGCCTCTACCAGCCTAGGTGTGCACTGAGCGGCGAGAGAGCCTCCACCTGCCCAGGTGTGCACTGAGCGGCGAGAGAGCCTCCGCCTGTCCAGGTTTGCACTGAGCAGCAAGAGAGCCTCCGCCTGCCTAAGTGTGCACTGAGCATTGAGAAAGCCTCTGCCTGCCTAGGTGTGCACTGAACATTGAGAGAACCTCTGCCAGCCTAGGTGTGCACTGAGCGGTGAGAGAGCCTCTGCCAGCCTAGGTGCGCACTGAGCGTTGAGAGAGCCTCTGCCTGCCTAGATGTGCACTGAGCGGCGAGAGAGCCTCCGCCTGCATAGATGTGCACTGAGCGTCGAGAGAGCCTCTGGCTGCCAAGGTGTGCACTGACCGTCGAGAGAGCCTCTGCCTGCCTAGGTGTGCACTGAGCATTGAGAGAGCCTCCGCCTGTCTAGGTGTGCACTGAGCATTGAGAGAGCCTCTGTCTGCCTAGGTGTGCACTGAGCATTGAGAGAGCCTCTGCCAGCCTAGGTGTGCACTGAGCATTGATAGAGCCTCCGCCTGTCTAGGTGTGCACTGAGCATTGAGATAGCCTCCGCCTGTCTAGGTGTTCACTGAGCATTGAGAGAGCCTCTGCCTGCCTAGGTGTGCACTGAGCGGCAAGAGACCCTCCCCTCCGCCTGTCTAGGTGTGCACTGAGCGGCGAGAGAGCCTCTGCCAGCCTAGGTGGGCACTGAGCGGCAAGAGAGCCTCTGCCTGCCTAGGTGTGCACTGAGCGGGGAGAGCGTCCCTGCCTAGGTGTGCACTGAGCATTGAGAGAGTCTCTGCCAGCCTAGGTTTGCACTGAGCGGTGAGAGAGCCTCTGCCTGCCTAGATGTGCACTGAGCGTCGAGAGAGCCTCCGCCTGCCTAGATGTGCACTGAGCGTCGAGAGAGCCGCTGGCTGCCAAGGTGTGCACTGACCATCGAGAGAGCCTCTGCCTGCCTAGGTGTGCACTGAGCATTTAGAGAGCCTCCGCCTGCCTAGGTGTGCACTGAGCATTGAGAGAGCCTCTGCCTGCCTAGGTGTGCACTGAGCGGCAAGAGACCCTCCCTGTCTAGGTGTGCACTGAGCGGCGAGAGAGCCTCTGCCAGCCTAGGTGGGCACTGAGCGGCAAGAGAGCCTCTGCCTGCCTAGGTGTGCACTGAGCGGGGAGAGCGTCCCTGCCTAGATGTGCACTGAGCATTGAGAGAGCCTCTGCCTGCCTAGGTGTGCACTGAGCATTGAGAGAGCCTCTGTCTGCCTAGGTGTGCACTGGGCATTGATAGAGCCTCCGCCTGTCTAGGTGTGCACTGAGCATTGAGATAGCCTCCGCCTGTCTAGGTGTTCACTGAGCATTGAGAGAGCCTCTGCCTGCCTAGGTGTGCACTGAGCGGCAAGAGACCCTCCCTCCGCCTGTCTAGGTGTGCACTGAGCGGCGAGAGAGCCTCTGCCAGCCTAGGTGGGCACTGAGCATTGAGAGAGCCTCTGCCTGCCTAGGTGTGCACTGAGCATTGAGAGAGCCTCTGTCTGCCTAGGTGTGCACTGGGCATTGATAGAGCCTCCGCCTGTCTAGGTGTGCACTGAGCAGCGAGAGAGCCTCTGCCAGCCTAGGTGTGCACTGAGCGGCAAGAGAGCCTCTGCCTGCCTAGGTGTGCACTGAGCGGGGAGAGCGCCTCTTCCTGCCTAGGTGTGCACTGAGCGGCAAGACAGCCTCTGCCAGCCTAGGTGTGCATTGAGCTGCTAGAGAGCCTCTGCCTGCCTAGGTGTGCACTGAGGAGAAAGTCTCCGCCTGTCTAGGTGTGCACTGAGCATTGAGAGAGCCTCTGCCAGCATAGGTGTGCACTGAGCCGTGAGAGAGCCTCTGCCAGACTAGGTGTGCACTTAGCAGCGAGAGAACCTTCGCCTGCCCAGGTTTGCACTGCGAGGCGAGAGAGCCTCTGCCAGCCTAGATGTGCACTGAGCGGCGAGAGAGCCTCTGCCAGCCTAGGTGTGCACTTAGTAGCGAGAATGCCTCTGCCTGCCTAGGTGTGCACTGAGTGGCGAGAGAGGCTCTGCCAGCCTAGGTGTGCACTGAGCGGTGAGAGAGCCTCCACCTGTCCAGGTTTGCACTGAGCAGCGAGAGAGCCTCCGCCTGCCTAGGTGTGCACTGAGCATTGAGAGAGCCTCTGCCTGCCTAGGTGTGCACTGAGCATTTAGAGAGCCTTTGCCAGCCTAGGAGTGCACTGAGCGGCGAGAGAGCCTCTGCCAGCCTAGGTGTGCACTGAGCATTGACAGAGCCTCATCCTGTCTAGGTGTGCACTGAGCATTGAGATAGCCTCTGCCTACGTAGGTGTGCACAGAGCGCCGAGAGCGCCGAGAGCGCCTCCGCCTGCCTAGGTGTACACTGACCATTGATAGAGCCTCTGCCTGCCTAGGTGTGCACTGAGCATTGAGTGAGCCTGCGCCTGCCCAGGTGTGCACTGAGCATTGAGAGAGCCTCTGCCTACGTAGGTGTGCACTGAGCGCCGAGAGCGCCTCCGCCTGCCTAGGTGTACACTGACCATTGAGAGAGCCTGCGCCTGCCCAGATGTGCACTGAGCATTGAGAGAGCCTCTGCCTATGTAGGTGTGCACTGAGCGCCGAGAGCGCCTCCGCCTGCCTAGGTGTGCACTGAGCATTGAGAGAGCCTCTGCCTGCCTAGGTGTGCACTGAGCATTGAGAGATCCTCCACCTGTCTAGGTGTGCACTGAGCATTGAGATAGCCTTCGCTTGTCTAGGTGTGCACTGAGCATTGAGAGAGCCTCTGCCTGTCTAGGTGTGCACTGAGCATTGAGAGAGCCTCCACCTGTCTAGGTGTGCACTGAGCATTGAGAGAGCCCCTGCCAGCCTAAGTGTGCAATGAGCGGTGAGAGAGCCTCTGCCAGCCTAGGTGTGCACTGAGCAGCGAAAGCGCCTCTGCCAGCCTAGGTGTGCACTTAGCAGCGAGAGAACCTTCACCTGCCCAGGTTTGCACTGCGAGGCGAGAGAGCCTCTGCCAGCCTAGATGTGCACTGAGCGGCGAGAGAGCCTCTGCCAGCCTAGGTGTGCACTTAGTAGCGAGAATGCCTCTGCCTGCCTAGGTGTGCACTGAGTGGCGAGATAGCCTCTGACAGCCTAGGTGTGCACTGAGCGGCGAGAGAGCCTCCGCCTGTCCAGGTTTGCACTGAGCAGCGAGAGAGCCTCCGCCTGCCTAGGTGTGCACTGAGCATTGAGAGAGCCTCTGCCTGCCTAGGTGTGCACTGAGCATTTAGAGAGCCTTTGCCAGCCTAGGTGTGCACTGAGCGGTGAGAGAGCCTCTGCCAGCCTAGGTGTGCACTGAGCATTGACAGAGCCTCATCCTGTCTAGGTGTGCACTGAGCATTGAGAGAGCCCCTGCCAGCCTAAGTGTGCAATGAGCGGTGAGAGAGCCTCTGCCAGTCTAGGTGTGCACTGAGCAGCGAAAGCGCCTCTGCCAGCCTAGGTGTGCACTTAGCAGCGAGAGCGCCTCTGCCTGCCTAGGTGTGCACTGAGTGGCGAGAGAGCCTCTGCCAGCCTAGGTGTGCACTGAGCGGCGAGAGAGCCTCCACCTGCCCAGGTGTGCACTGAGCGGCGAGAGAGCCTCCGCCTGTCCAGGTTTGCACTGAGCAGCAAGAGAGCCTCCGCCTGCCTAAGTGTGCACTTAGCATTGAGAAAGCCTCTGCCTGCCTAGGTGTGCACTGAACATTGAGAGAGCCTCTGCCAGCCTAGGTGTGCACTGAGCGGTGAGAGAGCCTCTGCCAGCCTAGGTGCGCACTGAGCGTTGAGAGAGCCTCTGCCTGCCTAGATGTGCACTGAGCATTGAGAGAGCCTCTGCCTGCCTAGGTGTGCACTGAGCGGCAAGAGACCCTCCCTGTCTAGGTGTGCACTGAGCGGCGAGAAAGCCTCTGCCAGCCTAGGTGGGCACTGAGCGGCAAGAGAGCCTCTGCCTGCCTAGGTGTGCACTGAGCGGGGAGAGCGTGCCTGCCTAGATGTGCACTGAGCATTGAGAGAGCCTCTGCCTGTCTAGGTGTGCACTGAGCATTGAGAGAGCCTCTGTCTGCCTAGGTGTGCACTGGGCATTGATAGAGCCTCCGCCTGTCTAGGTGTGCACTGAGCATTGAGATAGCCTCCGCCTGTCTAGGTGTTCACTGAGCATTGAGAGAGCCTCTGCCTGCCTAGGTGTGCACTGAGTGGCAAGAGACCCTCCCCTCCGCCTGTCTAGGTGTGCACTGAGCGGCGAGAGAGCCTCTGCCAGCCTAGGTGGGCACTGAGCATTGAGAGAGCCTCTGCCTGACTAGGTGTGCACTGAGCATTGAGAGAGCCTCTGTCTGCCTAGTTGTGCACTGGGCATTGATAGAGCCTCCGCCTGTCTAGGTGTGCACTGAGCATTGAGATAGCCTCCACCTGTCTAGGTGTTCACTGAGCATTGAGAGAGCCTCTGCCTGCCTAGGTGTGCACTGAGCGGCAAGAGACCCTCCCCTCCGCCTCTCTAGGTGTGCACTGAGCGGCGAGAGAGCCTCTGCCAGCCTAGGTGGGCACTGAGCGGCAAGAGAGCCTCTGCCTGCCTAGGTGTGCACTGAGCGGGGAGAGCGACCCTGTCTAGGTGTGCACTGAGCATTGAGAGAGCCTCTGCCAGCCTAGGTGTGCACTGAGCGTTGAGAGAGCCTCTGCCTGCCTAGATGTGCACTGAGCGGCGAGAGAGCCTCCGCCTGCCTAGATGTGCACTGAGCGTTGAGAGAGCCTCTGGCTGCCAAGGTGTGCACTGACCATTGAGAGAGCCTCTGCCTGCCTAGGTGTGCACTGAGCATTGCGAGAGCCTCCGCCTGCCTAGGTGTGCACTGAGCATTGAGAGAGCCTCTGCCTGCCTAGTTGTGCACTGAGCATTGAGAGAGCCTCTGCCTGCCTAGGTGTGCACTGAGCATTGAGAGAGCCTCTGCCTGCCTAGGTGTGTACTGAGCATTGAGAGAGCCTCTGTCTGCCTAGGTGTGCACTGAGCATTGATAGAGCCTCCGCCTGTCTAGGTGTGCACTGAGCATTGAGATAGCCTCCGCCTGTCTAGGTGTTCACTGAGCATTGAGAGAGCCTCTGCCTGCCTAGGTGTGCACTGAGCGGCAAGAGACCCTCCGCCTGTGTAGGTGTGCACTGAGCGGGAAGAGCGCCTCTTCCTGCCTAGGTGTGCACTGAGCGGCAAGAGAGCCTCTGCCAGCCTAGGTGTGCATTGAGCTGCTAGAGAGCCTCTGCCTGCCTAGGTGTGCACTGAGCATTGAGAAAGCCTCCGCCTGTCTAGGTGTGCACTGAGCATTGAGAGAGCCTCTGCCAGCCTAGGTGTGCACTGAGCGGTGAGAGAGCCTCTGCCAGCCTAGGTGTGCAATTAGCAGCGAGAGAACCTTCGCCTGCCCAGGTTTGCACTGAGCAGCGAGAGAGCCTCCGCCTGTCCAGGTTTGCACTGAGCATTGAGAGAGCCTCTGCCTGCCTAGGTGTGCACTGAGCATTGAGAGAGCCTCTGCCAGCCTAGGTGTGCACTGAGCGGCGGGAGAGCCTCTGCCAGCCTAGGTGTGCACTGAGCATTGACAGAACCTCCGCCTGTCTAGGTGTGCACTGAGCAATGAGATAGCCTCCGCCTGTCTAGGTGTGCACTGAGCATTGAGAGAGCTTCTGCCTGCCTAGGTGTGCACTGAGCATCAAAGGACCCTCCGCCTGTCTAGGTATGCACTGCGAGGCGAGAGAGCCTCTGCCAGCCTCGGTGTGCACTGAGCGGCAAGAGAGCCTCTGCCTGCCTAGGTGTGCACTGAGAAGCAAGAGAGCCTCTGCCAGCCTAGGTGTGCACTGAGCGGCAAGAGACCCTCCGCCTGTGTAGGTGTGCACTGAGCGGCGAGAGAGCCTCTGCCAGCCTAGGTGTGCACTGAGCGGCGGGAGAGCCTCTGCCAGCCTAGGTGTGCACTGAGCATTGACAGAACCTCCGCATGTCTAGGTGTGCACTGAGCAATGAGATAGCCTCCGCCTGTCTAGGTGTGCACCGAGCAGCAAAGGACCCTCCGCCTGTCTAGGTATGCACTGCGAGGCGAGAGAGCCTCTGCCAGCCTAGGTGTGCACTGAGCGGCGAGAGAGCCTCCGCCTGCCTAGGTGTGCACTGAGCATTGAGAGAGCCTCAGCCTGTCTAGGTGTGCACTGAGCATTGAGAGAGCCTCTGCCAGCCTAGGTGTGCACTGAGCGGCGAGAGAGCCTCTGCCAGCCTAGGTGTGTACTTAGCAGCGAGAGCGCATCTGCCTGCCTAGGTGTGCACTGAGCGGCAATAGACCCTCCACCTTTCTAGGTGTGCACTGCGAGGCGAGAGAGCCTCTGCCTGCCTAGGTGTGCACTGAGCATTGAGTGAGCCTCTGCCAGCCTAGGTGTGCATTTAGCTGCTAGAGAGCCTCTGCCTGCCTAGGTGTGCACTGAGCATTGAGAAAGCCTCCACCTGTCTAGGTGTGCACTGAGCATTGAGAGAGCCTCTGCCAGCCTAGGTGTGCACTGAGCGGTGAGAGAGCCTCTGCCAGCCTAGGTGTGCACTTAGCAGCGAGAGAACCTTCGCCTGCCCAGGTTTGCACTGAGCAGCGAGAGAGCCTCCGCCTGTCCAGGTTTGCACTGAGCATTGAGAGAGCCTCTGCCTGCCTAGGTGTGCACTGAGCATTGAGAGAGCCTCTGCCAGCCTAGGTGTGCACTGAGCGGCGGGAGAGCCTCTGCCAGCCTAGGTGTGCACTGAGCATTGACAGAACCTCCGCCTGTCTAGGTGTGCACTGAGCAATGAGATAGCCTCCGCCTGTCTAGGTGTGCACTGAGCATTGAGAGAGCTTCTGCCTGCCTAGGTGTGCACTGAGCAGCAAAGGACCCTCCGCCTGTCTAGGTATGCGCTGCGAGGCGAGAGAGCCTCTGCCAGCCTAGGTGTGCACTGAGCGGCAAGAGAGCCTCTGCCTGCCTAGGTGTGCACTGAGAAGCAAGAGAGCCTCTGCCAGCCTAGGTGTGCACTGAGCGGCAAGAGACCCTCCGCCTGTGTAGGTGTGCACTGAGCGGCGAGAGAGACTCTGCCAGCCTAGGTGTGCACTGAGCGGCAAGAGAGCCTCTGCCTGCCTAGGTGTGCACTGAGCGGGGAGAGCGCCTCTTCCTGCCTATGTGTGCACTGAGCGGCAAGAGAGCCTCTGCCAGCCTAGGTGTGCATTGAGCTGCTAGAGAGCCTCTGCCTGCCTAGGTGTGCACTGAGCATTGAGAAAGCCTCCTCCTGTCTAGGTGTGCACTGAGCATTGAGAGAGCCTCTGCCAGCCTAGGTGTGCACTGAGCAGTGAGAGAGCCTCTGCCAGCCTAGGTGTGCACTTAGCAGCAAGAGAACCTTCGCCTGCCCAGGTTTGCACTGCGAGGCGAGAGAGCCTCTGCCAGCCTAGATGTGCACTGAGCGGCGAGAGAGCCTCTGCCAGCCTAGGTGTGCACTTAGTAGCGAGAATGCCTCTGCCTGCCTAGGTGTGCACTGAGCGGTGAGAGAGCCTCTGCCAGCCTAGGTGTGCACTTAGCAGCAAGAGAACCTTCGCCTGCCCAGGTTTGCACTGCGAGGCGAGAGAGCCTCTGCCAGCCTAGATGTGCACTGAGCGGCGAGAGAGCCTCTGCCAGCCTAGGTGTGCACTTAGTAGCGAGAATGCCTCTGCCTGCCTAGGTGTGCACTGAGTGGCGAGAGAGCCTCTGCCAGCCTAGGTGTGCACTGAGCGGCGAGAGAGCCTCCGCCTGTCCAGGTTTGCACTGAGCAGCGAGAGAGCCTCCGCCTGCCTAGGTGTGCACTGAGCATTGAGAGAGCCTCTGCCTGCCTAGGTGTGCACTGAGCATTTAGAGAGCCTTTGCCAGCCTAGGTGTGCACTGAGCGGCGAGAGAGCCTTTGCCAGCCTAGGTGTGCACTGAGCATTGACAGAGCCTCATCCTGTCTAGGTGTGCACTGAGCATTGAGATAGCCTCTGCCTACGTAGGTGTGCACAGAGCGCCGAGAGCGACCCCGCCTGCCTAGGTGTGCACTGAGCATTGAGAGAGCCTCTGCCTACGTAGGTGTGCACTGAGCGCCGAGAGCGACCCCGCCTGCCTAGGTGTGCACTGAGCATTGAGAGAGCCTCTGCCTGCCTAGGTGTGCACTGAGCATTGAGAGATCCTCCACCTGTCTAGGTGTGCACTGAGCATTGAGATAGCCTTCGCTTGTCTAGGTGTGCACTGAGCATTGAGAGAGCCTCTGCCTGTCTAGGTGTGCACTGAGCATTGAGAGAGCCTCCACCTGTCTAGGTGTGCACTGAGCATTGAGAGAGCCCCTGCCAGCCTAAGTGTGCAATGAGCGGTGAGAGAGCCTCTGCCAGCCTAGGTGTGCACTGAGCAGCGAAAGCGCCTCTGCCAGCCTAGGTGTGCACTTAGCAGCGAGAGCGCCTCTGCCTGCCTAGGTGTGCACTGAGTGGCGAGAGAGCCTCTGCCAGCCTAGGTGTGCACTGATCGGCGAGAGAGCCTCCACCTGCCCAGGTGTGCACTGAGCGGCGAGAGAGCCTCCGCCTGTCCAGGTTTGCACTGAGCAGCAAGAGAGCCTCCGCCTGCCTAAGTGTGCACTGAGCATTGAGAAAGCCTCTGCCTGCCTAGGTGTGCACTGAACATTGAGAGAGCCTCTGCCAGCCTAGGTGTGCACTGAGCGGTGAGAGAGCCTCTGCCAGCCTAGGTGCGCACTGAGCGTTGAGAGAGCCTCTGCCTGCCTAGATGTGCACTGAGCATTGAGAGAGCCTCTGCCTGCCTAGGTGTGCACTGAGCGGCAAGAGACCCTCCCCTCCGCCTGTCTAGGTGTGCACTGAGCGGCGAGAGAGCCTCTGCCAGCCTAGGTGGGCACTGAGCGGCAAGAGAGCCTCTGCCTGCCTAGGTGTGCACTGAGCGGGAAGAGCGCCTCTTCCTGCCTAGGTGTGCACTGAGCGGCAAGAGAGCCTCTGCCAGCCTAGGTGTGCATTGAGCTGCTAGAGAGCCTCTGCCTGCCTAGGTGTGCACTGAGCATTGAGAAAGCCTCCGCCTGTCTAGGTGTGCACTGAGCATTGAGAGAGCCTCTGCCAGCCTAGGTGTGCACTGAGCAGTGAGAGAGCCTCTGCCAGCCTAGGTGTGCACTTAGCAGCCAGAGAACCTTCGCCTGCCCAGGTTTGCACTGAGCAGCGAGAGAGCCTCCGCCTGTCTAGGTTTGCACTGAGCATTGAGAGAGCCTCTGCCTGCCTAGGTGTGCACTGAGCATTGAGAGAGCCTCTGCCAGCCTAGGTGTGCACTGAGCGGCGGGAGAGCCTCTGCCAGCCTAGGTGTGCACTGAGCATTGACAGAACCTCCGCCTGTCTAGGTGTGCACTGAGCAATGAGATAGCCTCCGCCTGTCTAGGTGTGCACTGAGCATTGAGAGAGCTTCTGCCTGCCTAGGTGTGCACTGAGCAGCAAAGGACCCTCCGCCTGTCTAGGTATGCACTGCGAGGCGAGAGAGCCTCTGCCAGCCTATGTGTGCACTGAACGGCAAGAGAGCCTCTGCCTGCCTAGGTGTGCACTGAGCGGGGAGAGCGCCTCTTCCTGCCTAGGTGTGCACTGAGCGGCAAGAGAGCCTCTGCCAGCCTAGGTGTGCACTGAGCATTGAGAAAGCATCCGCCTGTCTAGGTGTGCACTGAGCATTGAGAAAGCCTCCGCCTGTCTAGGTGTGCACTGAGCATTGAGAGAGCCTCTGCCAGCCTAGGTGTGCACTGAGCGGTGAGAGAGCCTCTGCCAGCCTAGGTGTGCACTTAGCAGCGAGAGAACCTTCGCCTGCCCAGGTTTGCACTGAGCAGCGAGAGAGCCTCCGCCTGTATAGGTTTGCACTGAGCATTGAGAGAGCCTCTGCCTGCCTAGGTGTGCACTGAGCATTGAGAGAGCCTTTGCCAGCCTAGGTGTGCACTGAGCGGTGAGAGAGCCTCTGCCAGCCTAGGTGTGCACTTAGCAGCGAGAGAACCTTCGCCTGCCCAGGTTTGCACTGAGCAGCGAGAGAGCCTCCGCCTGTATAGGTTTGCACTGAGCATTGAGAGAGCCTCTGCCTGCCTAGGTGTGCACTGAGCATTGAGAGAGCCTTTGCCAGCCTAGGTGTGCACTGAGCGGCGGGAGAGCCTCTGCCAGCCTAGGTGTGCACTGAGCATTGACAGAACCTCCGCCTGTCTAGGTGTGCACTGAGCAATGAGATAGCCTCCGCCTGTCTAGGTGCGCACTGAGCATTGAGAGAGCTTCTGCCTGCCTAGGTGTGCACTGAGCAGCAAAGGACCCTCCGCCTGTCTAGGTATGCACAGCGAGGCGAGAGAGCCTCTGCCAGCCTAGGTGTGCACTGAGCGGCAAGAGAGCCTCTGCCTTCCTAGGTGTGCACTGAGCAGCAAGAGAGCCTCTGCCAGCCTAGGTGTGCACTGAGCGGCGAGAGAGCCTCTGCCTGCCTAGGTGTGCACTGAGCATTGAGAGAGCCTCAGTCTGTCTAGGTGTGCACTGAGCATTGAGAGAGCCTCTGCCAGCCTAGGTGTGCACTGAGCGGCGAGAGAGCCTCTGCCAGCCTAGGTGTGTACTTAGCAGCGAGAGCGCATCTGCCTGCCTAGGTGTGCACTGAGCGGCAAGAGACCCTCCGCCTGTCTAGGTGTGCACTGCGAGGCGAGAGAGCCTCTGCCAGCCTAGATGTGCACTGAGCGGTGAGAGAGCCTCTGCCAGCCTAGGTGTGCACTTAGTAGCGAGAATGCCTCTGCCTGCCTAGGTGTGCACTGAGTGGCGAGAGAGCCTCTGCCAGCCTAGGTGTGCACTGAGCGGCGAGAGAGCCTCCGCCTGTCCAGGTTTGCACTGAGCAGCGAGAGAGCCTCCGCCTGCCTAGGTGTGCACTGAGCATTGAGAGAGCCTCTGCCTGCCTAGGTGTGCACTGAGCATTTAGAGAGCCTTTGCCAGCCTAGGTGTGCACTGAGCGGCGAGAGAGCCTCTGCCAGCCTAGGTGTGCACTGAGCATTGACAGAGCCTCATCCTGTCTAGGTGTGCACTGAGCATTGAGATAGCCTCTGCCTACGTAGGTGTGCACTGAGCGCCGAGAGCGCCTCCGCCTGCCTAGGTGTACACTGACCATTGAGAGAGCCTCTGCCTGCCTAGGTGTGCACTGAGCATTGAGTGAGCCTGCGCCTGCCCAGGTGTGCACTGAGCATTGAGAGAGCCTCTGCCTACGTAGGTGTGCACTGAGCGCCGAGAGCGCCTCCGCCTGCCTAGGTGTACACTGACCATTGAGAGAGCCTGCGCCTGCCCTGGTGTGCACTGAGCATTGAGAGATCCTCCACCTGTCTAGGTGTGCACTGAGCATTGAGATAGCCTTCGCTTGTCTAGGTGTGCACTGAGCATTGAGAGAGCCTCTGCCTGTCTAGGTGTGCACTGAGCATTGAGAGAGCCTCCACCTGTCTAGGTGTGCACTGAGCATTGAGAGAGCCCCTGCCAGCCTAAGTGTGCAATGAGCGGTGAGAGAGCCTCTGCCAGCCTAGGTGTGCACTGAGCAGCGAAAGAGCCTCTGCCAGCCTAGGTGTGCACTTAGCAGCGAGAGCGCCTCTGCCTGCCTAGGTGTGCACTGAGTGGCGAGAGAGCCTCTGCCAGCCTAGGTGTGCACTGAGCGGCGAGAGAGCCTCCACCTGCCCAGGTGTGCACTGAGCGGCGAGAGAGCCTCCGCCTGTCCAGGTTTGCACTGAGCAGCAAGAGAGCCTCCGCCTGCCTAAGTGTGCACTGAGCATTGAGAAAGCCTCTGCCTGCCTAGGTGTGCACTGAACATTGAGAGAACCTCTGCCAGCCTAGGTGTACACTGAGCGGTGAGAGAGCCTCTGCCAGCCTAGGTGCGCACTGAGCGTTGAGAGAGCCTCTGCCTGCCTAGATGTGCACTGAGCGGCGAGAGAGCCTCCACCTGCATAGATGTGCACTGAGCGTCGAGAGAGCCTCTGGCTGCCAAGGGGTGCACTGACCGTCGAGAGAGCCTCTGCCTGCCTAGGTGTGCACTGAGCATTGAGAGAGCCTCCGCCTGTCTAGGTGTGCACTGAGCATTGAGAGAGCCTCTGTCTGCCTAGGTGTGCACTGAGCATTGAGAGAGCCTCTGCCTGCCTAGGTGTGCACTGAGCATTGATAGAGCCTCCGCCTGTCTAGGTGTGCACTGAGCATTGAGATAGCCTCCGCCTGTCTAGGTGTTCACTGAGCATTGAGAGAGCCTCTGCCTGCCTAGGTGTGCACTGAGCAGCAAGATACCCTCCCCTCCGCCTGTCTAGGTGTGCACTGAGCGGCGAGAGAGCCTCTGCCAGCCTAGGTGGGCACTGAGCGGCAAGAGAGCCTCTGCCTGCCTAGGTGTGCACTGAGCGGGGAGAGCGTCCCTGCCTAGGTGTGCACTGAGCATTGAGAGAGTCTCTGCCAGCCTAGGTGTGCACTGAGCGGTGAGAGAGCCTCTGCCAGCCTAGGTGCGCACTGAGCGTTGAGAGAGCCTCTGCCTGCCTAGATGTGCACTGAGCGTCGAGAGAGCCTCCGCCTGCCTAGATGTGCACTGAGCGTCGAGAGAGCCGCTGGCTGCCAAGGTGTGCACTGACCATCGAGAGAGCCTCTGCCTGCCTAGGTGTGCACTGAGCATTTAGAGAGCCTCCGCCTGCCTAGGTGTGCACTGAGCATTGAGAGAGCCTTTGCCTGCCTAGGTGTGCACTGAGCATTGAGAGAGCCTCTTCCTGCCTAGGTGTGCACTGAGCATTGAGAGAGCCTCTGCCTGCCTAGGTGTGCACTGAGCATTGAGAGAGCCTCTGTCTGCCTAGGTGTGCACTGGGCATTGATAGAGCCTCCGCCTGTCTAGGTGTGCACTGAGCATTGAGATAGCCTCCGCCTGTCTAGTTGTTCACTGAGCATTGAGAGAGCCTCTGCCTGCTTAGGTGTGCACTGAGCGGCAAGAGACCCTCCCCTCCGCCTGTCTAGGTGTGCACTGAGCGGCGAGAGAGCCTCTGCCAGCCTAGGTGGGCACTGAGCGGCAAGAGAGCCTCTGCCTGCCTAGGTGTGCACTGAGCGGGGAGAGTGTCCCTGTCTAGGTGTGCACTGAGCATTGAGAGAGCCTCTGCCAGCCTAGGTGTGCACTGAGCGTTGAGAGAGCCTCTGCCTGCCTAGATGTGCACTGAGCGGCGAGAGAGCCTCCGCCTGCCTAGATGTGCACTGAGCGTCGAGAGAGCCTCTGGCTGCCAAGGTGTGCACTGACCATTGAGAGAGCCTCTGCCTGCCTAGGTGTGCACTGAGCATTGCGAGAGCCTCCGCCTGCCTAGGTGTGCACTGAGCATTGAGAGAGCCTCTGCCTGCCTAGTTGTGCACTGAGCATTGAGAGAGCCTCTGCCTGCCTAGGTGTGCACTGAGCATTGAGAGAGCCTCTGCCTGCCTAGGTGTGTACTGAGCATTGAGAGAGCCTCTGTCTGGCTAGGTGTGCACTGAGCATTGATAGAGCCTCCGCCTGTCTAGGTGTGCACTGAGCATTGAGATAGCCTCCGCCTGTCTAGGTGTTCACTGAGCATTGAGAGAGCCTCTGCCTGCCTAGGTGTGCACTGAGCGGCAAGAGACCCTCCGCCTGTGTAGGTTCCGCACTGAGCGGCGAGAGAGCCTCTGCCAGCCTAGGTGTGCACTGAGCGGCAAGAGAGCCTCTGCCTGCCTAGGTGTGCACTGAGCGGGAAGAGCGCCTCTTCCTGCCTAGGTGTGCACTGAGCGGCAAGAGAGCCTCTGCCAGCCTAGGTGTGCATTGAGCTGCTAGAGAGCCTCTGCCTGCCTAGGTGTGCACTGAGCATTGAGAAAGCCTCTGCCTGTCTAGGTGTGCACTGAGCATTGAGAGAGCCTCTGCCAGCCTAGGTGTGCACTGAGCGGTGAGAGAGCCTCTGCCAGCCTAGGTGTGCAATTAGCAGCGATAGAACCTTCGCCTGCCCAGGTTTGCACTGAGCAGCGAGAGAGCCTCCGCCTGTCCAGGTTTGCACTGAGCATTGAGAGAGCCTCTGCCTGCCTAGGTGTGCACTGAGCATTGAGAGAGCCTCTGCCAGCCTAGGTGTGCACTGAGCGGCGGGAGAGCCTCTGCCAGCCTAGGTGTGCACTGAGCATTGACAGAACCTCCGCCTGTCTAGGTGTGCACTGAGCAATGAGATAGCCTCCGCCTGTCTAGGTGTGCACTGAGCATTGAGAGAGCTTCTGCCTGCCTAGGTGTGCACTGAGCAGCAAAGGACCCTCCGCCTGTCTAGGTATGCACTGCGAGGCGAGAGAGCCTCTGCCAGCCTAGGTGTGCACTGAGCGGCAAGAGAGCCTCTGCCTGCCTAGGTGTGCACTGAGCGGCAAGAGACCCTCCGCCTGTGTAGGTGTGCACTGAGCGGCGAGAGAGCCTCTGCCAGCCTAGGTGTGCACTGAGCGGCAAGAGAGCCTCTGCCTGCCTAGGTGTGCAATGAGCGGGGAGAGCGCCTCTTCCTGCCTAGGTGTGCACTGAGCGACAAGAGAGCCTCTGCCAGCCTAGGTGTGCATTGAGCTGCTAGAGAGCCTCTGCCTGCCTAGGTGTGCACTGAGCATTGAGAAAGCCTCCGCCTGTCTAGGTGTGCACTGAGCATTGAGAGAGCCTCTGCCAGCCTAGGTGTGCACTGAGCGGTGAGAGAGCCTCTGCCAGCCTAGGTTTGCACTTAGCAGCGAGAGAACCTTCGCCTGCCCAGGTTTGCACTGAGCAGCGAGAGAGCCTCCGCCTGTCCAGGTTTGCACTGAGCATTGAGAGAGCCTCTGCCTGCCTAGGTGTGCACTGAGCATTGAGAGAGCCTCTGCCAGCCTAGGTGTGCACTGAGCGGCGGGAGAGCCTCTGCCAGCCTAGGTGTGCACTGAGCATTGACAGAACCTCCGCCTGTCTAGGTGTGCACTGAGCAATGAGATAGCCTCCGCCTGTCTAGGTGTGCACTGAGCATTGAGAGAGCTTCTGCCTGCCTAGGTGTGCACTGAGCAGCAAAGGACCCTCCGCCTGTCTAGGTATGCACTGCGAGGCGAGAGAGCCTCTGCCAGCCTAGGTGTGCACTGAGCAGCAAGAGAGCCTCTGCCTGCCTAGGTGTGCACTGAGCAGCAAGAGAGCCTCTGCCAGCCTAGGTGTGCACTGTGCGGCGAGAGAGCCTCCGCCTGCCTAGGTGTGCACTGAGCATTGAGAGAGCCTCAGCCTGTCTAGGTGTGCACTGAGCATTGAGAGAGTCTCTGCCAGCCTAGGTGTGCACTGAACGGCGAGAGAGCCTCTGCCAGCCTAGGTGTGTACTTAGCAGCGAGAGCGCATCTGCCTGCCTAGGTGTGCACTGAGCGGCAAGAGACCCTCTGCCTGTCTAGGTGTGCACTGCGAGGCGAGAGAGCCTCTGCCAGCCTAGATGTGCACTGAGCGGCGAGAGAGCCTCTGCCAGACTAGGTGTGCACTTAGTAGCGAGAATGCCTCTGCCTGCCTAGGTGTGCACTGAGTGGCGAGAGAGCCTCTGCCAGACTAGTTGTGCACTGAGCGGCAAGAGACCCTCCGCCTGTGTAGGTGTGCACTGAGCGGCGAGAGAGCCTCTGCCAGCCTAGGTGTGCACTGAGCGGCAAGAGAGCCTCTGCCTGCCTAGGTGTGCAATGAGCGGGGAGAGCGCCTCTTCCTGCCTAGGTGTGCACTGAGCGACAAGAGAGCCTCTGCCAGCCTAGGTGTGCATTGAGCTGCTGGAGAGCCTCTGCCTGCCTAGGTGTGCACTGAGCATTGAGAAAGCCTCCGCCTGTCTAGGTGTGCACTGAGCATTGAGAGAGCCTCTGCCAGCCTAGGTGTGCACTGAGCGGTGAGAGAGCCTCTGCCAGCCTAGGTTTGCACTTAGCAGCGAGAGAACCTTCGCCTGCCCAGGTTTGCACTGAGCAGCGAGAGAGCCTCCGCCTGTCCAGGTTTGCACTGAGCATTGAGAGAGCCTCTGCCTGCCTAGGTGTGCACTGAGCATTGAGAGAGCCTCTGCCAGCCTAGGTGTGCACTGAGCGGCGGGAGAGCCTCTGCCAGCCTAGGTGTGCACTGAGCATTGACAGAACCTCCGCCTGTCTAGGTGTGCACTGAGCAATGAGATAGCCTCCGCCTGTCTAGGTGTGCACTGAGCATTGAGAGAGCTTCTGCCTGCCTAGGTGTGCACTGAGCAGCAAAGGACCCTCCGCCTGTCTAGGTATGCACTGCGAGGCGAGAGAGCCTCTGCCAGCCTAGGTGTGCACTGAGCAGCAAGAGAGCCTCTGCCTGCCTAGGTGTGCACTGAGCAGCAAGAGAGCCTCTGCCAGCCTAGGTGTGCACTGTGCGGCGAGAGAGCCTCCGCCTGCCTAGGTGTGCACTGAGCATTGAGAGAGCCTCAGCCTGTCTAGGTGTGCACTGAGCATTGAGAGAGTCTCTGCCAGCCTAGGTGTGCACTGAACGGCGAGAGAGCCTCTGCCAGCCTAGGTGTGTACTTAGCAGCGAGAGCGCATCTGCCTGCCTAGGTGTGCACTGAGCGGCAAGAGACCCTCCGCCTGTCTAGGTGTGCACTGCGAGGCGAGAGAGCCTCTGCCAGCCTAGATGTGCACTGAGCGGCGAGAGAGCCTCTGCCAGACTAGGTGTGCACTTAGTAGCGAGAATGCCTCTGCCTGCCTAGGTGTGCACTGAGTGGCGAGAGAGCCTCTGCCAGCCTAGGTGTGCACTGAGCGGCGAGAGAGCCTCCGCCTGTCCAGGTTTGCACTGAGCAGCGAGAGAGCCTCCGCCTGCCTAGGTGTGCACTGAGCGGCGAGAGAGCCTCTGCCAGCCTAGGTGTGCACTGAGCATTGACAGAGCCTCATCCTGTCTAGGTGTGCACTGAGCATTGAGATAGCCTCTGCCTACGTAGGTGTGCACTGAGCGCTGAGAGCGCCTCCGCCTGCCTAGGTGTACACTGACCATTGAGAAAGCCTCTGCCTGCCTAGGTGTGCACTGAGCATTGAGTGTGCCTGCGCCTGCCCAGGTGTGCACTGAGCATTGAGAGAGCCTCTGCCTACATAGGTGTACACTGAGCGCCGAGAGCGCTTCCGCCTGCCTAGGTGTACACTGACCATTGAGAGAGCCTGTGCCTGCCCAGGTGTGCACTGAGCATTGAGAGAGCCTCTGCCTACGTAGGTGTGCACTGAGCGCCGAGAGCGCCTCCGCCTGCCTAGGTGTGCACTGAGCATTGAGAGATCCTCTGCCTGCCTAGGTGTGCACTGAGCATTGAGAGATCCTCCACCTGTCTAGGTGTGCACTGAGCATTGAGATAGCCTTCGCTTGTCTAGGTGTGCACTGAGCATTGAGAGAGCCTCTGCCTGTCTAGGTGTGCACTGAGCATTGAGAGAGCCTCCACCTGTCTAGGTGTGCACTGAGCATTGAGAGAGCCCCTGCCAGCCTAAGTGTGCAATGAGCGGCGAGAGAACCTTCGCCTGCCCAGGTTTGCACTGAGTAGCGAGAGAGCCTCCGCCTGTCCAGGTTTGCACTGAGCATTGAGAGAACCTCTGCCTGCCTAGGTGTGCACTGAGCATTGAGAGAGCCTCTGCCAGCCTAGGTGTGCACTGAGCGGCGGGAGAGCCTCTGCCAGCCTAGGTGTGCACTGAGCATTGACAGAACCTCCGCCTGTCTAGGTGTGCACTGAGCAATGAGATAGCCTCCGCCTGTCTAGGTGTGCACTGAGCATTGAGAGACCTTCTGCCTGACTAGGTGTGCACTGAGCAGCAAAGGACCCTCCGCCTGTCTAGGTATGCACTGCGAGGCGAGAGAGCCTCTGCCAGCCTAGGTGTGCACTGAGCGGCAAGAGAGCCTCTGCCTGCCTAGGTGTGCACTGAGCAGCAAGAGAGCCTCTGCCAGCCTAGGTGTGCACTGAGCGGCGAGAGAGCCTCCGCCTGCCTAGGTGTGCACTGAGCATTGAGAGAGCCTCAGCCTGTCTAGGTGTGCACTGAGCATTGAGAGAGCCTCTGCCAGCCTAGGTGTGCACTGAGCGGTGAGAGAGCCTCTGCCAGCCTAGGTGTGTACTTAGCAGCGAGAGCGCATCTGCCTGCCTAGGTGTGCACTGAGCGGCAAGAGACCCTCCGCCTGTCTAGGTGTGCACTGCGAGGCGAGAGAGCCTCTGCCAGCCTAGATGTGCACTGAGCGGTGAGAGAGCCTCTGCCAGCCTAGGTGTGCACTTAGTAGCGAGAATGCCTCTGCCTGCCTAGGTGTGCACTGAGTGGCGAGAGAGCCTCTGCCTGCCTAGGTGTGCACTGAGCATTGAGAGAGCCTCTGCCAGCCTAGGTGTGCACTGAGCGGCGGGAGAGCCTCTGCCAGCCTAGGTGTGCACTGAGCATTGACAGAACCTCTGCCTGTCTAGGTGTGCACTGAGCAATGAGATAGCCTCCGCCTGTCTAGGTGTGCACTGAGCATTGAGAGAGCTTCTGCCTGCCTAGGTGTGCACTGAGCAGCAAAGGACCCTCCGCCTGTCTAGGTATGCACTGCGAGGCGAGAGAGCCTCTGCCAGCCTAGGTGTGCACTGAGCAGCAAGAGAGCCTCTGCCTGCCTAGGTGTGCACTGAGCAGCAAAAGAGCCTCTGCCAGCCTAGGTGTGCACTGTGCGGCGAGAGAGCCTCCGCCTGCCTAGGTGTGCACTGAGCATTGAGAGAGCCTCAGCCTGTCTAGGTGTGCACTGAGCATTGAGAGAGTCTCTGCCAGCCTAGGTGTGCACTGAACGGCGAGAGAGCCTCTGCCAGCCTAGGTGTGTACTTAGCAGCGAGAGCGCATCTGCCTGCCTAGGTGTGCACTGAGCGGCAAGAGACCCTCCGCCTGTCTAGGTGTGCACTGCGAGGCGAGAGAGCCTCTGCCAGCCTAGATGTGCACTGAGCGGCGAGAGAGCCTCTGCCAGACTAGGTGTGCACTTAGTAGCGAGAATGCCTCTGCCTGCCTAGGTGTGCACTGAGTGGCGAGAGAGCCTCTGCCAGCCTAGGTGTGCACTGAGCGGCGAGAGAGCCTCCGCCTGTCCAGGTTTGCACTGAGCAGCGAGAGAGCCTCCGCCTGCCTAGGTGTGCACTGAGCGGCGAGAGAGCCTCTGCCAGCCTAGGTGTGCACTGAGCATTGACAGAGCCTCATCCTGTCTAGGTGTGCACTGAGCATTGAGATAGCCTCTGCCTACGTAGGTGTGCACTGAGCGCTGAGAGTGCCTCCGCCTGCCTAGGTGTACACTGACCATTGAGAAAGCCTCTGCCTGCCTAGGTGTGCACTGAGCATTGAGTGTGCCTGCGCCTGCCCAGGTGTGCACTGAGCATTGAGAGAGCCTCTGCCTACATAGGTGTACACTGAGCGCCGAGAGCGCCTCCGCCTGCCTAGGTGTACACTGACCATTGAGAGAGCCTGTGCCTGCCCAGGTGTGCACTGAGCATTGAGAGAGCCTCTGCCTACGTAGGTGTGCACTGAGCGCCGAGAGCGCCTCCGCCTGCCTAGGTGTGCACTGAGCATTGAGAGATCCTCTGCCTGCCTAGGTGTGCACTGAGCATTGAGAGATCCTCCACCTGTCTAGGTGTGCACTGAGCATTGAGATAGCCTTCGCTTGTCTAGGTGTGCACTGAGCATTGAGAGAGCCTCTGCCTGTCTAGGTGTGCACTGAGCATTGAGAGAGCCTCCACCTGTCTAGGTGTGCACTGAGCATTGAGAGAGCCCCTGCCAGCCTAAGTGTGCAATGAGCGGTGAGAGAGCCTCTGCCAGCCTAGGTGTGCACTGAGCAGCGAAAGAGCCTCTGCCAGCCTAGGTGTGCACTTAGCAGCGAGAGCGCCTCTGCCTGCCTAGGTGTGCACTGAGTGGCGAGAGAGCCTCTGCCAGCCTAGGTGTGCACTGAGCGGCGAGAGAGCCTTCGCCTGCCCAGGTTTGCACTGAGTAGCGAGAGAGCCTCCGCCTGTCCAGGTTTGCACTGAGCATTGAGAGAACCTCTGCCTGCCTAGGTGTGCACTGAGCATTGAGAGAGCCTCTGCCAGCCTAGGTGTGCACTGAGCGGCGGGAGAGCCTCTGCCAGCCTAGGTGTGCACTGAGCATTGACAGAACCTCCGCCTGTCTAGGTGTGCACTGAGCAATGAGATAGCCTCCGCCTGTCTAGGTGTGCACTGAGCATTGAGAGACCTTCTGCCTGACTAGGTGTGCACTGAGCAGCAAAGGACCCTCCGCCTGTCTAGGTATGCACTGCGAGGCGAGAGAGCCTCTGCCAGCCTAGGTGTGCACTGAGCGGCAAGAGAGCCTCTGCCTCCCTAGGTGTGCACTGAGCAGCAAGAGAGCCTCTGCCAGCCTAGGTGTGCACTGAGCGGCGAGAGAGCCTCCGCCTGCCTAGGTGTGCACTGAGCATTGAGAGAGCCTCAGCCTGTCTAGGTGTGCACTGAGCATTGAGAGAGCCTCTGCCAGCCTAGGTGTGCACTGAGCGGTGAGAGAGCCTCTGCCAGCCTAGGTGTGTACTTAGCAGCGAGAGCGCATCTGCCTGCCTAGGTGTGCACTGAGCGGCAAGAGACCCTCCGCCTGTCTAGGTGTGCACTGCGAGGCGAGAGAGCCTCTGCCAGCCTAGATGTGCACTGAGCGGTGAGAGAGCCTCTGCCAGCCTAGGTGTGCACTTAGTAGCGAGAATGCCTCTGCCTGCCTAGGTGTGCACTGAGTGGCGAGAGAGCCTCTGCCAGCCTAGGTGTGCACTGAGCATTGAGAGAGCCTCTGCCAGCCTAGGTGTGCACTGAGCGGTGAGAGAGCCTCTGCCAGCCTAGGTGTGCACTTAGCAGCGAGAGAACCTTCGCCTGCCCAGGTTTGCACTGAGCAGCGAGAGAGCCTCCGCCTGTATAGGTTTGCACTGAGCATTGAGAGAGCCTCTGCCTGCCTAGGTGTGCACTGAGCATTGAGAGAGCCTCTGCCAGCCTAGGTGTGCACTGAGCGGCGGGAGAGCCTCTGCCAGCCTAGGTGTGCACTGAGCATTGACAGAACCTCCGCCTGTCTAGGTGTGCACTGAGCAATGAGATAGCCTCCGCCTGTCTAGGTGTGCACTGAGCGGCGAGAGAGCCTCTGCCAGCCTAGGTGTGTACTTAGCAGCGAGAGCGCATCTGCCTGCCTAGGTGTGCACTGAGCGGCAATAGACCCTCCGCCTGTCTAGGTGTGCACTGCGAGGCGAGAGAGCCTCTGCCAGCCTAGATGTGCACTGAGCAGTGAGAGAGCCTCTGCCAGCCTAGGTGTGCACTTAGTAGGGAGAATACCTCTGCCTGCCTAGGTGTGCACTGAGTGGCGAGAGAGCCTCTGCCAGCCTAGGTGTGCACTGAGCGGCGAGAGAGCCTCCGCCTGTCCAGGTTTGCACTGAGCAGCGAGAGAGCCTCTGCCTGCCTAGGTGTGCACTGAGCATTTAGAGAGCCTTTGCCAGCCTAGGTGTGCACTGAGCGGCGACAGAGCCTCTGCCAGCCTAGGTGTGCACTGAGCATTGACAGAGCCTCATCCTGTCTAGGTGTGCACTGAGCATTGAGATAGCCTCTGCCTGCCTAGGTGTGCACTGAGTGGCGAGAGAGCCTCTGCCAGCCTAGGTGTGCACTGAGCGGCGAGAGAGCCTCCGCCTGTCCAGGTTTGCACTGAGCAGCGAGAGAGCCTCTGCCTGCCTAGGTGTGGACTGAGCATTTAGAGAGCCTTTGCCAGCCTAGGTGTGCACTGAGCGGCGAGAGAGCCTCTGCCAGCCTAGGTGTGCACTGAGCATTGACAGAGCCTCATCCTGCCTAGGTGTGCACTGAGCATTGAGAGAGCCTCTGCCTGCCTAGGTGTGCACTGAGCATTTAGAGAGCCTTTTCCAGCCTAGGTGTGCACTGAGCGGCGAGAGAGCCTCTGCCAGCCTAGGTGTGCACTGAGCATTGACAGAGCCTCATCCTGTCTAGGTGTGCACTGAGCATTGAGATAGCCTCTGCCTACGTAGGTGTGCACTGAGCATTTAGAGAGCCTTTGCCAGCCTAGGTGTGCACTGAGCGGCGAGAGAGCCTCTGCCAGCCTAGGTGTGCACTGAGCATTGACAGAGCCTCATCCTGTCTAGGTGTGCACTGAGCATTGAGATAGCCTCTGCCTACGTAGGTGTGCACTGAGCGCCGAGAGCGCCTCCGCCTGCCTAGGTGTACACTGACCATTGAGAGAGCCTCTGCCTGCCTAGGTGTGCACTGAGCATTGAGTGAGCCTGCGCCTGCCCAGGTGTGCACTGAGCATTGAGAGAGCCTCTGCCTACGTAGGTGTGCACTGAGCGCCGAGAGCGCCTCCGCCTGCCTAGGTGTACACTGACCATTGAGAGAGCCTGTGCCTGCCCAGGTGTGCACTGAGCATTGAGAGATCCTCCACCTGTCTAGGTGTGCACTGAGCATTGAGATAGCCTTCGCTTGTCTAGGTGTGCACTGAGCATTGAGAGAGCCTCTGCCTGTCTAGGTGTGCACTGAGCATTGAGAGAGCCTCCACCTGTCTAGGTGTGCACTGAGCATTGAGAGAGCCCCTGCCAGCCTAAGTGTGCAATGAACGGTGAGAGAGCCTCTGCCAGCCTAGGTGTGCACTGAGCAGCGAAAGAGCCTCTGCCAGCCTAGGTGTGCACTTAGCAGCGAGAGCGCCTCTGCCTGCCTAGGTGTGCACTGAGTGGCGAGAGATCCTCTGCCAGCCTAGGTGTGCACTGAGCGGCGAGAGAGCATCCACCTGCCCAGGTGTGCACTGAGCGGCGAGAGAGCCTCCGCCTGTCCAGGTTTGCACTGAGCAGCAAGAGAGCTTCCGCCTGCCTAAGTGTGCACTGAGCATTGAGAATGCCTCTGCCTGCCTAGGTGTGCACTGAACATTGAGAGAGCCTCTGCCAGCCTAGGTGTGCACTGAGCGGTGAGAGAGCCTCTGCCAGCCTAGGTGCGCACTGAGCGTTGAGAGAGCCTCTGCCTGCCTAGATGTGCACTGAGCGGCGAGAGAGCCTCCGCCTGCCTAGATGTGCACTGAGCGTCGAGAGAGCCTCTGGCTGCCAAGGTGTGCACTGACCGTCGAGAGAGCCTCTGCCTGCCTAGGTGTGCACTGAGCATTGAGAGAGCCTCTGCCTGTCTAGGTGTGCACTGAGCATTGAGAGAGCCTCTGTCTGCCTAGGTGTGCACTGAGCATTGAGAGAGCCTCTGCCTGCCTAGGTGTGCACTGAGCATTGAGAGAGCCTCTGCCTGCCTAGGTGTGCACTGAGCATTGAGAGAGCCTCTGTCTGCCTAGGTGTGCACTGGGCATTGATAGAGCCTCCGCCTGTCTAGGTGTACACTGAGCATTGAGATAGCCTCCGCCTGTCTAGGTGTTCACTGAGCATTGAGAGAGCCTCTGCCTGCCTAGGTGTGCACTGAGCGGCAAGAGACCCTCCCCTCCGCCTGTCTAGGTGTACACTGAGCGGCGAGAGAGCCTCTGCCAGCCTAGGTGGTCACTGAGCGGCAAGAGAGCCTCTGCCTGCCTAGGTGTGCACTGAGCGGGGAGAGCGTCCCTGTCTAGGTGTGCACTGAGCATTGAGAGAGCCTCTGCCAGCCTAGGTGTGCACTGAGCGGCAAGAGAGCCTCCGCCTGCCTAGATGTGCACTGAGCGTCGAGAGAGCCTCTGGCTGCCAAGGTGTGCACTGACCATTGAGAGAGCCTCTGCCTGCCTAGGTGTGCACTGAGCATTGCGAGAGCCTCCGCCTGCCTAGGTGTGCACTGAGCATTGAGAGAGCCTCCGCCTGCCTAGTTGTGCACTGAGCATTGAGAGAGCCTCTGCCTGCCTAGGTGTGTACTGAGCATTGATAGAGCCTCTGTCTGCCTAGGTGTGCACTGAGCATTGATAGAGCCTCCGCCTGTCTAGGTGTGCACTGAGCATTGAGATAGCCTCCGCCTGTCTAGGTGTTCACTGAGCATTGAGAGAGCCTCTGCCTGCCTAGGTGTGCACTGAGCGGCAAGAGACCCTCCGCCTGTGTAGGTGTGCACTGAGCGGCGAGAGAGCCTCTGCCAGCCTAGGTGTGCACTGAGCGGCAAGAGAGCCTCTGCCTGCCTAGGTGTGCACTGAGCGGGAAGAGCGCCTCTTCCTGCCTAGGTGTGCACTGAGCGGCAAGAGAGCCTCTGCCAGCCTAGGTGTGCATTGAGCTGCTAGAGAGCCTCTGCCTGCCTAGGTGTGCACTGAGCATTGAGAAAGCCTCCGCCTGTCTAGGTGTGCACTGAGCATTGAGAGAGCCTCTGCCAGCCTAGGTGTGCACTGATCGGTGAGAGAGCCTCTGCCAGCCTAGGTGTGCAATTAGCAGCGAGAGAACCTTCGCCTGCCCAGGTTTGCACTGAGCAGCGAGAGAGCCTCCGCCTGTCCAGGTTTGCACTGAGCATTGAGAGAGCCTCTGCCTGCCTAGGTGTGCACTGAGCATTGAGAGAGCCTCTGCCAGCCTAGGTGTGCACTGAGCGGCGGGAGAGCCTCTGCCAGCCTAGGTGTGCACTGAGCATTGACAGAACCTCCACCTGTCTAGGTGTGCACTCAGCAATGAGATAGCTTCCGCCTGTCTAGGTGTGCACTGAGCATTGAGAGAGCTTCTGCCTGCCTAGGTGTGCACTGAGCAGCAATGGACCCTCCGCCTGTCTAGGTATGCACTGCGAGGCGAGAGAGCCTCTGCCAGCCTAGGTGTGCACTGAGCGGCAAGAGAGCCTCTGCCTGCCTAGGTGTGCACTGAGAAGCAAGAGAGCCTCTGCCAGCCTAGGTGTGCACTGAGCGGCAAGAGACCCTCCGCCTGTGTAGGTGTGCACTGAGCGGCGAGAGGGCCTCTGCCAGCCTAGGTGTGCACTGAGCGGCAAGAGAGCCTCTGCCTGCCTAGGTGTGCACTGAGCGGGGAGAGCGCCTCTTCCTGCCTAGGTGTGCACTGAGCGACAAGAGAGCCTCTGCCAACCTAGGTGTGCATTGAGCTGCTAGAGAGCCTCTGCCTGCCTAGGTGTGCACTGAGCATTGAGAAAGCCTCCGCCTGTCTAGGTGTGCACTGAGCATTGAGAGAGCCTCTGCCAGCCTAGGTGTGCACTGAGCGGTGAGAGAGCCTCTGCCAGCCTAGGTGTGCACTTAGCAGCAAGAGAACCTTCGCCTGCCCAGGTTTGCACTGAGCAGCGAGAGAGCCTCCGCCTGTCCAGGTTTGCACTGAGCATTGAGAGAGCCTCTGCTTCCTAGGTGTGCACTGAGCATTGAGAGAGCCTCTGCCAGCCTAGGTGTGCACTGAGCGGCGGGAGAGCCTCTGCCAGCCTAGGTGTGCACTGAGCATTGACAGAACCTCCGCCTGTCTAGGTGTGCACTGAGCAATGAGATAGCCTCCGCCTGTCTAGGTGTGCACTGAGCATTGAGAGAGCTTCTGCCTGCCTAGGTGTGCACTGAGCAGCAAAGGACCCTCCGCCTGTCTAGGTATGCACTGCGAGGCGAGAGAGCCTCTGCCAGCCTAGGTGTGCACTGAGCAGCAAGAGAACCTCTGCCTGCCTAGGTGTGCACTGAGCAGCAAGAGAGCCTCTGCCAGCCTAGGTGTGCACTGAGCGGCGAGAGAGCCTCCGCCTGCCTAGGTGTGCACTGAGCATTGAGAGAGCCTCAGCCTGTCTAGGTGTGCACTGAGCATTGAGAGAGCCTCTGCCAGCCTAGGTGTGCACTGAACGGCGAGAGAGCCTCTGCCAGCCTAGGTGTGTACTTAGCAGCGAGAGCGCATCTGCCTGCCTAGGTGTGCACTGAGCGGCAAGAGACCCTTCGCCTGTCTAGGTGTGCACTGCGAGGCGAGAGAGCCTCTGCCAGCCTAGATGTGCACTGAGCGGCGAGAGAGCCTCTGCCAGCCTAGGTGTGCACTTAATAGCGAGAATGCCTCTGCCTGCCTAGGTGTGCACTGAGTGGCGAGAGAGCCTCTGCCAGCCTAGGTGTGCACTGAGCGGCGAGAGAGCCTCCGCCTGTCCAGGTTTGCACTGAGCAGCGAGAGAGCCTCCGCCTGCCTAGGTGTGCACTGAGCATTGAGAGAGCCTCTGCCTGCCTAGGTGTGGACTGAGCATTTAGAGAGCATTTGCCAGCCTAGGTGTGCACTGAGCGGCGAGAGAGCCTCTGCCAGCCTAGGTGTGCACTGAGCATTGACAGAGCCTCATCCTGTCTAGGTGTGCACTGAGCATTGAGATAGCCTCTGCCTACGTAGGTGTGCACTGAGCGCCGAGAGCGCCTCCGCCTGCCTAGGTGTACACTGACCATTGAGAGAGCCTCTGCCTGCCTAGGTGTGCACTGAGCATTGAGTGAGCCTTCGCCTGCCCAGGTGTGCACTGAGCATTGAGAGAGCCTCTGCCTACGTAGGTGTGCACTGAGCGCCGAGAGCGCCTCCGCCTGCCTAGGTGTACACTGACCATTGAGAGAGCCTGCGCCTGCCCAGGTGTGCACTGAGCATTGAGAGAGCCTCTGCCTACGTAGGTGTGCACTGAGCGCCGAGAGCGCCTCCGCCTGCCTAGGTGTGCACTGAGCATTGAGAGATCCTCTGCCTGCCTAGGTGTGCACTGAGCATTGAGAGATCCTCCACCTGTCTAGGTGTGCACTGAGCATTGAGATAGCCTTCGCTTGTCTAGGTGTGCACTGAGCATTGAGAGAGCCTCTGCCTGTCTAGGTGTGCACTGAGCATTGAGAGAGCCTCCACCTGTCTAGGTGTACACTGAGCATTGAGAGAGCCCCTGCCAGCCTAAGTGTGCAATGAGCGGTGAGAGAGCCTCTGCCAGCCTAGGTGTGCACTGAGCAGCGAAAGAGCCTCTGCCAGCCTAGGTGTGCACTTAGCAGCGAGAGCGCCTCTGCCTGCCTAGGTGTGCACTGAGTGGCGAGAGAGCCTCTGCCAGCCTAGGTGTGCACTGAGCGGCGAGAGAGCCTCCACCTGCCCAGGTGTGCACTGAGCGGCGATAGAGCCTCCGCCTGTCCAGGTTTGCACTGAGCAGCAAGAGAGCCTCTGCCTGCCTAAGTGTGCACTGAGCATTGAGAAAGCCTCTGCCTGCCTAGGTGTGCACTGAACATTGAGAGAGCCTCTGCCAGCCTAGGTGTGCACTGAGCGGTGAGAGAGCCTCTGCCAGCCTAGGTGCGCACTGAGCGTTGAGAGAGCCTCTGCCTGCCTAGATGTGCACTGAGCGGCGAGAGAACCTCCGCCTGCCTAGATGTGCACTGAGCGTTGAGAGAGCCTCTGGCTGCCAAGGTGTGCACTGACCATCGAGAGAGCC
Organism: Calotriton arnoldi; assembly: GCA_963921515.1. Classification (NCBI taxonomy): domain Eukaryota; kingdom Metazoa; phylum Chordata; class Amphibia; order Caudata; family Salamandridae; genus Calotriton; species Calotriton arnoldi. The sequence goes on from CAWUFW010014912.1 coordinate 309,610, forward strand.
TCTGCCTGCCTAGGTGTGCACTGAGCATTGAGAGAGCCTCTGCCTGTCTAGGTGTGCACTGAGCATTGAGAGAGCCTCTGTCTGCCTAGGTGTGCACTGAGCATTGAGAGAGCCTCTGCCTGCCTAGGTGTGCACTGAGCATTGATAGAGCCTCCGCCTGTCTAGGTGTGCACTGAGCATTGAGATAGCCTCCGCCTGTCTAGGTGTTCACTGAGCATTGAGAGAGCCTCTGCCTGCCTAGGTGTGCACTGAGCGGCAAGAGACCCTCCCCTCCACCTGTCTAGGTGTGCACTGAGCGGCGAGAGAGCCTCTGCCAGCCTAGGTGGGCACTAAGCAGCAAGAGAGCCTCTGCCTGCCTAGGTGTGCACTGAGCGGGGAGAGCGTCCCTGCCTAGGTGTGCACTGAGCATTGAGAGAGCCTCTGCCAGCCTAGGTGTGCACTGAGCAGTGAGAGAGCCTCTGCCAGCCTAGGTGCGCACTGAGTGTTGAGAGAGCCTCTGCCTGCCTAGATGTGCACTGAGCGGCGAGACAGCCTCCGCCTGCCTAGATGTGCACTGAGCATCGAGAGAGCCTCTGGCTGCCAAGGTGTGCACTGACCATCGAGAGAGCCTCTGCCTGCCTATGTGTGCACTGAGCATTGAGAGAGCCTCCGCCTGCCTAGGTGTGCACTGAGCATTGAGAGAGCCTCTGCCTGCCTAGGTGTGCACTGAGCATTGACAGAACCTCCGCCTGCCTAGGTGTGCACTGAGCATTGAGAGAGCCTCTGCCTGCCTAGGTGTGCACTGAGCATTGAGAGAGCCTCTGTCTGCCTAGGTGTGCACTGGGCATTGATAGAGCCTCCGCCTGTCTAGGTGTGCACTGAGCATTGAGATAGCCTCCGCCTGTCTAGGTGTTCACTGAGCATTGAGAGAGCCTCTGCCTGCCTAGTTGTGCACCGAGTGGCAAGAGACCCTCCGCCTGTCAAGGTGTGCACTGAGCGGCGAGAGAGCCTCTGCCAGCCTAGGTGTGCACTGAGCGGCAAGAGAGCCTCTGCCTGCCTAGGTGTTCACTGAGCGGGGAGAGCGCCTCTTCCTGCCTAGGTGTGCACTGAGCGGCAAGAGAGCCTCTGCCAGCCTAGGTGTGCATTGAGCGGCTAGAGAGCCTCTGCCTGCCTAGGTGTGCACTGAGCATTGAGAAAGCCTCCGCCTGTCTAGGTGTGCACTGAGCATTGAGAGAGCCTCTGCCAGCCTAGGTGTGCACTGAGCGGTGAGAGAGCCTCTGCCAGCCTAGGTGTGCACTGAGCGGCGAGAGAGCCTCTGCCAGCCTAGGTGTGCACTTAGCAGCGAGAGAACCTTCGCCTGCCCAGGTTTGCACTGAGTAGCGAGAGAGCCTCCGCCAGCCTAGGTGTGCACTGAGCATTGACAGAACCTCCGCCTGTCTAGGTGTGCACTGAGCAATGAGATAGCCTCCGCCTGTCTAGGTGTGCACTGAGCATTGAGAGACCTTCTGCCTGCCTAGGTGTGCACTGAGCAGCAAAGGACCCTCCGCCTGTCTAGGTATGCACTTCGAGGCGAGAGAGCCTCTGCCAGCCTAGGTGTGCACTGAGCGGCAAGAGAGCCTCTGCCTGCCTAGGTGTGCACTGAGCAGCAAGAGAGCCTCTGCCAGCCTAGGTGTGCACTGAGCGGCGAGAGAGCCTCCGCCTGCCTAGGTGTGCACTGAGCATTGAGAGAGCCTCAGCCTGTCTAGGTGTGCACTGAGCATTGAGAGAGCCTCTGCCAGCCTAGGTGTGCACTGAGCCGCGAGAGAGCCTCTGCCAGCCTAGGTGTGCACTTAGCAGCGAGAGCGCATCTGCCTGCCTAGGTGTGCACTGAGCGGCAAGAGACCCTCCGCCTGTCTAGGTGTGCACTGCGAGGCGAGAGAGCCTCTGCCAGCCTAGATGTGCACTGAGCGGCGAGAGAGCCTCTGCCAGCCTAGGTGTGCACTGAGCGGCGAGAGAGCCTCCACCTGTCCAGGTTTGCACTGAGCAGCGAGAGAGCCTCCGCCTGCCTAGGTGTGCACTTAGCATTGTGAGAGCCTCTGCCTGCCTAGGTGTGCACTGAGCATTTAGAGAGCCTTTGCCAGCCTAGGTGTGCGCTGAGCGGCGAGAGAGCCTCTGCCAGCCTAGGTGTGCACTGAGCATTGACAGAGCCTCATCCTGTCTAGGTGTGCACTGAGCATTGAGATAGCCTCTGCCTATGTAGGTGTGCACTGAGTGCCGAGAGCGCCTCCGCCTGCCTAGGTGTACACTGACCATTGAGAGAGCCTCTGCCTGCCTACGTGTGCACTGAGCATTGAGAGAGCCTGCGCCTGCCCAGGTGTGCACTGAGCATTGAGAGAGCCTCTGCCTACGTAGGTGTGCACTGAGCGCCGAGAGCGCCTCCGCCCGCCTAGGTGTACACTGACCATTGAGAGAGCCTGCGCCTGCCCAGGTGTGCACTGAGCATTGAGAGAGCCTCTGCCTACGTAGGTGTGCACTGAGCACCGAGAGCGCCTCCGCCTGCCTAGGTGTACACTGACCATTGAGAGAGCCTCCGCCTGTATAGGAGTGCACTGAGCGGCGAGAGAGCCTCTGCCTGCCTAGATGTGCACTGAGCGGCGAGAGCGCCACCGCCTGCCTAGGTGTGCACTGAGCATTGAGAGAGACTCCACCTGTCTAGGTGTGCACTGAGCAGTGAGAGCACCTCTGCCTGCCTAGATGTGCACTGAGCGGCGAGACAGCCTCTGCCTGCCTAGGTGTGCACTGAGCATTGACAGAGCCTCCTCCTGTCTAGGTGTGCACTGAGCGGCGAGAGAACCTCTGCCTGCCTAGATGTGCACTGAGCTGCGAGAGCGCCTTCGCCTGCCTAGGTGTGCACTGAGCATTGAGAGAGCCTCTGCCTGCCTAGGTGTGCACTGAGCATTGAGAGAGCCTCTGCCTGCCTAGGTGTGCACTGAGCGGCGAGAGAGCCTCTGCCTGCCTAAGTGTGCACTGAGCATTGAGAGAGCCTGCGCCTGCCTAGGTGTGCACTGAGCGGCGAGAGAGCCTGCGCCTGCCCAGGTGTGCACTGAGCAGCGAGAGCGCCCCTGCCTAGCTGTGTTCAACGCCGCCAGTAGTGAGAGCCACAGCAACTTCATATGGATCATACTGGAAATATTACAAATTCAACAAAGAATAAAAACGAAGACATGGGAAAGGAGCAATAATAGTAAATAAAACATGCATATACTTTAAAAATAAAAAGGCTAAAGGCCTACTTTTAATCAATCTCTATGAGCATTCGTCGAGAGCTTGCGATTCCCTCCATCCCGTAGTATTGACACACACACGCATGCACGCACACACACACACACCATACACACACACACACACACCAGGCGTACCAGTGTCAATAGAAAGGCCCCGTGCACCCACGGAGAGCTTGAGCAGTCCATGCTCCTGTAGCTAAATACTGCTTTATAACCAAACAAGTCCATATTATAAGGTGTTAGGCACAGAAATCTAACCCTATTTCCCTCCTCCTACTTTATGAACATCCCAACGCCATCAAAACGTTTCATAGAGGAAAAGTACTAAGTTACATGCAAGAACTTTAAATCTGTTGTCTTTGTACGTCAATATATATCCAGCAAAGTTACAATTACTGCACACTTTTCCTAATGATTATTGATGTATAAATAAATGTATATATTTTAAATAGCTTACCACGAGAATGGAGAGCCTTGAAAGTGCAAGAAAGACCTTGTTCTGGAGTCGTGAATAAAATGTATATATGGCGTTAGTTTGAACCACGGAACATGAGGCACCATATATATTGCATATCTATTGATTGTTTTTTTTTTAAAGTTTAGAATGCTTTATTGAGATGAAATACCAAGTAAAACATCAGTATACATTGTACAAACAAAGTTCAAGTATAAACAATACCAAGAATTGAAATAACAAAATTAGGACTATATTAAGAAATATGTGCTGGAAACCAATTTGAATCTTCTAAACCTATACTTAGAAAAGTGCAATTTAGTGTTTAAGAAGGAAGGGAAGAAAAAGAAGGAAAGAGAGAAAGAAAAGGGGGGAGAAAAGAGAAATAAGGGAAAGAAAAGAGCAGCAATTAGAGTAGAATGTAAAGATAACAGAAAAAGAGAAACTATTAGCATAATATTGTCAAGAAAATTTGTGATGCAGAATTTACAGATAAATCAAGCGGGTAACCTGGAAAGAAATGTGGTGAGTGATAACCATAGCAAGTCCTTTTTGATCAGTAAGGGTGTAGAGGTGGCAAATGCACGGTCTAGTCTGTGATGATGGCATAATAAGTTCCACCAAGCTTGGTACGAGATTTTAGCAGTGTCCTTCCAATTGGAGGTGATAATCTGAAAAGTAATAGCTATGAACAAATCAATAAATTTGCCAACGCTCCCCTGGGCATTCCATATAGTAGAGGAACCACCCAGAAAAACGTGTACAATGTCAAAGGGAACATTGGTAGATAAAATATCATTCAACTTTTTCCAAATAAGTAACCAAAAACTCTTAACTACAGGACAGAGGAAGAACATGTGAAGTAGATCACTATTACCATGCGAGCAAGACCAGCATTTCGTATCATCTTTTAGTCTGAACTTGTGAAGGTCGGTGGGGGTAAGGAAAAGCCTATTATAAAAGTAATAGAGAGTCTGTGTAGTACTTGCCGAACGTACAGAGGTGTGGATTTTTGCCCAGATGGAACCCCAGGTTTGAAATGAGAATTCTTGTGCCAGATCCTTTTCCCAAAGAAGTTCAGTACTAGATTTGGTTCTAGGGACGGAGGGAAGACACAAAATCTTGTAGATATGGGAGGCTCTGAGCTGCGTTGAAAAATCTAGTGAGAGAGTGGAGGTCTGACTATCAGCAGTCAAGGAAGGATTTTGGGATTGGAAGTGAGTGATGGATGATCTAAGGAGAGGATACTGAGGAGCATGTAAAAGAGATATACCATATTTGTCTTGAATCTCCGTGAAATCCATAAGAGACCCGTTGATCATCAGGTGTTCCAAAGTCAAAATGCCTTTATCAATCCACTCTTTCCAAAAAAGAGCTCTATTATTGATCTTAAGGAATTTGTTATACCAGACAGGAGTAAGTGTAAGATTATCAGAGTGCAAAAAATGTGCTTTAAACAGAGAAGTAGCAACTGCAGAAGAGTGTGAGAAAATGGGGGAAGAAAAGCGTCTAGGGGGTTGGGATAATCTAGTGGCCACAGCAAAAGGGAATGGTGCGTAGTGGGATTGTTCTAGAGAGCTCCAGGCCGTTAAAGGTGTGTGTGAGGAGTCTGATAAAAAAGTCCAAACTTGTTTCAGGGTGAATGCAGAGTGATATCATCTGATGTTAGGAAAATTATCCCCACCAAGTTCCTTAGGTCTCTGAAGTCGAGTGAGTGAAATCCTAGTTTTGCGGTTATTCCATAAGAATTTGGTCAGGGAGCGATTAATAGTGTTAAAAAAAGAGAGTGGGAGAGTGACTGGGAGCATTGAGAGAGAGAAATTAATGATTGGGAGCAACATCATTTTAATTGTAGCAAGTCTACCCCACCAGGACAAAAACAGTGGAGACCAGCTATCTATGAGGGCAGAGAGTTTTTTAAGTATGTCTACAAGATTAATTTTAATAGTTTCTTTTATATTATTAGTATAAAGGATACCTAAACACTTAATACTCTTGGGGTTCCATTTGAAACCTGTGTCTTGAAACATATGAGAAAAACAATATTTGTTCAGCGGCAAAACTTCAGACTTATCAAGATTAAGTTTGTAACCAGAGACTTGAGAATATTCTTTTAGCAAGGAGAAAAAGGTGGGCAAAGAGGTAGTAGGGTTAGAGATGTATAATAAAATGTTGTCTGCGTAAGCAGTAAACTTAATATCAATATGTTTAAATTGAAAACTCGTAAAATGAGGGGAACGGCGAAGCTTTTCAAAAAAAGGTTCTAGAGCAAGAATAAATAAAAGAGGGGATAAAGGGCATCCTTGTCTAGTTCCTCTGTGAAGTGGAAAATATTTGGATTGACAACCATTAACCCAGATGGAAGTAGAGGGTGCAGAGTATAGAAGCTGAATGTATCTAAGAATGGGGGGGCTGAAACCGTGCCATTTCAAGGCTCCAAAAATAAATTCCCAATTAACCCTGTCAAAGGCTTTTTCAGCATCCAACGCGACTGCAGCGATTGGTGAACTCATCTTAGAGGCTAAATGGATAATATTAAGGAGAGTCCTTGAATTATCTGTGATGGACCGACCTTTAACAAACCCTGATTGATATATATTAATCAAGTCCGGGACTATCGAATTAATACGAAGAGCTAATAATTTGGCAAAAATCTTACAATCCGTGTTGATTAAGGAAATGGGTTTGTAATTTTTGCACTGGGCGGGATTTTTGTCTTTTTTAGGGATCAAACACAACATTGCTTGAGTAAAATAACCCTGTGATGTACCAGAAGCTGAGAAGTGATTTATGAGGGATAACAAATGAGGAACTAGAAATTGCTTGAAATGAAGAACAAAAACGTACAGTAAAACCATCTGGACCGGGTGTTTTATCTTTGGGGAGGTGAGCAATAGTGTTGAGAATTTCCTGTTCCGATATAAGGCTGTCAAGAGAAGTAAGATCAACTTGGTTATCATGGGATTTGGGAATGGTTTGAAAGAAAGAATCAATTTGATCATTGGTAGGGATTGAGTCAGGAGTATAGAGAGAAGTATAATATTCAGTGAAGCATTCGAGAATTTTAGAGTCTGTAATGTGTCTCACTCCTTTGCTATCGGTAATGGCAACGATCTTGGACTTTTGTTTCTTGATTTTGAGATAATTGGCTAGGGATTTGCCGGCTTTATTCCGACCACCGTACATTTTTGCATTACATTTAAGGAGATTGTTGCAGGCATTATCCCAGGATTGTTTGCTATTTTGTAATTTGGCCTTAATGAGATTGGGCAGAATATCCGGACAGTTTGTAGTGAAGTAAGCATGTTCTAGGGCCTTGATTGGTTTTAGAATTAGTGTAGCCGCCGTAAGTGCCTTCTTCTTTTTCCGGGAGACGAAATCTATTATAAATCCTCTAGCAGTAGCTTTAAAAGCATCCCAAATAAGATGGAATTGTGAAACAGAGGAAAGGTTATTATTAAAAAACTCATGCATAAAGTGTGTGAATTGTTCAACGAATTGAGTGTCCAGCAAAAGTGCATTGTTAAACCGCCATCTGCGTGAAATAGGTGCATGTGAGGGGTAATCCATATCTTGTATGACCGGGGCTTGATCAGAGATGAGAATGGAACCAATCTCAGCGTTCAACATGAATTGGAGAGAGGATTGAGTGAGGAATATGTAATCAATTCGGGAATGAGACCTATGAGCGGGGGAAAAAAAGGAAAATTCCAGGACATCAGGATGTGAAACTCTCCATGCATCCACTAACCCTCTAGCTGTTATTGCTTTGTGAAAAGACTTCTGCATATTGTTAGGGATAAATTTGGTTTGGGATTTACGATCTAAAAACGATCCATGAGTTGATTGCAATTACCCCCAAAAATCAGGTTTTCAGAAGCATGAGAAGAAAGGAGAGTGGAAAAGTCCTTCCAGAATGTTAAATCAATACCATTAGGTCCATATACATTACAGATGGAGAAATGAGCATCATTAACTTTAACATTTAATAAAAGCCATCTACCATTAGTGTCTTTAACCTCACTTTGTATACAAACATTTAATGATTTGTGAAACAATATTACAACACCATTCTTGTTATTGGTTGCTGGGGAACAGAAGACATCACCAACCTATAATTTACATAAATAAGACAAATCTTGTTCTTTAAGATGTGTTTCTTGCAATAACGCAACCTGGCATTTCAATTTTGCAAGGTGAGCTAATACACGTTGTTTTTTAATTGGTTTGCGAATCCCTTTAACATTCCAAGAAATGATACGTAAACCATTCATCGAAAAAACTTACTGCAAATTAAGCAAATAATAATATTAAACTTAAAAGAAGTATAAAAAATAAAATACAGAAGACTAAATAGCATTAAAAAGTACGAATCCAGAATAAAAATTAAACTGAAAGAGAGAAGAACATATGAAGACAGGAAGATAATGAAAAATAGAAATTGAGGAATAGAGACATGATGGTAGAAAAAAGCTGCAACCAAATATAAGAAGAAGGAAAAAGGAGTGAGGGAAAGGAAAGAGGGAAAGGGAGAGAGAGAGTAGGGAGAACACTGTCTCCATAGAGGGATAGCCAGAGAGAAGATGACAAGAAGCTGGAAAACTTCAGTCAAAGTAGCCATATAAGAGAAGGACATTAAAATAGGTGGGGGGAGGGCGAGGAGAACAGAGGCAGCCCCAAGAGAGGGACACCGAGAAGAATAAATATAATGGCCACAAAAAACTTTTAGAAAACTGTAAACGTGAACGAAAGCATACAGAAAGGAAGGGAACTTACCAGACAATGAAGGGGGTAACAGAACGAATGGAAGACACAAAACAAAACAGATGAACATTGCGGAAACGAACTGCATCACCCAACAAGACACGGAGAGGGAACCTGCGGAACAAAAGAGAAGGCATATAAGAAAACATTCAGGTTTTGTTCAAATCCATAGCTTCTCCTCTATGCGTGTGAATAAATTTCCTCAATTCGGCAGGGTCTTCAAAGGAGTAGGTTCTGTCTTTGTAAGTAACTTTAAAGAAACATGGATGAATCAAGCCATAACGGGCATTCATGGAGCGCAATGACGGTCTGAGGTCTAGAAATTCCTTACGACGGTTGGCAGTGGGTTTAGAGACATCTTGGCTGAAAAAGATTTTTTGGCCAGACCAGAGCATCTGTTTACGTTGTCGAGCTGCATTGAGAATCACCATGAGATCAGAATGTAGTAGAAAGTAGGCAATAATTCCTTGTGGTTTGCTAGTAGAAGAGGAATGTTGAGGGCCTATCCTGTGGGCCCTTTGAATATTGAGATCAGTGGATTTCGGTAGGCCGACGATCTGAGGAATGTGAATCTTCAAGAAGGAGATCATATCTGTACCTTCGGAGCCCTTCGGGACACCATAAACGCGGAGGTTGTTGCGCCTATTTCGGTTTTCTAAATCCTCTGTGGATTTCTTCAACTGTTCCACTTCACGAGAAAGAATATCTACTTTGGCAACAACATCTTGGGCGTCGCTGATCCTTTGCTCAACGTCCGAGAGTCTCAAGTCTAAACCAGACCATTTCTCCTCAATTCGTTGAAGTGTCGCAGTGGTTTCTGTCAGAAAAGGTCGAATATTGTGAAGCTCCTCCATAATGTCCTCCAGAGTCAACGGTAGCGGTGATTTCGTTGGAGAGGATGGGTCCTTCTTGGCACGTTTATTTACATTACCAGAAGAGTCCTTGTGACCATTAGCATTATAACCAGGTGCTCCAAGGGACTTGGTAGAATGAGAGGACTCCATACTTGAGGAGTGAATGGCAACTGGATACAGAGAAAAAGCAGTTCTCCTGAATTATTATATTCCGAAACGATAGAACACAATGTCCAGAATTACGATGAAAAAAATTCAAATAAGGGCCTGGCCTGGTTATGAGTAGCCACCGAAGTAAGTAACAATAGAAAGCAAGCGAGGAAATGAGGAAGTCCAGTAGGCTGGAAGCAAGTATTATATGAATATTCCCGCCATTATGACAGACTTGGCTTCAAGGAATATGCAGCATAACACAACAGTCAGTACAAAACAGGAGGGCTGATCCGTTCTGGTGAGCAACTAATGAACAGGACCATTTACTTGTTAGCATTGATCTGTAAGTCCAAAAAATAGGCGCATGTGGACAGTGCTGTGGAGAAGAAAATCTCTGACAGCGAACGCGCAAAATGGCGTCCGCGCTAAACAGGGCCACTGAGGCGAAGGAAAAAGCACTGAAATAGACCATTTTCAGGTCTATAAACTTGCCTCAGTGTGCCCCGCGACCTCCAATACAAGGAGCCATGTTTCAAATACGGAGCCGCAATCGGTGAAAGGAGCACTTCAACGCCGACCGGAGCTCGGTGTCGTGGAGCTTCTCAGGGGGCGGCCATCTTGTGTTGCCACCGCCGCGCGCCTCCTATTGATTGGTTTTAATCTCAATTAGGTTTTACTCACAGTATCACACATAAGGCGCAGAATGTCACACAAAAGCACACTTAAACCGTGATAATGTCACACATGACCAAACTGGAAACTTGGCAGCTATGTTTAGACTGGTGCCACCAGGAAAAACGGGCGAACAACATTTGAAGTGTGTACACCTGTAAAGAAGTATAGGCAGGTTAGCGCGCTCCTCCCTCGGCAAACCGGACAGACAGTTTTATGAATGGCAGCCGCTTCGAAAACGAGAGTAGTATTAAATAGCAGTTTCAGTCAGAAATGGCCACCCATTTATGCACCCCCTCTGCTTCGATAAAGTCGCACCGCCGCAACAATCCTTGGCCCTTGTATGGCCTGACTCATCTCCAGGGACTTGCATTCATACTTTCGAGTTCCTATGCGTTTTAGTGTAGGACATTCTATCATAGATTGAAGCTGCGCTCGTTTGTTCGGCCTATCATCTCCCAAAGAATAAAGATTAAAATGTCATGGGGGAATGTAAATGGGGCAGATGTGGGCAGCGAGGAGGGAAGTTATGTGACAGCCCTTTTATGTAAATAAGTTGTGAGACTTTTAATTAACTTTTTGAACAGGTGCCTGGCTGCTCTTCTGGCTCAAGAAGCTGTGAGGATTTCCTGCATCACGGGACAGCCAGCAAAGAAGGCTGCAAACTTTCACATGCCCCAACCATTTCTGGAAGAGACCAGTCACTTGCATGTTTTTGATAAGTCTATAAGCGCTCCAATACCTCTGGTCGGGTCGAGTCGAGTTTGCGCTAAATAAAATTGACACAGAAATTAGAAATAGTATCCCAATCACAGCGCCAGCAGCGGAGGGACACTAATTAAGTTTAATCAAGTGGTTCTTGAGCGGTGCTCCACACAAGTGGCAGGAAGTGACATATCGGAGTTCTGCTGAATTAGAAAGCAGCAAAGGAGAGTGATAATGCTGTCAACAATAGCGAGTGTGAGTGAGCTAAAAGCCCCTTTTGAGTTTTTTTTAAACACAATAGATCGTCGCCATAGCGACAGCGCATGCGCGCTGCCTGCAGGCTAGACCTAATAGTAGTAGGTCAACAGCAGTGCACACTCCAATGCAGGAAATTTACTGAGCCTCTAAACTCCCCCACCCAATTATATACTGCAGACTTATAGGTAGTTTGAATACCCCGTTCCCGATTATATGCTAGGGACTTATAGGGCCGGTCATTTCCAATTGTAATTACACCATATACCTTTTTCCTCAGAGCACTGCCCCTGGACCTGTTTAGCAGAGCCCAGGGCACAATCAGAGTCAGTTACCACTAGTATCAGTCAACAAATGGGGGTGAACAGGGCAAAAAGGGTGACTTTCTCACAGACAGAAATAAGAAATCGCAAAATGTGAGTGATACTGATTTTTTTAATTTGCAATTTCCTGTTTAGAATGTATGAAAATTTACCCTTCGGTATTAATGAATCGCAAATTGGGAATAGCCGTTGCAAATTACAAATATTACAATGTCCATTCATCATGACATCAGCAAAACAGGAAGTATAAAGTCAGAGTGGCTATATTTACAGCAGAGGAGCAAGGCGATTTGAGCTGGCGGTGCTAATACTGTCAAATTTGAGTGGATAATGGTATACCAGAAAGGTGCTCAGGATGCCAGCAGAAAAAGGAAGCACAAGTTCAGCATTGCTGAACTTGAAATACTAGTTAAGGAGTGCGTGGGTGAGAAGGAAAAAGTTTTTAGTAATACCTCATTCATCGTCCCAGATTCTACAAAAAAAATGTACTTGGGCGCAAATCAGAGATCGTATAAACGCAGTTGGAGTCACAAACCGCATCTCTGAAGAAGTGAGAAAGAGGTGGTATGACCTCTGATTATGAACGAAGGAGAGGTTAGCATCAAGGCGAATAAACACAACTGCGACTGGATTTGGGTCGAGTACAGAAACTACCTACTGCATTGTAAGAACTATTTGCAAAATTTCTCCCAGAAGCAATCAGTGGCGTATCTTTAATTGACGCTTTGAGCAGAGGAGTCACTGGAAGTGGTAAGTGTAATGTTGTATAATGTCTATTGCATTATTGTCCGGAAGTTGATTTGTTGTACATGATAAAAATGTTAAACAATATCAATATCAAACTATCCATCAACATCACTATCAAGATATATATATATATATATATATATACCCCAGTGAGGAGCGAAACGCGTCATGGCAGGCACTGTTCCTGTGGTGATTTTTGGTTTTAATCGCCAATAAATTTGACACTGTTTCACCCACCTATGTTGTGTGGGAGTCCGTGATTTCCTGAACTGTATCGAGGTCCGTGCCTGGTGTTCCGCAGGATTGCGGACAGGACTTTCGTTTTCATATATATATATATATATTTCACAGTTCTCTCACCAAGAAAAAGGTATCCCCAGGCAAGAGTCACGGCACTACTGCAGGATGAAATAAGTTTGTTTATTTCTTTTTTACATACACACCCTGTGCAAGAATAGCAAAATGGACGGTCTACGCGTTTCGGCTACCACTAGCCTTCTACTGGACCATAGAGTCCCTTGTGTCTAGACAACATTATATAAAGTGCAACGTGCTTAACCCCTTGTTAGTGTCAATCATTTTAAACAACTAGACTAGCAACCTCAATCACTTTTGATGGAGTATTTTTGCTACCATTTTTCTTCTTTTTCTTTTCCGTCAATCACTGTGAAGTACATTCTGTCACTTAAAGTAAAGTGCAAATAGTGCATATATCCTCTAATTACAATAAGTAGACCTTCAAATCATAACGATATTACAAAGTCAATGTTATCCCAGAGAAGCATGCTCAAAAATTATACATTCAGCTTTCTTGTGTTTGTATGTGTCCTCATTAGGCAATAAAATAAAGTAAAGGCTGCACAATTTAAAAGATGATTTTCAAATAATCCACTACTTCCATCATAATTCCTGATGAATCATCAATGTAAGGTAAAATTCATTTTCGGTGGTTCATTAGAAAGAATTAAAAATATTTTGTTAAAAATATTTCCAAAAAGTGTAATATTACTAATGGAAATGCTAAAAACCTACTAACAATTGCTAATAAACTTTTTGTGTAAAGTACACAAAAATTAAAGATTTTTTTTTTTTATCATTTCCTATATTTACATTGTAGCAGCATTTATACATTTCTTATACACCTCACCACATCTGATTTTTTAACCAAGAATTTAACCATTCTTTTGTCTTTTCTGCAAAGATCTCTAAGATATATTATCAAGATCTTTGTACGTCATTCCCTTCTTTCCACTCTAATCGGACAATCTATATAATTTGTGCAATCTATTACCAGTGTAATCTTCTAACACTACCAAATCAACACTGATGCCTCTATGTAATTCGTGAGCAAACGCATTCATGCTTCATAGCTGATGCCAACTATCTGCGACACCAATTCGTCAGATTGTTCTGTCTATGCATTGCAACCATTTCATTCTAAAACACCATCTATACTTTTTAAAAGTGACAGTCAACATTAATTCTAAAAAGTTTTTTGGGGCAAAGTTTTTTGAGGCACATATATGAATATATAAATAAATAAATATAGGGAGAAATACATGAAAGTCAGATAAAAAGTGAAGAGTAAAGGTAGAGGTAAAAGTCAAAGTCAATGAGGGAAAATCACAGAAGAAATTTCATCACATATACAGTTACACATTCAATCATAAAAAGCTTATTGAGAATCAAACACTAATCATATCAAATTCATTAAAGAGTTTCTCGGCAAAGAACCATCTCTTGACCACAATAGATTTAGTTCTTATCCTATTTCACAATTCAGTCCTCAACCTCCATTTTCACAGATGTACATGCAGTTCAGCATCTTGATTGTGGCCATAAGGATGTTCTGTGCCAATTGCCAATATCATTCGGGATTCTGCTCGTCTTAATTTCAAAGTTCTATCTCCACCCCTTTCCGTTAGTTTGGCAATCTTTAATCCAGAATATTTCAAAAAATTACAGTCACTTGAGTGAGAGTCAAAGAAATGTTTTGAAATCGGGTAGCTAAAATCCTTATTCTTTATGGCACGCAAATGCTGTAAAATCCTTAATTTCAATTTATTGATATTGCTGCCAATATAATGTTTTCCACATGGACAGGTTAGTCTATACACTACAAATTTTGATTCACATGTAATATGATCTTGAATCAACTCTGTTCGTCCATTCTGTAGGTCAAAAGATGTAATATTAGATCCATGTTCACAGGCCCGACACTTTGAACATTTCCAAAAGCCTGGAGTTGAAAGCCATGACTTAGACCTCACTTCTCGTGTTTTTAAATGACTTTGCGTTAAAATGTCCGCTAGAGATGCTGTTTTCCTAAACGTAATGCTGGGATATGATGTTAATGTCGTTTTCAATGTCTCATCCAGCATTAAGATTTTCCAATTTCTTCTAATGATGCCTTTGATTTCACCACTTTGGTTATTAAAATCCATAATCAGTCGTGTGGTGCTATCCCCCTGATCCCTTTCGTCACCAATGTATCCTTTTTTGTTTTGTCTTCTTTTTACTTGTGTTGGAGTTAGCAGATCCTTTCTTTTTTACCTTTTACACGTATTCTTGCATTTTCAATGACATCCAGTGGATAACCTCTCTCTAAGAAGCGACAGCTCATATTGTCTAGTTCACATTCCAGGTCAGTTGTTTCTGTGCAATTTCTTTTAGCACGTAACATTTCTCCATAGGGAATGCTCCATTTCAAATTTTGCGGATGACCACTATTCGCATGCAATATACTATTGCAAGATGTTGGCTTTCTATGCATTTTGGAGCATACCCTATGTTCTTTTATAAAAACTTCAACGTCCAGGAAGATGATATTAGTTTCACTAATATTAGAGGTAAAAGTGAGGTTATACTTGTTGTTTTCTAAAGAGTCAATGAATTCTTGTAATTCAATCTGATTCCCTTCCCACTCAACAAATAAATCGTCGATAAATCGACACCAAGTTCTTACTTTCAAATGGGTTTGGTTAGCCAGGATCTCTGTCTCCCAGACTGCCATCAGCAGGTTTGCATATGTGGGGGCGAATGACGTCCCCATTGCCGTTCCTTGTCTCTGCTGATATAGATCTCCTTTGAAGAGGAATACATTGTGTTCTAGGCAATAGGTGAGCATCTCTAGCAGCATTTCTGAATGTTGTAAAAAGTTTATAGATCTAGTCTGTAAGAATGTTTTGGCTGCTTCTATTCCATCCTTGTGTCGGATAGATGTATACAAGGATGAAACATCTATTGTCGCCATTATTAGTCCCTCTTTCCACTCAATTTCTTGAATTTTGTTTAAAAAATCCATTGTGTCCCTCAGATAAGATGGTAAAGAGGTCACATAACTCATTAAAAAAATGTCCACAAATCTAGACGTTGATTCCAGTAGTGACCCAATAGAACTAACTATTGGTCGTCCAGGCGGATTTTTCATGGTTTTATGGATTGTTGGTAAAAAGTAAATAGTGGCAGTGATCGGATGTTCTGTCTTCAAATATAAGAATTCTTCCAAATTTATCAGATCCTGTTGCTTCCAATTCAATAGCATTTGGTGGTATTCAGCAGTCCATTGCTCGATTGGATTATCCGCAAGTTTTTCATAGTGGTCACCATTACTCAACTGTCTCATTGCTTCAGTTGTATAGTCACTCAGATTTTGGACCACAATATTTCCGCCTTTGTCAGAGGCTTTAATGATTATTTCCGGATCTTCCTGAGTTCTCTCAAAGCTTTGTGTTCTCCTGCTGTCAAATTCCACTTTTTCCTTTTCCACTTTTTTTCAGTATACTTATTTTCTACACCATTTCTTGCTATTTTATTGATTTCTTCCACCATGATCTCATGAAACAAATCTATTTTATTCCCAGATGGGAACTGTGGACAAAAGGTTGATTGTTTTCTAAATCCACTTTCACCCCCTTTGTTTGTAATTATCCCCAGTCTCTTGCACAGTTCTTGATCCGTTTCCAAGGATTGTTCATTGTTCCCATTATTTTCTTCTGTTTCCAGAGATGTTAATATTCTGAGGGTTGGTAGGTCACTCTGTGTTAGGGGTGAGGGGTCTTGATCACCAGTCAATCTGCACTGTGGTTTCATGGTCTTTTCCGCAAAATATTTCTTGAGTTTTACCTTTCGGCAAAATTTGTAGAGGTCTATACGTAGGGTGGGTATGTCTATATCATTGTTGGGGCAGAAGGATAATCCTTTTTCTAATAATTGGATTTGCGTATTGTTCAAGATCTTATTCGATATGTTGATTACAAGATTATTCTTTGTAAGTTTCTTATTCAGTTTTACTTTTGCTTTCCTTTCTTTAGTTTTGCTCCTTCTTCTGCTCCTTCTGTTGAAGTTTTGTTTTGTCCTCTTCCCCATGTTGTTCCTCTGCCTCTCCCTCGTTGCCGCGTTATCATCTGGGCCAGACGCATTTCCCCACAAAAATCCAGGTGTGTGGCATTTGTCTCCTCATCTGCTGAGCTCGTGTCAGAGCTATCCGCGGTTTCTGACACTTCTTCCCCTGCATATTTATCCATCACCACTCTATTTCTGTGCATGTCATATTTCCTGGCGAATGTATAGATCCGCCCACTGGTGTAATCAATTCTATCTCTACTAAACTTATTCGCCTTCCTTTTTTCCACATCCGCTTCATGTTTATTGATTTTCTTCTCCATGTTTTCAATTAATTCTTTGTTTTCCTCTGACGTTGGAAATTGGGTTAATTCATTTTCCAAGTTCTCAATTATTTTCATCAGTTTCTCCAATTTCCGCTCAGCATGAATAATCAGGGTCCTCATCAGTTTGAAAGAACATTCATTAGTGTCTATCTGCCATTGTTTTATTAAATCCATGTCAAGATCATTTAATGTGGGCATTATTAAAATTCTCAAGCCTCTAGGTATTCTTTTATATTCAATATATTTCTCCAATGTGGTTTTCTCCCACCATTTGTTCACCTCCAATATTCGATTTTGCTGTAATTCCCTCAGGACACCACCTATAGTTTTTTTCTTCTTGTCTTCTGATGTTTCCCTTATATTGGCACTTGTACTGGGGACCGCATCATCATTCAACAGCTCACTGGCTCTCAATAAGCGATTTCTCCCTTTCTCAGCCATGTTAATGGTGAATGTGATAAGGGTTGCTATTGTTTGTCTTTAATTGCTATATTAGCCAGGGTGTGTTGTTGTTATTTTATGGGTACTCGTTAGTCCTCCTCCGGATTTTTAGAGTCCCTTATTCCTGCAGTGGAAACCAATAACTTTGTATATTGGTTCCCCAATGGATATGTTGGCGGGGTATTTTAAATACTGCTTAACCCCTTAGGGGTAACTTGACACTCGTGTGGTCCAATTTTCTCGGAGGTGCCGGCAATTGTGACGGAGTGATCCCTTCACTCTAACGTGCCTTTACCCTCCCCCGGTACGGCTCTGAGTGAGTCGGCTTTCGCCGAGCGGGTCTCAGCGGGTGCACGTTTCCCTCACGCTGCCTCCGCGCTACGAGCTACATGCACCGCGCTTCCCCCCTGCCCCTTTACTCACCGCTCAACCACGCCGACCGGCTCCACAACATCGAGTCGCGAGTCGCTAGTCTTCTCCAATATCTCGACCCGCAATCTCGCAGTTTCAAAGTCCGCTTACCAACAGAAGCGTCGGCTGAAATTCTCGGCAATTATTTCACGTCAGCTGCAGTTCTCCACGCCGTATCGCTTCACTCCTCTGGTGCCCGTGACATGCAGTACAGCCGCTGCACAATGTATTTCACAGTTCTCTCACCAAAAAAAAAAAAAAAAGGTGTCCCCAGGCAAGAGTCACGGCACTACTGCAGGATGAAATAAGTTTGTTTATTTATTTTTACATACACCCTGTGCAAGAATAGCAAAATGGACGGTCTACGCGTTTCGGCTACCACTAGCCTTCTACTGGACCATAGAGTCCCTTGTGTCTAGACAACATTATATAAAGTGCAACGTGCTTAACCCCTTGTTAGTGTCAATCATTTTAAACAACTAGACTAGCAACCTCAATCACTTTTGATGGAGTATTTTTGCCACCATTTTTTCTTTTTCTTTTCCGTCAATCACTGTGAAGTACATTCTGTCACTTAAAGTAAAGTGCAAATAGTGCATATATCCTCTAATTACAATAAGTAGACCTTCAAATCATATATATATATATATTCACTGAAAAAAAACAAAGGTAACGGGCCTTATAGTTGGGAGAAAGAATTAAAAAAACCTTAGAAATTCAGTGAAAAACACAAAGGTTACAGGGACGCTATCGTTAGGCTGATATTTCACTCATATAAAACCAGAGAAATTCAGCATTTATAGTTAGCTGAGCTAACTATAACTCGCGCCCCCGCAATGCACTGCTTATGACCTCACATATTATATCACTCATGACATGGTCAGTGACATCACTCATGACATCACTGATGTACTAAGTTTCTTTATAAACCATCTTTCAGACCTATATTCATTTTTTGCGGTTATTCGGGATGTCGCAATGACGTCGTTAACCGTGACGATCGCACCTTTCCCATAAAGTGAAAACACATATATGCACACACACACTACAGTATTTTCCACACTAGGGGTTTATTACTGTACACTTCAAACGTATGTGTTTCTAGTGAAATTCTAGAACAACCATCTCTAACACCAATTTTCCGTTTTCGCGGTGTGGCCGGAGATCGCAATGACGTCAGTAATCGTGATCCCTGTGGTTCAGTCGCAAAAGCAGAAAGCAAAAACAGGAATTCAATAGCCACCACCACAATACAAAATTATAACTATTTAATTAATTCTAGCCATCACAGTAGATAACTCACTATCTAAATAACTATATAAAAACATTTATCAGAATTTCAATATCTGCGTATTAATGATTCACAGATATATAATTTTATATTTCCACTAATATTCGTGACAACGTTGATAGTCACAAGGTCCCCGCGATGGTACACGGGGGCCGTGCTGGCATCCGTGACATCACTGCAAATATCGCTCGCGATTGAAAAAATCAATTTTGGACACATAACTTGTGTCACTAACACCTCCATTTCTCAACCATGGGGTCAGAGTATCTCCCCCGTGACCCATTATGTGGGCTTTCACACAGATTTTCAGCCCTGGGAACCATTCCAGATAGATAAAATGGTGGCCAATACTTTCTATTCAGATTGCGTCCTGCCAATCAGAGCATTCCTGTTTCATTGCAAAACCACTGCGAAATATCCGTGGCCAGAGATATCACTATAATTTTAAACTTACATTTCTCAACAACTACTGAACCGATTTACACCAAATAAGCAAAAGGCACTTCCTTGAACGAACATCTACCTCCCTGCCAAATTTGGTGTAAGTCCGTTCAGCGGTTCGGGCTGTAGGTGTGGCTAAAGGCTCCTATGAGAATTAACATTACAAATGCAACCTTATTTCGAGCCCCAATTACTCGGTCCCCACTGCACAGATCACCCTCAAAGTTTCCATAACAATATTTCTCACCGTGACACTTTTTGGGGAAAATTTCATAAAGATTGGTCAAATGACGCCAAAGTTATAGCCAAGTAAAAAAATGCTTTTCCTATGCAAACTAGGTCCTAACTATAACTCCCTACTGGAGACAGCCAGTAGGTAATCTATATGTATATATACACGGAACTTTGTAATTGGATATATATATATATATATATATATATATATATATATATATCTCCTACTGGCGGTCGCCAGTAAGTAGTTATAGTTAGGACCTCGTTTCTATTCAAATAGCGCTTTTTCTTTTGCCAATATCTTTGGCGCCGTTTGACGAATCTTTGCGAAATTTTCAAAAGTAATGGTTCACTCAGGTCAGCTCCTGTCTTGAAAGTTTCGGGGTGATTCGTCAAGCAGGGGCCGAGAAAAAAAGGGGGTCCCAAAACACATTTCCCCATGTTAATTTCCATAGAAATTTTGAAACAGGTTACAGCCCGAACTGCTGAACTGAATTACACCAAATTTGGCAAAAAGGTAGCCCTTGGTTCAGAAAGAGACCTTTTTTTTTAAATGGTGTAAATCCATTCAGTAGTTCCTGAGAAATTAAAAAAAGAAAAATATCGATATCTGAGCACCGAGGAGGGTTCGCGAACCCTCCCGGGCACGAGCTTCACTCTGATTGGCTGCCAACACTCCAAACCAGGAAGTGTTGGCAGCCATCTTGTGACTCGGTAACCGAGTCACAAGAAAAGAGTGGAAAAAAGGTTGAAAAACAAGAAAGGGGGGCAGGGTAGAAACACCCTGACCCCCTAGGCCTGCTCAGGGGGTCCCACAGGGCAAAAAAAAGCATTAAAAAAAAAAACGGCAGAATTCGCGTTGGGGTCGTGAATCCTGCCGTGAAAATAAACAAAAAACGAAGCGTGGCCTCCAGCGCATCATTTTAATGAGGCCCCCGGGTGGGCCAAGTCCCGGGGGCAATGTAAAAAACAAATAGCAGGGGCTCGCGGGGCCCCCGCAGCCCCGGGGACCGCCACCTCCCCGGGGCTATGATAATTATGTGCGGGTGGGTATGCGACCCCCGCAGCACCAGGGACCGCCACCTCCCTGGGGCTTCTTTTAAAATGAATGCGTGGGGGGTCCCAACACCCCCCATGCTGCCCTGGGGACCACCACCTCCCCGGGGCTCTGTTTTTAAAAAAAATAGAGATGTGTGGGTGGGCAAGAGCCCCCCCACACACCCCGGGGACCACCACCTCCCCGGGGCACTCTTTATTCAAATTTGGGGGTCTGTTAAGGACCCCCAGCCCCGGGGACCACCACCTCCCTGGGGCATTCAAAACGAAGGGAGGGGGGCCAAGCGGCCCCCCTCCAGGAGCCCTTGATGGCCCTGGGGACTGCCACCCCCCAGGGCCGGCTACTGCAATGTCCCGGGGTGCTCACCCCGGGACATTGCTGTTTGCTATGGCAGGGGCGGGAGCACGGCTCCCGCCCTGTCATAGCAAATCCTGCTTTGCTTGATTGAAGCGAGAGCAGGAAAACCTGCTCTCGCTTCAATGAAGCAAAGCAGGATTGCTTTTGGGCAAGGGGAGCTGCATGTTAGCAGCTCCCCTTGCTCCAAAGCAATGCCAGCTCCCGCAGGAGGCGGGGAGCCGGCGGGACTGTGGGGGCATTGGGGCTCCCCCCACGGTCCCCAAAGGAGAGGCCAGGCCCCGGGGAATGGGGTCCCCGGGGCCAGAAGTGGCCTGGGAGGAGGCCACGCGGTCCCACTCCCCAATAATTTATATATGATGATGCGGTCCCCAGTACAAGTGCCAATATAAGGGAAACATCAGAAGACAAGAAGAAAAAAACTATAGGTGGTGTCCTGAGGGAATTACAGCAAAATCGAATATTGGAGGTGAACAAATGGTGGGAGAAAACCACATTGGAGAAATATATTGAATATAAAAGAATACCTAGAGGCTTGAGAATTTTGGGATGGGGTCCCTGGGGCCATAATTGGCCTGAGGAGGGTGGGGCCACGTGGCCCCCTCCCAAAAATAATTTTATTTAAAATTTAAAACAAAAACAAGGCTGACAGGCCCCGGGGGATGGGGTCCCTTGGGTCAAAAGTGGCCCCCCTCCCATAAAATAAGAAAAAGAAAAAAAAGAAAAACCGGCAACTCGCCGGAGGCCCCACCCTCTCCCTGCAGCACTCTGCAGAGTGGTGTAAAAAGGGGGCGTGGCCTGTGTCCACCTCTCTGCAATCCAGCTGTGTGACACTTACTGGAGATACCTGGTGGGCTAGTTGGCCCCCAGGGACCCTCACTATTCAAGGGGACTTAATCCCCCAACTTAGAACGCGCCAGGGGGCGCATTGGCAGAGTGGTGGAAAAAGGGGGCGTGGCCTGTGTCCACCTCTCTGCAATCGAGCTCTGTGGCGCTTACTGGAGGTACCTGGTGGGCAAGTTGTCCCCCAGGGACCCTCAGTATTCAAGGGGAATTAATCCCCCAACTTAGAAAGCGCCAGGGGGCGCATTTGCAGAGTGGTGGAGAAAGGGGGCGTGGCCTAATATGAGAAGTTAGCAATCCTGCTGTGCGGGACTTACTGGAGGTAATAGGAGGGGTAGTTGGCCCCCAAGGTTGACGTTGGGGGCTAACTACCCCCTCCTGTTACCTCCAGTAAATCTCACACAGTGGGATTGCTAAGAGGTGTTCGGAGGCCACGCTCACCTTTCTCCACCACTCTGCAAATGCAACTGCTATGTTATAGTTAGAAATTAGCATTTAAAAAACCTTTGAAATTCACTGGAAAAACCATAGGTTTCAGAGACCTTATAGTTAGAAATTAGCATTTAAAAAACCTTTGAAATTCACTGAAAACACCATAGGTTTCAGGGACGTTATAGTTAGAAATTAGCTTTTAAAAAACCTTTGAAATTCACTGAAAACACCATAGGTTTCAGGGACGTTATAGTTAGAAATTAGCTTTTAAAAAACCTTAGAAATTCACTGAAAAAACCACAGGTTTCAGGGACGTTATAGTTAGTTGGACATTTCACTCGTACAAAACTTGAGAAATTCGGCCATTATAGTTAGTTGAGCTAACTATAACTCGTGCCCCCGCAATGCACTGCTGATGACGTCACATATTACATCATTCATGACATGGTCAGTGACATCACTGATGACATCACTGAAGACATCATCCACGTGCTAGTCTGATGCACCTCCTCACACCCTAATATAATCTTTGATACAACCACTCTAAAATACAGACTACCATTTTCGAAACCATAGACACACCAATACCAGTTACTACATACCCACTCACTGATTCCTAGGTCCACATACAGATCCACTCATTCACCCATATAGTCACTCACACATGCAGTCACTCATCAATACAGCACTATCATATGCAATCATACACCTATACAGACACTCACACACTGCCACTCATCCATAGAGTTACTCACACACCTAGTCAGTCATGCAAAGAATCATTCACACTCCCATTTACTCACCTATACAGTTATACACACACCACCTCCCTTATTCATACAGATAATAACACATACTTACTCTCTTATACAATCACTGATACAAGCACACACTCATCCATACAGCCACTCTCACAATCACTCACTCTCACATATAGTGATTTATATACTCCAACACTCACATATACTGCCTTTAACAGATGTAGTTACTCACACATGTACCACTGAGACACCCATTCACTCACCAACACACCCATACACACACTCACCCACCCATACAGCCCTTTACAGATGCACTCTTGAACCCATACACCCAGTGAATTACCCACTCACACATCTATGCACAGAGTCACACACACCCACCCGCCCACACAGACACTCAGGCACCCATACAGATACTCAGACAACCAATCAATAACCCATATAGATACTCATGTAGCTACTCACTAACCCATACAGCCGCTTACACACCAACTGACAGATTGATACAGACATTTACACAGTTTAAGCACTAACCCATGCATTCAGTAAGATACGTTTGATCGCTGAGTTATACAGTCAGTCACGCACCTACTAAATCATCTATTCAGACACTCATACACCCACTCATATTTCAAAAAACCTTGGCATATATATATATATATAAAACATATTTGAACTTTACAGAAACACACAGTCACTGGGTGATGTCATCAGTAATGTCATCAGTGATGTCACTGACCATGTCATGAATGATGTAATATGTGACGTCATCAGCAGTGCATTGCGGGGCGTGAGTTATAGTTAGCTCAACTAACTATAACGGACTAATTTCTCTGGTTTTGTACGAGTGAAATGTCCAATTAACTATAACGTCCCTGAAACCTGTGGTTTTTTCAGTGAATATATATATATATATCTTTCATAACTGCTAGTAGCATACATGCAAGCTTCTAAGGTGATAACCATAAGTACGAGTACATGAGTACAACCTTACGATCTGTGATCAGTGCCACCAGTGCTACTGTTAGTCACTCAGTCAATATCAGCACTAATACCACAAGTGCAAGATATATACCGGGGTCACTACTGAAGTCCGAACTTTATTGTCCGGGCCCCATTTTCGTCCACAGTAATTAATATATATATATATATATATATATATATATATATATATATATATTATATAATATATATAATATATATATATATACACACACCTCCCTTGAGCGTTCTCCTCGTGAACACCAAATCCAGCGGCACTCGGTTAAACAATAGCAACTCCTTTCCTGGTCAGTTTTGTTTTATTAAATTATTTCCATCTTCTTCAAAGCATATACACACAGTCTACATTCCATCTGTAAGGATGAACTGACGCGTTTCGGCGAATTGCCTTCTACTGGGTCACTTTGGGTTCTGCATTGTCTATATATATATACATACATATATATATATACAGTAGAAGGAGCAAGCCGAAACGCGTAGGTCATTTTTGTTAGTATGCACGCCTGCACTTTGCTGTTTATGGCCCCGTGACAAAAGGAGGCTTATTGGATTTTTAAGAACAATAAAGCTTTTCGTTGCCAAAATTCTGTCTGTGCCGTCCTTCTGCCTGCCCTGGGATTGTGTGGAAAACCGAAGGGTATTTTGCATGAAGCTTGAGAGGAAATATACATATATATATATATATATATATATATATATATATATATATATATATTATCTACTGGCGGTCGCCAGTAGATAGTTATAGTTAGGACCTATTATCCAAAGGAAATTTGTAACATTCTTTTCCCAATAACTTTGGCGCCGGTTGACGAATTTTTGCGAAATTTTCAAAACTTATGGCCCGCTCCGGTCCCCTCCTATCTTGAAAGTTTTGTGGTGATTCATCAAGCGGGGGCCGAGAAAAAAGGGGGGTCCCAAAACGTGTTTTCTCCATGTTAATTCCCATAGGAAATTTTAGACACGGCTACAGCCCGAACTGCTGAACGGAATTACACCAAATTTGGCAAAAAAGTAGCGCTTGGTTCAGAAAGCGACCTTTTTTTTAAATGGTGTAAATCCGTTCAGCAGTTGCGGAGAAATTCAAAAGATAAGAGTCAAAAAATCAATTTCCCATAGGAAACTTTATGCAAGGCTACAGCCAAAACTGCTGAACGGAATTACACCAACTTTGGGAAAAAGGTAGTGCTTGGATCAGAAAGCACCCTTTTTAAAAATGGTGTAAATCCGTTCAGTAGTTACTGAGAAAATCAAAAATAAAAGTTTCAATATCTATGGCCGCGGTGGATCTGCGCACCCTCACGACCACGAGCTTCATGCTAATTGGCTGTCAACACTCCAAACCAGGAAGTGTTGGCAGCCAGCTTGTGACTCGGTAGAACCAAGTCACAAGAAAAGAGAAAAAGAAACACGAAAAAAAAGAAAAGGGGGCAGGGTAGAAACCCCCTGACCCCCTAGGCCTGCTCAGGGCCGAAAAAAGCATTTTTTGTAAAAAGAAAATCAGCAAAATACGCGCCGGATCCACGAATCCAGACGCGAGAGAAAAAAAAAAAGAAGCGAGGACTCCCGCGTTTCGTTTATATTTAGACCCCAGGTGGGCCAAGTCCCGGGGGCATGCGTAAATTTAATAGGGAAGCCTGCTCTCGCTTCAATGAAGCAAAGCAGAATTGCTTTTCCACAAGGGGAGCTGCATGTCAGCAGCTCCCCATGTGGAAAAGCAATGCCGGCTCTCGCAGGACGCGGGGAGCCGGCGGGACCGTGGGGGCATTGGGGCTCCCCCCACGGTCCCCAACGAAGGGGCCAGGCCCCGGGGGATGGGGTCCCCGGGGCCAGGAGTGGCCTGGGAGGGGGGCCACGCGGCCCCCCTCCCCCATTATAATTTTTTTTTTTTTAAATACACGGAAAGGCCGGCCCCGGGGGATGGGGGCCCCGGGGCCATAAATGGCCTGAGGAGGGGGCCACGCAGCCCCCTCCAATAATTTAGTAAAAAAATAAAACTGGCCATGCCCCGGGGATGGGGTCCCCGGGGCCGAATATGGCCTTGGGAGGGGGCCACGCGGCCCCCTTCCAATTTTTTTAAATAAAAAAAAAAAATAGGGGTCAGGCCCTTGGGGATGGGGTCCCCAGGGCCAATACATTTTTTTTTAAAAAGACCGGCATCGCTCCGGAGGCCCCGCCCCCTCCCTGCAGCACTCTGCAAGCGCGCCCCCTGGCGCGTTGTAAGATGGGGAACTAATTCCCCTTGAATACTGGGGGTCCCTGGGGGCCAACTAGCCCACCAGGAACCTCCAGTACGTGCCAGGGAGCTGTGTTGCAGAGAGGTGGTCCAGGCCACGCCCCTTTTTACACCTCTGTGCAACGCAGCTCTGTGGCGCTTACTGGAGGTACCTCGTGGGCTAGTTGGACCCCAGGGACCCTCAGGATTCAAGGGGACTTTATCCCCAACTTAAAACGCGCCACGGGGCACGTTTGCACAGTGGTGAAGGGAGGGGCAGGGCCTGAGGTGACATGTGTGCAAATACGCCCTGTGGCGCGTTTTAGGTTGGGGAATTAAGTCCCCTTCAATCCTGAGGGCCCCTGGGGGCCAACTAGCCCACCAGGTATCTCCAGTAAGCGCCACAGGCCTGCGTTGCAGAGAGGTGGTCCAGGCCATGCCCCTTTTACACCTCTCTGCAACGCAGCTCTGTGGCGCTTACTGGAGGTACCTCGTGGGCTAGTTGGACCCCAGGGACCCTCAGGATTCAAGGGACTTTGTCCCCAACTTAAAATGCGCCACGGCACGCTGCACAGTGGTGAAGGAGGGCGGGGCCTGAGGTGACATGTGTGCAAACACGCCCTGTGGTGCGTTTTAAGTTGGGGAATTAATACCCCTTCAATCCTGAGGGCCCCTGGAGGCCAACTAGGCCACCAGGTACCTCCAGTAAGCGCCACAGGCCTGCGTTGCAGAGAGGTGGTCCAGGCCACGCCCCTTTTTACACCTCTCTGCAACACAGCTCAGTGGCGCTTACTGGAGGTACCTAGTGGGCTAGTTGAACCCCAGGGACCCTCACGATTCAAGGGGACTTAATCCCCCAACTTCAAACGGCCACAGGGCGTGTTTGCACACATGTCACCTCAGGCCCCCCTCCCTTCACCACTGTGCAAACGCGCCCCTTGGTGCATTTTAAGAGGTAGTTTTAATCCCTCTGCCCTATTATGTACTAGGGCCTTACAGAGGAGGTCATGCTAATCACAGGGGTACCCCAACGCATAGTGTTCCCTAGTGTATGTAGGTGTTTTCACTGTATTCTAAGTGTCTTTTAGCATAGCACTGGCTCTAGGCCTAGTTACTCAGAGTCAGTTACCACCAGTACCCGTCTGAAAAAATTGTGGGCACAGGATGATTTTGCAACAAGGCCTCTTTCTGCTCCTCTGTTGGTTCTTTCTGCACATGTCTTGCTTCTTCCTGCACTTTTCTTCCTCTTTGTGGACTTCTGTTGCTTCTTTCTGCATTTCTTTTGCTTCTTTCTGTGCGTTTTTCTTCTTTCTTCACATGTCCTACCTCTGTAGGCATAGTTAGAAACTAGCATTTAAAAAATCTTTGAAATTCACTTAAAAAACCATAGGTTTCAGGCACGTTATAGTTAGAAATTAGCATTTAAAAAACCTTTGAAATTCACTGAAAAAACCATAGGTTTCAGACACGTTATAGTTAGAAATTAGCATTTAAAAACCTTTGAAATTCACTGAAAAACCATAGGTTTCAGGCACGTTATAGTTAGAAATTAGCATTTAAAAAACCTTTGAAATTCGCTGAAAAAACAATAGGTTTTAGGGAAAGTTATAGTTAGTTGGACATTTCACTCGTACAAAACCAGTGAAATTCCCCCGTTATAGTTAGATCGGCTAACTATAACTTCGCGCCCCCGCAATGCACTGCTGATGACGTCACATATTACATCACTCATGACATGGTCAGTGACATCACTGATGACATCACTGATGACATCTCAAATGACATCACTGATGACATCATCCAGTGACTGTGTGTTTCTGTAAAGTTTAAATATGTTTAATATATATAGGGAAGGGCGTATTGAAGAATGAGTGGGTGTATAAGTGTCTGAATGGATGATTTAGTAGGTGCGTGACTGAGTCTATAAGTGAGTGATTAAACGTATCTTAGTGAATGCATGGGTTAGTGACTAAACTGTGTGAATGTCTGTATCCGTCTGTCTGTTGGTGTGTAAGCGGCTGCATGGGTTTGTGAGTAGCTACATAAGTGTCTATATGAGTTATTGATTGGTTGTCTGAGTATCTGTATGGGTGCCTGAGTGTTTGTGTGGGTGGGGTGTGTGTGACTCTGTGCATAGATGTGTGAGTGGGTGATTCACTGGGTGCATGGTTTCAAGAGTGTATCTGTGATGGACTGTATGGGTGGGTGAGTGTGTGTATGGGTGTATTAGTAAGTGAATGTATATCTCAGTGGTACATGTGTGAGTAACTACATATGTGAAAGGCAGTATATATGTGTGTTAGAGTATTTAAATGGCTATAAGTGAGAGTGTGTGATTGTGAGAGTGGCTGTATGGATGAGTGTGTGCTTGTATCAGTGATTGTATAAGAGCGTAAGAATGTGCTAGTATTTGTATGAGTAAGTGAGCTGGTGTGTGGATAACTGTATAGGTGAGTAAATGGAGTAAATGATTAATTATTTGCATGACTGACTAGGTGTGTGAGTACCTCTATGGATGAGTGGCGGTGTGTGAGTGTCTATATAGGTGTATGAGTGCATATGATAGTCCTGTACTGAGTGACCGTAAGTATGAGTGACTGTACAGGTGAGTTAGTGGATGTGTGTGTAGACCTAAGAATCAGTGAGTGGGTATGTAGTTATTGGTGTGTACATGGATGATGTCATCAGTGATGTCATCAGTGATGTCATTTGAGATGTCATCAGTGATGTCATCAGTGATGTCACTGACCTTGTCATGAGTGATGTAATATGTGACGTCATCAGCAGTGCATTGCGGGGGCGCGAGTTATAGTTAGCTGAACTAACTTTAACGGGGGAATTTCACTGGTTTTGTACGAGTGAAATGTCCAACTAACTATAACTTTCCCTAAAACCTATGGTTTTTTCAGCAAATTTCAAAGGTTTTTTAAATGCTAATTTCTAACTATAACGTGCCTAAAACCTATGGTTTTTTCAGTGAATTTTATATATATATAATATATGTATTCAGATAAGGTTGAACTGATAACATGGATGCTGTGGCGTAGCTAGGCACTCTGCCGCCCGTGGCGGTCCCTGCCTTTTGCCGCCGCGCTGAGGAGGGGGGGGTGCTGGCGATGATTTTTGCGGCCGCCGCCGCCCCCAAAACTCATGCCGCCCGGGGCGCCCCGCCCCCTCCGCCCCCCCCTTGCTACGCCAGTGCATGGATGAAGATAATTACTATTATACAGATAATACACTGATGGTAGTTATAATGCACATCTGGGTGGACTGAAAAAGACATTTTCAATTTTAAATAAAATTCACGGCACTATGTAAACACGAAAGACTATCAGAACATTTGCGAATGCCGATACACGGCGTGATTAACCTCTTGAATTGTAAAGATTATTGTGTCTCTTGTAATGTTATTTTAAATTGTCATTTTTTAACCAGCACGAAGACACAATTGATGAATGTCGATATACGGCGTGAATTATATATGAGGTCAGAATGTATAATTCAAAGATGGCGCCGATAATCGGCATTGCAATTTTAGCCCGTCTTTGATTTCAATGGTCTTCATGAAATGCATGACTTCAAGGTGGCGCCGATTATCGGCATTGTAACTTTAGCCCGTTTTCTATTGCTATGCCCTTCATGAAATTTAAATGGGGCGCCTTCCAGTGTGATGTGTAAACACTGAAGAAGGAGTCTTCCGAAACGCGTCTGTTGCGCTGCTAATAAACTTGGCAAACTATCCCCGTGAGTGCTGTTACTCTCTTTCAAAGTTGGAGAAGAGTCTGGTGCAATAATTTAAAGCGGGGGCACCACCACGCTTGTAGCACCCGTCCTTGGAGTGATCCGCTGCTAAACGGTGCAAAAGGAGCAGTGACATATATATATATATATATATATATATATATATATATATATATGTATATATATGTATATATATATATATATATATATACACATACATTATCTACTGGCGGTCGCCAGTAGATAGTTATAGTTAGGACCTATTTTCCATAGGAAATCCGCAACATTCTAATTGAAATAACTCTTGCGTCGGTTGTCGAATCTTCGTGAAATTTTTAAACTTTGTGGCCCGCTCCAGTCCGCTCCTATCCTGAAAGTCTCGGGGTGATTCGTCAAGCAGGGGCCATAGGAAACTTTAGCCACGGCTACAGCCCGAACTGCTGAACGGAATTACACCAAATTTGGCAAAGAGGTAGTTCTTGGTTCAGAAAGAACCCTTTTTGTTAAATGGTGTAAATCCGTTCAGTAGTTCCTGAGAAAATCAAAAGGAAAATCACATATATATCTATGGCCGCGTCGGATTCGCGCACCCTGAGCGCACCCTGCGCGCACCGTCCCGATCACGAGCTGCATGCTAATTGGCAGTCAACACTCCAAATCAGGAAGTGTTGGCAGCCATTTTATGCCTTGGTAGAACCGAGGCACAGAAACAAGTGCGCAAAACGCACAAAGGGGGCAGGGTAGAAACACCCTGACCCCCTAGGTCTGCTCAGGGGGTCCCACAAGGACCCCCTGGGCAGAAAAAAGCATTTTTAAAATAAATAAATAAAAAATAAAAAAACGATCGTGCCGCAGGCACCGCCCCCTTCCTTTACCACTCTGCAAATGCGCCCCCTGGCGCGTTTGCAGAGGGGGAACAAATTCCCCTTGAATACTGGGGGTCCCTGGGGGCCAACTAGCCCACCAGGAACCTCCAGTATGCGCCAGAGGGCTGCGTTGCAGAGAGGTGTACAGAGGCCACGCCCCTTTTTACATCTCTCTGCAACGCAGCTCTGTGGCGCTTTTTGGAGGTACATGGTGGGCTAGTTGGACTCCAGGGACCCTCAGGATTCAAGGGGACTTAATTCCCCAACTTAAAACACGCCACAGGGTGCGTTTGCACAGTGGTGAAGGGAGGGGGTGGGGCTTCAGGTGACATGTGTGCAAACAGGCCCTGTTGCGCATTTTAAGATGGGGAATTAAATCTCCTTCAATCCTGAGGGTCCCTGGGGGCCAACTAGCCCACCAGGTACGTCCAGAAAGCGCCACAGAGCTGCGTTGCAGAGAGGTGCAAAAAGGGGCGTGGCCTCTGAACACCTCTCTGCAACACAGCTCTCTGGCGCATACTGGAGGTATCTGGTGGGCTACTTGGCCCCTAGGGACCCTCGGGATTGAGGAGGATTTAATTCCCCATCTTAAAACGCGCCACAGGGCCTGTTTGCAGACATGTCACCTAAAGCCCCGCCCCCTCCCTTCACCACTGTGCAAATATTCCTCTAAAATCAGCCGAACTACGAATTCCGATTTACTCACCTGTTATCAGGAGAGACCTCAGTGCTGCATCTTTGAGCCCAGTACTGATCCTGAAAAGTAATTTTAACCGTACTTACCAGTAACTTGAATTTCCTTCCATAGGATATCATTGCCTGCTTTTTGCTGAAAAAGTTTCTGTGTCGATTTTTGAAACATACAAATATTCCTCTAAAATCAGCAGAACTACGAATTCCGATTTACTCACCTGTTATCAGGAGAGACCTTAGTGCTGCACCTTTGAGCCCAGTACTGATCCTGAAAAGTAATTTTAACCGTACTTACCAGTAACTTGAATTTCCTTCCATAGGCTAACATTGACTGGTTTCACTTGGAAATTCTTCTAAGTGTGGAGTTTTGGAACTTTATAATATTCCTCTAAAATCAGCCGAACTACGAATTCCGATTTACTCACCTGTTATCAGGAGAGAACCCAGTGCTGCATCTTTTAGCCCAGCACTGACCCTGAAAAGTAATTCTAACCGTATTTACTAGTAACTTGTATTTCCTTCCATAGGAATCCATTGTCTGGTTTTCAGCAGAAAAGTTTCAGTGTCGATTTTCACAAACTACAAATATTCCTTAAAAATCGCCTGTATGACTTAAACGCATTATTTCAACTGTTTACAGGAGATGCACCAGTGCTGGATCCAGGATCCACCACTGAGTGAGAAAAAGTAACGATTACACTACTTACCTGCTAAGTGAATTTCCTCCCATAGGATAACATTGGTGATTCTATGTGAAAAAGTTTCTAAGTGTCAACTTTAAAAAACAATAATATTCCTTAAAAATCACTACTGTAACCAAAACGCTTTTACTCAACTGTTTACAGGAGATGTCCCAGGACTGAATCTAGGATCCAGTCCTGTGGTTAGAAAAGTAATCCATAAAGTAACTAATTGCATTTAACTAGAAATTCACATTGAGCTCAATGTTGCATTGTGTTTGAAATTGTGTTGCCCATTGCAACAACTGTAACTACTGTACATAAAATTCTATTGCCTATTTGCGAAGTATTTAAACTAAAGTAATTCATTCTTAGAAAGTATATTTTGTAATGTAATGTATAATGTAATTTAAAAAATAAAATATCTAAAAATAAATAGTTTAAAAAAATGTAGTAAATCAGTATCAAAAAAATAAATATAACAATTAATACATTTAAAAATTGTCATTTACAAAACCTTTGAAATTCACTGAAAAAACCATAGGTTTCAGGCACGTTATAGTTAGAAATTAGCATTTAAAAAACCTTACAAATTCACTGAAAAAACCATAGGTTTTAGGGACAGTTATAGTTAGTTGAACATTGCACTCGTACAAAACCCGTGAAATTCCCCCGTTATAGTTAGTTCAGGTAACTATAACTCGCGCCCCCGCAATGCACTGCTGATGACGTCACATATTACATCACTCATGACATGGTCAGTGACATCACTGATGACATCACTGATGACATCTCAAATGACATCACTGATGACATCACTGATGACATCATCCATGTGATAATTTGATACATCTTCTCACACCCTAATATAACTTTTGATACACCCACTGTAAATTACAGACTGCCATTGTCAAAACCATAGACACTCCAACACCAATTACTATATACACACTCACTGATTCTTAGGTCTACACACACACATCTACTCACTCACCCGTACAGTCACTCATACTTATAGTCACTCAGTACAGGACTATTATATGCACTCATACACCTATATAAACACTCACACACTGCCACTCATCCATAGAGGTACTCACACACCTAGTCAGTCATGCAAAAATTAAGCACACACCCATTTACTCACCTATACAGTTATACACACACCAGCTCACTTACTCATACAAATACTAGCACATTCTTACGCTCTTATACAATCTCTGATACAAGCACACACTCATCCATACAGTCACTCTCACAATCACACACTCTCGCTTATAGCTATTTATATACTCCAACACACATATATACTGCCTTTCACATATGTAGTTACTCACACATGTACCACTGGGACATACATTCACTCACTAACACACTCTTACACACACTTACCCACCCATACAGTCTATCACAGATGCACTCTTGAAACCATCCACCCAGTGAATCACCCACTCACACATCTATGCACAGAGTCGCACATACCCCACCCACACAAACACTCATGCACCCATACAGATACTCAGACAACCAATCAATAACTCATATAGACACTCATGTAGCTATTCACAAACCCATGCAGCCACTTACACAGCAACAGACAGACGGATACAGACATTCACCCAGTTTAGTCACTAACCCATGCATTCAGTAAGATACATTTAATCACTCACTTATAGAGTTAGTCACGCACCTACTAAATCATCCATTCAGACACTTATACACCCACTCATTCTTCAATACGCCTTTCCCTATATATATTAAACATATTTAAACTTTACAGAAACACACAGTCACTGGATGATGTCATCAGTGATGTCATTTGAGATGTCATCAGTGATGTCATCAGTGATGTCACTGACCATGTCATGAGTGATGTAATATGTGACGTCATCAGCAGTGCATTGCGGGGGCGCGAGTTATAGTTACCTGAACTAACTATAACGGGGGAATTTCACGGGTTTTGTACGAGTGCAATGTCCAACTAACTATAACTGTCCCTAAAACCTATGGTTTTTTCAGTGAATATATATATATATATATATATATACATATATATATATATGCCAGTAACACTCCTCTGCAACAAAGGATTGACGACGCCGTGTTTTGACAAATAATAGGTTTTATTTGTCGGCTGATTGGACGCATTTCGCCTGTACCAGCAGGCTTGCTCACCAACAAACTTAATGCCGATATCAACCATTTTTAAATGCCGTGCATGTGACGTATCACGTGATAGACTACAAACACAATGCCATGGTAAACAGACTCGTAGTTTTTCATAAACATTCCAACAAAATTATGTCAAATTTCATCTTTTGTAACAAACAATTAAAATTTCATTATTTAGGTCACCAAAAGGTAAACTTAACCACATTTTAAACATTTTTTTTATTTATTTTTTAACCATTTTTATCGTTGTTGCTGTCATTTGTCAACAAAACAATTTATCCTGCATGGTCCACTAATCGACAACGGTCAACGCGCTCATTGTGAACAAATAAAGTAGGGCATTGATTCTCCCTTACACTTCATTCATTTATCTGCCACAACTTTTTTGAACTTCAACAATTAATGTCTATATTCCCCCAGGGATTACATACTCTTGTGCCATTTTTAACATGAGTACTCCTTTTGTGGGTTTACTGTTGGAATATAGACATTAATTGTTGAAGTTCAAAAAAGTTGTGGCAGATAAATGAATGAAGTGTAAGGGAGAATCAATGCCCTACTTTATTTGTTCACAATGAGCGCGTTGACCGTGTCGATTAGTGCACCATGCAGGATACATTGTTTTGTTGACAAATGACATATATGTGAGAATAGGTATATATACATTTAGCAACAGTGCAAAGCATTATAGGACTTGTAGTCTGGTACATGTTATTAATTGTAATAAAGCTATAACTAAATACTACACATAGCTGAGTAACAATCATCAACTTATCACAAATATGAGAGTATTCAAATGGGATTCAGATACTTTTGATTGAATTGTGCTGTACTGATGCTGACTGAACTACTGTGGTTGAAAATGGGGCTCGGACAATGAAGTTCAGACTAGCAGTTATAAAAAATTAGGGACCAAAGTGCAAAGTGCTTTTGTGGTCGAAGAGCCTGAACATCTCAGTAACACAGGCTTCATAGCAACAAAAACATACATCACAATGTAGAAATGCCATTTCGGAGGTGGAAAAGTCTTTCTGAGTCGCAAATTGGCTTTTCTGACCCATTCTGAAATGCAACCTGGAGGGTATATGAAACTGGTGCTCCTCTCCTATTTGTGAGTCGCACTGTCATGTACCAATAGATTGAGTGCAGAATGCACTTGAAATCCCTTGGAAGTTTACCAATACCTGACTTGGGGTGGTAACCACCTTGCAAAGTGGAAGCTGTCCATGTTGGAGGCAGTGTCCTTACATCTGAACATTTTCTTCAAGAGAAGCCCCTGTCACTTTAAGGGTCAAAAACTGCTTTAAAATATTCCCATGTAATAATGCAAATGCAGGGATGGAGGTCTACTGTCCCTCATGGGCCTTCAACACTGTGTTTGCAGGCATTTTCAGAGAGTTGCAATATGTGTCCTGCCTCATAAATATTAATGAGGCATGAGGTTTTGCAAAATCCTAAGAATTATCTGTTACACTGAAAAATTAAGCTCAGATCACAAATACCTTCAGTACTTGCATTAGTGGTGATGACACTCGTAGTAATTGGATTAGTAATGCTTGACTTGTTTAAGAGGCACTGATGTCGACTGAGTTTACAAGAGTGCACTAGCAGATTTATATTCTTATTCCCTGGTTCGTAACAATTTATGTTTGCACTGATATTACTGCAAATTATAGTGCTCAATGGCCTCGGTTAACGTTTGGAGGTTTGGATTACTGTTATATATTAGTGGTGCGCCACACCCTGCCATAGTCAAGGTCTCTCCACCTCATTTAGTCAGAGGGATGTCAGGTTATCCAACAAGAGTGCCTCTAGTGCTTATGCTACCAGAACCCCTTTTACCTGGGGAGACAGAGTCTGGCAGCGTTCAAGATAATCGGCTCACAGTCAATCTCATCGCCCGCTCGGTGCCTTCCCGTTTATTTTCTCCCATCTCAGACTCCTCTGGACCTCTGGCAAGCTGGAGCCAGAGCCATGACCAGAGGCAGTGGCGGTGCGTCCATTGGGGGCGTTGGGGCGTTGCCCCACTAATCGTTCTACTTCTGACGCTAATTGCAGCAATCAGGACTCCTGATTGGAATTAGCCTCAGAAGTAGAACACGGACGCTGAAGGGGGTGGGGCTGTGGTGGCACTGTCACGGTTGAGTGACAGCGCAATAGTGCGCATGTTCGTTTTTGGGCTGATCGTAAAAGTGATCAGCCCGAACATGCGCACTAGCCTTCCCCTTAAGAGACCGAGGGTTGCTTCATGCGCAGCCCCCGGTCTCCTAATGGGCAGGGAGTATCTCTGCCCTCAGCCAATCCTGGCGCTTCTGGCAGCGCCAGGATTGGCTGAGAGCGAGAGGGGTTGCCACTTGCCAGCCACTCACTAACAGTCCAGAAGACTTGAGATTGAGAAGGTGCCAACGGCAACGCACCGGACCCAGGAGCAGACAGCAGAGGCGGCGCGGACCCACCCGGCGGTCAGGTAAGTAAAAGTTTAAGTTTTTTTTTAACTTTATTTTTAACCCCGCCGCCCAGTATTGCGAGCCGCGACTGTTTTAAAGTCCATGATGTCCAGCGTCTTTTCTCTGTGTTTGGTTACACTGGTTGCTGGGTAGTTTTGTTTTTTAAGACCGTCTCTCTACGACGTCGTTAGTATTCTGGTTCGCAAATACCCTGACATGTATTTTGTTAGCAGTACACTGTGTACGTGGTGGTTGTTTTAAAGTTCCTGAGATGGGGTGATTTATGGCAGTGCGCTTGTTGTCTGTTTTCACAGCCCCCACCCGATATGCCGGTACTACAGAGTTAATGTGTTGTTAAATGCTTCTGAGGGCAGGAACAGCGCCATCTACACTGCCTTTCGGCGGGTTTTGTGCGGTGAAATTGTACGTGAGGAGCCTTGAAGCCTTATATAGCGCTACAGTCCAGGACGGGTATTGAGTACAGGCTGAGGGGACGCATTGGTGGTGTCTGTGAGCTCAGCGTATCTCGGTGGGTGCACTGCCGTGTGCGGCTTCAGTGCAGTGCAGGCTGAGAAGCAGCGCTGCGATGTGCACAGGTTGTGCAGTTGCATGGCCTGCATGCGGAGCGGAATTGCTACTGCGAAGGGGGTGGTGCGGCTTACCTCAGCACAGACGGGTTGCTAGCACTGTGTCTCTCCATGTTTTCATTCAGTCAAAACAAACGAGGATGCATATTAATTCCTCTCAACTTTAAAAAATGACACCTATTTGCAGAGACAAATGTTGAGATTTCTTAATGTACTATTTGTTTATCCCTCATGAAACATCAAAGACTCGTAAGAATTAGGAAAGAGTGCGGGGGTGTTCGGGCTTGTTGTGCTCTGCTGCACATAGGTAGACCCAGGCCTAGGACTGCAGGAGCTGCGGGATGCACCTCGGACTGGCCTGTCAGTCATCGGCATGTAACATTAAGGCTGTGTAAAAGGTGCCTAGAAGTGCATTTCCACCAGTGAACCTCGCACTCAGTCAAATACAAAAACACCAGCGTGTAGCATTCATACAGCTAGAAACTCGAATTTCGTACTGACACCAACATGTAACCTTCCGAAGCTCCGTAAAGAGGTGCTGAGAAACGCATATGCAGTGAGGCGCGCACGAGGCCAAACACAAAAACACCAGCGTGTAGCGTTCATGCAGTTAAAGACTCGGCTTTCATGCAGACATTAAGACTCATTATAAGGTAATGATCTTTCAAATTGTGGCCGCAACTGTCCAATGCCTAATGCTAAATATGTAATCCACACACATCTCACAAACTGTCCGTATATAGCACTGTGGTACTCGGTTTCCCGCTATATTAAGGCTCCATACATGGCTTGGCGTCAGTGCAATAATTTAAACTTGTGCATGGTTGTAAACTTCCAAAATATTGTCGCAGCAGCATAACTCCCAAGGAATTATCCACATTCATATATGAGCTCACGTATACTGCCACTCAATTGTGTATCGTATAGCGTGTTGAGCCACTCACCTGTGTCTGGCAATTAAGTGTTCAATATGTAGTAAGCAAAGCTGCAAGTTATCGGCACCTTAAGTGCTGGTAGGTGTGGTGTGTTTACATGGCACTAGAATGACGCACATGTAAATTATTATAGGATTGTGCTCGGTGTTTTTGTTATTAGTCATCGGTGGTCCCCGAGCTGCATACGAAAACAGCTCGTTGACTGGTTGGTTGCGCCGTCCGCCATGCTCCACACAGGAAAAGAAGGTCTGGTTTAGAGGCAGGAGACAAGTAATTTACCGTAAGGGCTGTGCTGCTGCATGACAGGGACCTAGCAACTAAGGCGATGAACATAGAAGAGAGATGTACAGGGCTGTGCTGCTGCATGACAGGGAAATAGCAAGGCAATGAACAGAACAGAGAGAGATATGCAGGACCTTGCTTCTGTTTGATAGGGACATAGCAAGGCGATGAACATAGAAGAGAGACATACCAGGTTGTGCTGATGTTTGACAGGGACATAGCAAGGCAATGAATATAGAAGGGAGATGTACAGGGGTGTGATGCTGCTTGACAGGGAAATAGCAAGGCAATTAACAATTGATTTATTAACCTTCCTGCTTTCTCAAATTTGCTTGAAAATGCACCATTTGTCCACTCTTTTTTCAAAATTTTCTCGGGGGAAAAACCCTCCGTAGGTTGTGCGGGCTCGCTCGCTGCAGTGCAGTACAATAATTATTTTACGCTCACCACTTTCAAATCTCACCAGCCGCCACTGACCAGAGGATGTGGGGATTTAGCGACACCCTGAAGACTGGCATGGGATACTCCAAGGCCTTGCCTGTGCCTCCTGATCAACTGCAGCCTGGACTTCGACGTAATCAGCAAAAGCCCTTAAGCCTTGTGCCACCATTACGCTCTCTCACTGCTGCTCCCCGGGGCTTTTCACCTCTTGGATCACTCTGCTTCCACTTTGCCTGTGCCACAGAGACTGCTTGGGCCCGGATGCTCGGTGGGAGCTTCCCACGCCCGCATTTCACGTCATGTACGGGTCCTCAATGTGGTCTTTCTCCTCCTGGCTCTACGGTGATGGCATGAGCAGCCTCCTTCGTTCCCAGCTCCCATCACTAGGACGCCTACAGAACACTCTCCCTATCTACTCAGCCCCTTTGACGGGCTACGGACAGGCCCCAACGGACTCAGAGCCTATCAGGGCATGCCCAGTGCCAAAGTCGCTCTGTTCTGCTGCTGCCCTCCAGACCCAGGCATTTTTTTGAGCATTCTGTTCGACTATCAGAGGCAGTTGCACCTGGCTGCTTGGTGTTAGCCTCCCATACCAGTGCTCGATGTAGCCCTTAAGAGCCTCTGCAAGATCCTCCATCTCAGCACTAGGGAGGGGGTAATGGTGGCCTCCCCGACCAGTTGGTTGTACCGGGGGATGCCCCTGAGACCCTCCTATCCTCTCCCCCCCACTCATCCTCATTACCTACTGCTGGGCCACCAGAGGTGGTAGGCCCTTCCGAGCAGCCATGTTGCCATGGTCCAGCATAAGACCTATTGGGGAGCGAAACAGAGATCTCCTCGCTCCTGCATTGACTGTATCCTGGTGACTCTCTGGGGACTGTTTCACTGCCGTGGCCTCTGGCGACTGTTTCTTTGTGAACGATCAGCGAGGATACCTAGTGGAAGCCCTGGCTCTGTCGTTCTCATTCCTGTAGTACTGCTGTATGTATTTGAAGGGATATCCTACCCCCATCTTACTTCTCGGCCCTCTATGACTCTGTTTATCACCAGAACGAATGTTCAAAGGTAAGGCCACGTCAGCTCTATTTTATGAATATTGTTGCAGGAAAATCGAAACAGCCTGTGGCTACCCTGGCTGAAATCACCTTGGAGGCACTCATGAATGAACTTATGGGCATCAAAATGAAAATGAACTTGATGCGCAAAGATACTAAATCAGGGGCAGCAGACCTGAAATTGGTGCGGAGCAATTTTTGTGCTTTAAATATATGGCATGAGGCCAGGGAACGCAGGGTGGAAGCCATTGAGGACCGACTGATCATTATGGAAACGGGACCTGATGTCGGTAGAGAGGTCTGGCACCTTCGCAGGAAACTGGTGGAGCTGGAGGACCGCAGTCAGAGAAACAACATTCGTCTCCTGGAGGTGCCGGAGGGAGCAGAGAAGGGCATGGACAGTTTCTTATAGGCTTTTCTTCCAGAGCTTACGGGTCTGCAATTTTCACCCCGGCTGGAATTTCAGAAGGCTCACAGAGTACACCCAGGGGACACCTGCTGTGATACTCTTAGGGCAATTATTGCCTGCTTCCTGCGCCATCAACAGCCTTGGCATCTTATTACAGCAGCAATACAATGTAATAGACCTTTCTTTTACAAGGAGGCTAAGATACATGTTGCTGCTGACTTCTCCCATGACACCACCCTCCGGCAGAGGAAATTTCTCTCACTAAAGCCTGCTCTATGGAAACTCATTATCCACTATGGCCTCCTGTAGTGTGCAATCATGCTGCTTACATTCGACAGCAGGAACAGGAAATTCAAAGTCCCGGATGACCTTGAGAAATTCTTGACCTTGTGGAAACCACAGCCATGGACATCATGGTACAAGTGGAGGACAAGTGAGGCACGGGCATGGGAGACTGAGGACAATGACAAGGGACACTTCTTCAAAACATCAAAGACTGGACACAGTACTGAAGAAATGGGGTGACAAGACTCCCAATGATGGGGTTGCTCTGGCTGACAGAGGATGAGACAGATCACGTTCTCCCATCAAGCCCTGATTGCTGTACCATCTGAAGGGGGCTAGAGGGACTATTGCACTCTCAAGGAGTACCCATACTGGGGAGATCCATCTAATACTGCTTACTGCTGGGTGGAGGAGATTCCATTTTATCTGTGTGTTGCTTCGTATCTGGGGATGTCCTTTGCAGAACTGCTGGGGACCTCACACCTTTATCTGAAGGGCATTGTTATAACTGAAAGCATCATGCTCTGGCACATCTCACTGTAATGATGTATATTCACTGCTTTGCTTTATTTATGACATTTCAAGGTTGGACTGTTGTCTGATTGGTTTGTGTAGGGGAGGCATTGGACGGGATGGGGGCCTGGGAGGGATACTCACCTGCCTAAAGTTAGTTAGTTATTGTAGTCTTGCTATTTGCTTGAAAGCATCTCAGGCCTAATGCCCAGGCCCAGCTCCTTACTAATGTGGACTGGTCCTCTGTCCAGTTAAGGCACTTTGGGATCCAGCTTGGTGTTCCTGCTGCTAACCTCTCACTCTCTTTCTACGTTCTCTCTCTTTGTCTCTCTCTCTCTCTCACCCTATCACTCTTGCTCTTTCTCAGCTTTGCCTCTCTTTGTCTCTCTGTACCACTTTTTGCAGTTCCACTTGTGTTTTCGGTGCTCTCACTCATGCTCTTTACAGCTATTGCCTCTCTTTGTCTCTCTGTGCCTCTTTTATCCCATTCACTCATGTTTTTATTGTGCTCATTCTTGCTCTTTCCAGCCTCTCTGCTGTTTTGGGCCCCTCTTTTACTTTCTCACTTGTGCCCTTTTCTCTCAGCTTTTTGACCGTCAGGATGCGTCCCCAAGTTACACTACCCCCAAAAGTTCTGGTCAAGGGTATCTCAGCCCCAGATCACATGGGTATCTCAGCCCTGACCACTATACTCTCATTAAGCGTATCTCAACGCCTGAACACCTTGAGCACCATGCTACCCTTAAAAGTACCCCAGCCCCCGAGCACTAGTATACCCCTGCGCACTTACTTTTGCCTCCTAATGTGATTGTGTCAAACATGTTGTGCCGGATTCACAAAGGTAAACTGAGATGAAAGGCTAACTTTACGACTTTCGGTAGTCACAAAGGGCATTTACGAATTGTAAAGTTAGACTTTTGTCTCAGTTTTGGTCTCAGTCAAACTTAAGACCAAAACTTAAGTTTAACTGAGACAAAAGTCTAACTTTACTACTCGTATAAGCCCTTTGTGAATACCGAAAGTTGTAAAGTTAGACTTTGGTCTCAGTTTACCTCTGTGAATCCGGCCCGTTGCTTATAACCGCTGAGTTTTGCCGAGATCTTGGCAAATCTCAGCGGCCATTTTGGGAGTGGTGAAGTATTTAAACCACACCAGATGCCCAAGGCCTTGCTTTGCCTCATGAACTTCACAGGGAGAAGAAATTTCCGTCTCTTAGCTGCAAATACTTTAACGCTTATGTCTACGGTTCATTCCTGCATCCACACACCTGCATCTTTGTTTCTGGGGCCCAGATCCTGCAACCTACAGGAAAAAGAACAAAACAAACAACTGTAAAACTGAACATCGCACACTGCCAAGACAAAATCATGAATCGAGGTGCCTAAATAACCATTTGTTTCTGCCAAACTCTAAAGACTTTGCATGACGTCGTGCAGTAACAAGACTTGTGTGCATTAACAAAAAACATGTGTGAAGTAACAGAGACTTGTGTGCATTAACAAAAGACTTGTGTGCAGAAACAAAAGACTAGTGTGCTTATGATGAATGACTTGATGTTCAAGGCCAGAAAAGAACAAGCAAATGTGGAGCAGAATTTAAGGACCATCTAAGAACTAAAGGTACTACCATAGTAAATCTGCAAGTAATGTTACTGATCATCCTATGTTCAGTGTTTGGGGTAACTATTACAAGGTTTACTACTCTTGGTGTCTTTTGGTAACAATCATGTTTTATTGCTTGCAGAATCTTGGGTGCTGCTCCGACCATCGCATAGAAGGAAGTTACGTTTATTACACTATTCAGAATCAACACACCAATCTCCTTGCGCTGTTCTCAGAACAAGCTGCCTCACAAGTATTACAGGGAACATGAGGGAGGGTAGGCTTAGTCCATAGGGTTAGGTATTCCTTT
Organism: Calotriton arnoldi; assembly: GCA_963921515.1. NCBI lineage: Eukaryota > Metazoa > Chordata > Amphibia > Caudata > Salamandridae > Calotriton > Calotriton arnoldi. The sequence goes on from CAWUFW010014912.1 coordinate 352,948, forward strand.
GGGTGATATACAGTAATTAACCACACCCTGCTATTTCTTCTCCTATCTCGTAGGTTGCCAGCTTTAGGACTACAAGAGCGGGAGCAGTCAGGACAAAGGCGTTGGATCCATATTGTCTTTGCGAGATCAAGTCACGAACCAAAAGGTAAGAGTTTGCGACATCAGCTCTGACATTGACTCCTTTTACCCCTTTTTGCCTGTTTTGTCTTTTTGATTTTCCTCACCCCTTTTTGCAGTTCCCACTGCTGTTTACACACTCCCCTTTGCACCTTCTCTCGCTCCTTACATGTTATGCTGCATGTCTTCCCGCCTCTTTTCTCTCCCTTGCAAGCCGCACCTACCGACCCTCATCCCTGGCCAGCCCCCATGACCTACTTAATGGTGGACATGCAAAGGCAAGCCTGTCTGTGCCTGTCCACACCCAGCACCACAAACACTGGTCCATCCACACACTCCGCGTCCTTGAAAGCAGACGCCATCACAATCATTGCTGCTGCGATGCCCCTGTCTCCACTGTAGGACCTTGTGCCTGCAGCACCCAACTTCAACTGCCGCACCACGTACACTCCTACTCCCCCCAGACCCCTGACCATTCCATGCACTACACCAGCAATACAACATCAGATCACTTGCACACTCCTCAACACGCACCCACTTATCAAACACTGTACTGAGGTTTGAAATTTCATCGATTTGCTCACACCGGACATCCTCTTCCTCACTGAGATCTGGCTCAACCTGACATCGCTGTAGCCACCCCGGAAGGATACAAGATCACCCACCATGACTGCTTCAACAAACCAGAAGGAGGAGTTGTCATCATCCACAAAGACTCCATCCAATGCACCACATCCGCAATCGACACCACCTTAGCCTCAGAACACATGAACTTCAAACTCCAGATCAACGAAAGAACAACCTTCAAGGGAACCCTTAGGTACCTCCCACCGGGACCACAAACCAACTTTGCAAATCTCGTCACAGAATTCCTCTCTCCCTCACCATCGACTCCAAAGATTACATGGTCCTCAGTGACCTCAATTTCCACATAGATGACCTCACTGACTCCAACTCCACTGACATCCTCGAGTGCCTAGATAACATTGGACTCACCCAACTTGTCCACATCTCCATGCAAGCAGCTGGACACATGCCCGACCCCATTTTTACCTCCTGCATCAGAATTACATACAGCGTCACCACCCAGCTCTTCTGCACTGACCACTCTGCAGACCATTTTAGCATCCCTAATTCACAGGCTTCTCCAGCCCCCCCAGGAAAGCCCAGAAATCCCGGCCAAAACTTGACCAAAGTCACAGAGTCGGACTGGATCAACTCACTCACAATCAACCAGCCAGAACCCACCAGCATCCTGGACCTGAGCATCAGACATTCTAACGCCTAGATCAGAGACTGCGCCAACACCCTTGCACCAGTCAAGCACACCAATTTCAGAAGAACAAACAAGCAAAAAAGATGGTATACTGAAGGGTTCAGGAACTCCAAACACCACTACAAACAAGTAGAAAGGAGATTGAGAACCAGCAAAGACATCGACACAAAATGGCATTCAACCACTACCACCACCAGCTAAGAGAAACAAGGATAAAAGCCCTCACAGCAAGAATCAAAAACAACGCCAACAACAATCTTTGCGATCATCAAGGAATTTTCCAACCCTCAGCCACAGCAAACAACGTCACCCCTTCAAAAGAACTCTGCGACAACCTTGCTGATTTCTTCGATGACAAGATAGCCAAGATCTACCAAAATGTCAAGCCTCAGCCAATGCCATCCGGCTTCATGAACCTCCCCGCCACCACCTTGGCACAACAGACACCAGCTGACCGAATGGAGCCAACCCACCCACCAGGACACATCCACCATCATGAAAACAGTTCACCAAGGGGCCCCCACCAACACCTGCCCCACTACATCTTCAACCTCATCGGACCCAAGAGTAACCTCAAAGTTACAAACATCATCAATGCCTCAATCTCCACTGCCACCTTCCCAAAAAACTGGACACATGCAGAGGTCAACGCCTGCCTTAAGGAACCATTGGCCGATCCCAGTGACCTAATAAACTACCAACTCATCTCACTACTACCTTTCCCGGCCAAAGTCATGCAGAAAGTATTCAACCAGCAACTCGCCTAACACCTGGAACACCACCTACTCCTAGACAGCCCACAAACCAGGTTTGGCAGCAACCACAGCACCAAAGCAGCCCTCATTTGCGCCATACTCCCCTTAGGCGAGACAGCTGCACTCATCCTCCTCGACCTCTCAGCAAAATTCAGCACTGTCTCACACCACACGCTCATCGCCCAACTCCACCACACCAGAATCTGGGGAACAGCACTCAAGTGGATCACCTCCTTTCACAAAGGCAGAACCCAAAGAGTACGCCTCTCTCCTTTCACCTCCGAACCTAAGGAAATCATCTGCAGAGTTCCATAGGGATTGTCTTTCAGCCCCACCCTATTCAACAACTACATGACTCCACTAGCCAACATTGTCAGATCCCACAGACTAAACTTCATCTCCTTCACTGACAACACACAACTCATCCTCTCCCTCTCTGAAGACCCCACCAACACCAGGAACAACTTCCACAACTGCATGACTAGCATTGCAGACTGAATGAAGGAAAACTGCCTGAAGCTCAACACTGTCAAGATGGAGGTGCTGAGCTTTGGAAGCAGAACTCCGCATGGTACTTCTTGTGGTGGTCCTGAGAGCTCGGCCCCACACTGACCCCAACTGAGTGTGCCAGAAACATCAGAATCATCTTCAACAGAAAACTCTCCATGGTATCAGAAATCTACGCCGTCGCATCCTCCTGCTTCTTTATCATGTACATGCTATGCAAGATCTTCAAGTGGCTCCCGAGGACTCAAGACCAGTAGCCGCTGCTACCGGACGTGGGTGGTGAGTCGGGGGGGACGGGAGGGGGAGGAATACAATACAAAAAAAGGACTTACCTTGAACAGCCGGCTGCCACCTCTCCTCCGTCCTCTGGACTCGCCCTCGTAATCTTCCTGTTCTGGCCGGCGGCAGCAGGAAGCACCCAGGCAGAGAGGCTCCCCAGAGCCAATCACAACACTGTAATGCAGTGTTGCGATTGGTCTGAGCGCCGCGAATCAGCGCTCAGACTGGAACAGGGAGCCTGTGCATGTTCCTGACCAGGCTGTGTAATGCAGCCTGGTAGGAACATGCAAAGTGCGCATGAACTGTTTAGTCGGCCCAAGAGGGCCGGCCAAACAGTTCATGCGCACTTAGGGAGTGCACACCACTCCTCCCCTGCCCTAGCCAGTCCCGCTCCGCCCCACCACTGACTGCAAGAGAGAAAATAAAATGATAGTAACAATATGCTATTATCATTTTATTTTCCCTTTTGAGCAGTGGGGCGACGCTCCTCCGCCTTAGTGGAAGAGCTGCCACTGCTCAAGGCGCACCATCACCCAGGCCCTCATCACAAGGAGACTGGATTACGACAATGCACTCTATGTAGGAATACCAGCCCCACTCCTCCAAAGCCTCCAGACTATCCAGAATGCCGTCACCAGACTCATCCTTGACGTCCCTTGTCACACCCACATTACCTCCCACCTCAGGCAGCTGCACTGGTTCCCGGTCCTAAAACAAAGCCAGTTCAAGCTCCTCACACACGCATTCAAGGCACTGTACAACACTAAACCCTCCTACCTCAACTACATCCTCCACTTCCATCAACCCTCAGGCACCTTTGCTCTGCCTCTCTCTCACTTGCCCATGTACGCAGAAGCAGAACCGGAGGCCGATCCTTCTCCTACCTGGCAGCGAAGTCCTGGAACAACCTGGCCCTCCACCTCAGGACCTCCACATCGGTGCTGGAATTCCAAATGAATCTGAAGACCTGGCTCTTCGACTAGTACACTAGTACCTTCATTGTCCTCATCCAGACTCAGATAACACCCTCCTAGCGCCTGGATGACATCACGGGTGATAAGCCACACTCTATAAATACACTAGCATAACATAACAGTTGATCCCCCCTACGACGCTCATTTTTCCTGCACTTTCCCTCCATTGATTCCACCCCCAGTTCCCCCCACAGTATTCTCGTTCCATCACACTTCCCACACTGTCCTAAACTTTCTACCTCCCGCTCTCCCCTCGATACACCTACAACATTTTAAACCCCAAGGCACTCCCTGCTGCCTAGTGGGAGTGCCTGTGCCCCCTTTGATCTCACCCACCTATTGCTCCGTGATAGGACACGCTTCTCACTCCGCTCCCTGCAGCTTTCCACACATAACCCACATGCAATGGCATCAGCATCACGACCCAAACATCTTCCTATTGTTTCTCTGAACATCAACAGCTTTACTCATTATATCAAACGGAAGAAAATGCTTGCGTACCTCACTTCGAAACCCGCTCACATAGCGCTGACACAGGAATCACATCTCTCGGCCCTCGAATGGGAAAAGCTACGGAGGCACTGGGTGAGGAGGGTCTTTAGTAGCAGTTACCTTGGGTGACCCCACTCGAACCCTGGCTTGGTCGGCTCCTCCTCCTCCACAAAGACAGGCGGGGTAGCTCTTCTCATAGTAAATCCACCCCTGATGCTGTTCAGAAGATGTGGACTGATGCGCAAGGTTGATATATTTTTGTTAAACTGAAGACTTAGATAGAAGCATGGTGGTAGGGTCCTTTTATGACCCCCACCGGGGTAGAACGCCATTTGTTTCGCCCTCACCAGAGTCGTGATGGAATTCGGCAATGCCAAGGTGATCGTGGGTGAGGATTTGTACCTGGTACTCGACCCCTACTCGGACCACTTGGTTCCCCCCTACATGACTAACACACGAGACACCGTGGCCTGATGGTCCCATGGTGCCTGGTGCATCCACATGACGGAGGGCATGCCTTTTTGTCCTGCGCCAATGGTGCGTGCTCCAGAATAGATTACTTATTCCTGACCGCACACATCCTTGTGGCTGCCCGCGGTCCACGTAGGGGGCCCCCATAGGAGGGCGGCCGCCTTAGTGCCACATGATGGCACACGGCGACATTTTAGTTCTGTGGGGACCCCCTCTGAGTCCGGCGCGCCCATGTCATTTCCGGCGCGCGGGTGGGCGGGGGAGCCAGGTATAAGTACCTCTCCTGCCCACCTGGCGCTCTCTTTGCCACATTTCTTCATGCCGTTTTAGACGTGTCCCGGGACCTGCCGATCGTCTGTATCGTGGTGAGTGCGCTACCCCCCTCCCCATTACAGGGGCAGTCCCCCGGGCAGGGCTGCTTATCCCGGCCATGGCCGAGGCTGCGGTCCGCCTTGGGGGGGGTAGGACAGCTCCCGGTGGGCACAGGCCAGCTACCATCGGCTCTGGCCAGGACCCTGCCCCGCGTGGGCCCTGTGTGTGCCTGGGTTGGGGGGGAGCCAGCTGTGGAGCGGGACTCCCCTCCTTCCCTTCGATTTTAATCGGTGTGGTGGCATGAGCACGATTTCGGATGAATGAGTCGAGGCCACAGTTGGAATTATACCGTAGACCTTTCGATGCTCCCCCTCCTCCGGTATTGGGTGGCTAGGCAGGGCCTTTAGCTGGTTGGTTACGGGGCCTCGGCCCACGTGGTATTGGGTGGCGTGGCAGGGCCTTTAGATGCCTGCGGTTACGGGGCCTCGGCCCACGTGGGCCTGTGCTTCCCCTCTGCGGTTTCCAGCCAGTGTTAGTTTCCAGCCAGGGCCCCTGGCCCATGCGGGCATGTGGTTGCAGGGGAGGGGGGGCAGCGAGCGCCGCAAGGCTCCCCCCAACCATTGCTACGCTGGTCTGGCCGCGCCGGTTGCAGGGCCCCGGGCCCCTGTGGGCATGTTGTTGCGTGGGGAGGGGGGCAGCGAGCGCCGGGAGGCTCCCTCCTCCGCTTCTCTTAGACTACGGCTGGGATGGTGCCAGGGTCTCGGCTCGCGGGGCATGTTGTTGCGTGGGAAGGGGGCAGCGAGCCCTGCGAAGCTCCCCCCTCCACTGCCATTGTCCGGGTGTTGCAGGATGAGGCCTCGGCTCCCTCCTGGGCTGCAGCACTATTCTGGCTGTGCTTGTACTTAGGCCGCTAGGCTCCTCCCGCTGCTTCTCATCATGGCGGGTCGGGTCCCATGTCCTTGGCCCGCGGGGACTTTATGGGGTGGTCGGGGGCAGCGAGGTCGAGTTGCTACCCCTACATCTCCCTAAACACTGGATCAGGTTAGGCGATTTTCCAGGGCATTGGCCCGCAGGGGTTTGCGGCGGCGTAATTGTGTATATCACCTTAATTATTTCCGAACACAGTTTTGACTAGTGCTGGCTATATGGACTACGCTGGGATTGCTTATGGCTCAACTAAAACAAAAAACACTGTTACATTGATAACTAGTAATGGTTCTACAATCATATATATTTGTTGAGGAAAAAGGTCTTATATTACCTATTGAAGCTACTAATACGACAGCCATTTTGTTTCACAGGTTATTTGGGATCGGTCAAGTAATGTCGCTGTAAAAGGGAGGAATGTCCAAAACTTGTCAATGAAATGTAGAGTGTGCCTTAAAACTTATTCTCACGAACTTATTATTTTACTGTAATGTATTAAATAGATATAGGAATATATTCTATTATTATTGGAAGACCTACACTGTGAAACATAGGAACAATGTAGGAATTGTGTATTGGGATCTACATCTTATGTGGTTTACAAAAATCGTTTTCCTGTATTTAGAAATTGTTAATGAACTTGTGTAACGCTGTGGTTACTTTTAGGTCTGGTATGAAAGTGCAGCTGTCTAGAGGCCTATTGTTACCAATTCTTTAACATAGGCACAGAATGGCCTTTGGCCCACCTCAGAGTAGCATTACCCAGTCACCTCATGCTTTTGGCTGGTTGGTTTCAGCCCACCTCCTCTGAAGTGCTGCATTGCAATGCATGATGGACTATTTTTACTGGCTGCCAGTGCCTCTCTATGTATTTATGTATGATGGTTTTAGTTTAAATGCCTGTTTTGTGTTCCTAGCTATCAGCGCTGAGACTAGCCCTTCGACATCGGCAACTTTGAAGCCGGCTCGCGGCGTCCGGATCGCCAGCAGGTGCTAGGTATAGGGGGAATCGCCCAGCAGCATTTGCAGCAGCGTAAATAGGGTCACCAGGATGCGGGGAAAAGGTCCTGGAGAGGATTGTAACAATTTATCTAATTTCAGGAGCAGCTCATACCTAAGTGGAGCGATCGGGACTAGGCGGCATCCGCACAGGAGAGTGGATTACTGTGAACAGGATCAGGTATGTGTTATGGCTGGCGTTAGCGGGGATGAGGCAAGGGACTCCTTCGCCTGAACTCCAGGAGGGTTAGGCAAGAGTGCGTGGTGGGGGACTATCCATGGGAGTTAAACACGCAAGGCCAAGGCATTATGATGGCATGGCACTTGGGTTGAGTGGTAACGTTTCCCTTTCCATCTCCGCACGCAGAATAATCATCGAACCGTCAGGAGGGTGATCGTCAGCTTCAGGTCGTGACTATTTCAATCCACCTATAAGTAAGTCTCCTCAGATTGGTCTCGGTGGCCTGCGTGGGCCAAAGAGCGACATGGATAGCCAGGGCTCCCCCCCCCCTCTATTTTCGCAGATGTCCCAGGTGGAGGACTCACAGCCAGGCACCTCTCAGGATGCGCAATGGTCGGCGTTTATCCAGCTGGCCAAAACCAAGGGGTTGGCATGGGCGGCAGGGATTTTGAAGTCGAATGAAACAGAGGACTCTGGTGTCGTCGTCGAGGGCCCTGCCCAGAGCAACAGCCTAGCGCGGAGGTTGAACCTTCAAGGACAAAGCGGGCCCGCAGGCCTACCAATATGGACTTTCCCGCAGACCCACCGGTCCCCAGGGGTAGAGCTCAGTCGGCACCCGTGAATCCGCTCCCCCCGCTTGCCACTCCCCCATGCCCGGCGCTGAGGCCGGTAGCCACAACGGACAGTAATGCGGCCCCAGGGAACTATGCCACCAGGGAGGAGATGGGTAAGCTCATGGACAGAATGAGGAATTTCATGGTGGATTTTAAAGCAGGGTCGGCAGGGACTGGCCCTCCACCGCTGCGCAGTAGCCCAAGTACTGGGGAGGGAGGGGGCTAGCGGCTGCTAGTGTGTGGGCGAACCAGGGGAGCGAGCCGCAAGCACAATGTATGGTCCCAGCTGCTGCAGCCCCGGAAATTGTCAGGGAGGTGGCTAGGTTCCCTGGGCCAAGTGCAACAACAATAGCCACAGGGGGGAACGCAATACTCCAGCACCCGCCTGCCCTTCCACCATGACCCACAGTCCATTGCCATCAGTGGTTACTGCAGGCACGCCGCCCTCCCCTCTGGTGGCACCTCCCGCTACCCCCGGGGACTCCCAGACGGGACTGCCACTGCCTCCAGTCACCTTTCAGCCCATAATTGCATCCTCCCTGCAGCTGAGCACGCCTTCAGTCCCCCCACGGCCCGTCACTGCCGCTCCCTTGCTGTGGGGTCGCTGCTCATTAGCGTGGCAGGTTCCTCAGGCGGCCAAGGAAAGTATTTGGCGGCGCGACTTTATAGACATTTTCACCCTTATAATGCTAGGGCAGGAGGGACTTGACGCAAGGAAAATGGGCGGGAAAGATGATGACAAGAAGGTCAAATACCAGGCGTGGCCGGACAAGACCATTGAAAACTGGCTAGAGGCCTTTTTGATCCTGTCAGCAGTTACAATGGAGAGGAACCCAGAGTTGGGCAATACTCCAGGACAATTCATAATGAGGCAATCAAGTGGGGAGGAGTGGGCTGGTTGAACTATGACAGGGAGTTCATCAAAAAGATGTCCATGTGCCCGGAGATGGGGTGGGACCAGAAGGAGGTTCAATTATGGATGGGGCACATGGGCTCTCACACCCCGCAGAGCAAAGGCTACCAGACCAAATTCCAGGGTGGGCAGTCAGTGGGTAGGTGTTCCTTTCAGTCGGGAAAACACAGCTTTAAACAGCCCTTTCGGGGAGCGCATAGGGGAGGTAGCCAGAGGGGGGGTTTCAGACGGTTGCCCCCAGGGACCTGTAGGTTTTTTAATACGGGATCATGCTCCTGGGGCAAAACATGCAAGTTCCTGCACTCCTGCAACAAATGTGGAGGGCCCCACCCGGCGACATCTTGTTACTCCAAGCAGGAGCAGCAGCCAACTGGCAAAGGTAGGCAGGACAGCTGAAGGTTACCGGGGCATATCAAAAACACATACTCTTCCTCCCCCGGTGCCTTTTCAAAGCTCTCCCCTTGTTCCACCTGCCACCCTAGATCTGATTAAGCTCCTGTCCTTCTTGCACAGCGTCCCAGCATCCAGGCGTGCAGTCAAGGCCCCGTCTCCAGTAGCCCTGGTCAACCTCACACCTCTTCTCAGGCGGTATCCCAACAAATAGGACAGTCTGCTGCTGCTGGAGGGTTTTACTGAAGGATTCAAGATCCCCTATGTCGGCCCCCTGGTAAGCAGGGACGCTGACAACCTCAAATCTGCTAGGAAGCGTCCGGCAGTAGTGCAGGCCAAGGTTGAAAAAGAACGGGCTCTGGGTAGGGTGGCTGGCCCCTTCAACCACCCCCACTAGACAACTTTGTTGTCTCCCCCTGAGGGTGGTGCCCAAGAAGGAACCAGGTTCATTCAGGTTAATCCACCACCTGTCTTACCCGGAGGGGGAATCTGTTAATCATGGGCTAGAGGAGGGCACCTGCTCTGTGTCGTATTGTACCCTGGACGTGGCATTAGACTTGGTCAGGAGGGCGGGCAAGGGGGCTTGGCTAGCCAAAGCGGACATCGAATCGGCTTTTCGCTTGCTACCGGTCCATCCGAGCAGCCAGCACCTGCTAGGTTTTAAGCTGGAGGGCAGGTACTACTACGATAGATGCATGCCCATGGGATGCGCGGCCTCCTGTGCGTATTTCGAGGCCTTTAGCTGCTTCCTGCAGTGGGCACTGCAGGAGACCTACAAAGTGAACGGGGTGACCCATTACCTGGATGACTTTCTTTTCATTGGAAGTGAGAGCACGCAGGACTGCAGGAATGCCCTCACAGACTTTGAAAAACTGGCCAGTCACCTGGGTGTCCCCTCTCGCTCCAGGGAAGACGGAAGGTCCGGCGCAGGTTTTAACATTCCTGGGTATAGAACTGGACACCATTGCTGGTGAGTCCAGGCTGCCATCAGACAAGGTTCAGGAGCTAGCTCAACACATTCAGACAGCCATGTGACAGGACAAGGCCTCATTGGGTTTCATACAGAGCTTGCTGGGGAAGCTGAATTTTGCTGCCAGAGTGATACCTGCTGCAAGGGTGTTTGCAAGGAGGTTAGCAAGGGCTACTGCCAAGGTCAAAAAGAAGCACCACATGGTAAAGTTGAGCAAGGGGATGAGGAAAGACCTGGGCATGTGGGCTGAGTTCCTGGCCAATTTCAATGGCTCTGTCATCTGGAGGGCTCCCTGGGCGGGCAGTCCTGAGCTATCACTCTTCACAGATGCGGCAGGCAGAGAGGGCTTTGGTGCTGTATTGGACAGCGAGTGTTGTGCTGAAAGTGGGCCCAATTCATGGCACAAAAGAAAGATCACGGCCAATGTAACAGTGTTAGAGTTATTTCCAATTGTGGTAGCTTTTCATCTCTGGCCCAAGGTGCTGGCAGCAAAAAGGGTCCTTTTCTGGTCGGACAACATGGCAGTGGTGCAGGCTATCAACTCTCAGTCGGCTAGCTGTCCCCTGGTCTTGTGTTTGTTGAGGGAATTGGTGTGTGTTTGTTTATATAACAATGTGGAATGTAGGGCACGTCACATTCAAGGGGTGCAGAATACAGCAGCTGATGCTCTCTCTCGTTTTCAGTGGCGCCGTTTCTGGGAGGCATGGCCGAGAGCGAGAGAGGAGATGACCCCTTTTCCACCGCACCTCTAGTTCCTTCTCAAGTGGAACAGCATCTGAGGGAACTAGGCGAGCTTTCCTTAGCACCCAGGACCAGTAAGCGCTATAGGACTTGCGTTCGCTTGTTTTTCTCGGTGGTGGGAGACTGGGAGGAAGGGGGGACATCCTTGGAGCACAGGGTACAAACCTTTATAGTGTGGGCCAAGGATAAAGGGAAAAGCCACTCCTAGATCTCTGGCCACCTGTCGGCAATAAGTCACCATGACAAATTGAAGGGCCAGGACGATCCTACCAAATCCTTCCTTATCAGGGCGGCACTAAAGGGCTGGGCGAGGAGCGAGCCGCAGGCACCGGATACTAGGTCCCCCATTGAGTTTAATACACTGCGGGACATGCTGGACTGTGTGCACAATGCAACCCATTCGGCTTTTGAAGCTGCCCTTTTTTCAGCTGCCTTCAGCCTGGCTTTCTTCGGGCCCTGAGAATCAGCGAGTTAGTGGCAAGGTCCAAATCAGACACATCTGGGGTGGCATTAAAGGGACAGGATGCGGTGCTCTCTGGGGCTTCCCTTAGAATTGTAGTACGAAGATCAAAAACGGACCAGGCTGGGGTAGGGAGGGTGATCTGGTTGCACCAACTGGGGGACATAAGGTATTGCCCAGTGGGCCTGGTCGCTGCCTACCTGGCCTTCCGCCCGGCGGTAGAGGGTTACTTACTGATTCACGCGGACTGCACGCCCCTTACCAAATTTCAGGTTGAGCAGGTGATGCAGGCATGTTTAACTTTGTCAAGCAACAGGGCTCCTGGCAAGCGCTTCTGCAGCCACTCATTCAGGATAGGGGCAGCAACCACAGCCTTCAGGGGCGGGCATGTCACCGGAACGCATTATGCAGGTGGGACGATGGGAATCCCAATGTTTTAAACTGTACATCCGTCTGTAAGCTACCCAGGGGAATGGACTGTGGACATTTTAAGTTTTTGTATGTACAGGCAATTTTAAATGTACCTGGGGCAACCCGGTGATGCACAGGATGTTTGTTGGTGTGCAGTTTTGTGGTGTAATAATGTGCAATTTTGAGTAGTGTATAGGATGGTTTGCAGTGATTCAATAAATGTGTTTAGCAACCTTACATTTCTTTATTTTGCCAGGATCAAAGGTCTGGGTGATTGGCCATTTGTGCGTCTTGAGAGTGGCATGGTGGGCGGAAAGCAGGAAATGGATGCATGGGTTTTCCGCCATTGAGATAATTTGGTTGGGGTTCCCAGGCATGCACTGGAAAAGCTTGCTGAAGAAGCTGCGGCACAGACTAGGCGGGGGTGTTTCCCCTCCCAACATCCTGGTCACACACCTGGGAGGCAATGATTGAACTCTCATGGGCAGGAGGGAACTGCTGGAAGAAATAAAATCTATGTGTAAGCTGGGCAACCAACTGGGGGCATGTGAGTTATGGTGGTCAGAGATAACCCAACGTTTAGTGTGGTGTGGGGCCCGGTCAGAGGATGCCGTGGAAACCTCACGCAGGAGAATTAATAGTGCCATGCGCAAATTCATTGAACAGAGGAGGTTTGGCTATATCAGGCATGGTCTGCTGCATGCCAAGTCCACAGGGTGTTTTGATGAAGATGGGGTTCACCTGTCTAGAGTGGGTATGGACTCATTTTTGCTCGACCTGGGCGAGGCCCTGGAATCAGCAGGATGTAGGTAAGAATCCCGGCCTTGTTGGGGGGCCCTGGGTGTGACGGTGGCCACACCCAGAGCTGTGGCGGAGTTGCAGGGCGATCCAGAGGCTGAAAGGTACATAGGGGTACCCTCTTCAGGAGCACAACAAGGGTGCAAAGGCCAAATATCCCCAGGAAGTCCTCGCGGTGGACCCTGGAGGAGCGACGGTGCCCCGTTAGTCCTGTGGGCGGTTGTAAACCTAAGCAACATGGGGCGGCCTGGTACGCTCCGCCCCCTTCAAGGGGCGTGAGTAATTGGGTGGTCTGGCGGTCCACAGGTGGGAAGAGGTAAACCCTCCCCCAAAATTGGTAAGCACCGATTGGGTAGTGCCACAGTGCAATTTGGCTCTTCAGGTAGGCAGGCAGCAGAGGGGCTGCCTGCCCTTGGATCGCCCGTAAGTTGACCCACCATGTTGGCATATTTTGGTATACAAATAAACCTGCAGCAATTTTCTCCAAGAAAAAAAAGGTGTCTTGTGTGTTTATTTCATCAGGAGATTGCTGTATGTATGATGGGGAGTGTGTTGCCGATATTGGCACTATGTGGCTGCCCGCGGTCCACGTAAGGGGCCCCCATAGGAGGCGGCCGCCTTAGTGCCACATGATGGCACACGGCGACATTCTAGTTCTGTGGGGACCCCCTCTGGGTCCGGCGTGCCCACGTCATTTCCGGCGCGCGGGTGGGCGGGGAGCCAGGTATAAGTACCTCTTCTGCCCACCTGGCGCTCTCTTTGCCACATTTCTTCATGCCGTTTCCCTCCCTACCGCTTACCCAGCATATAGACAAGGGGTGGGGTGGGTGAGGCAAATTAACTTGTTAATTTTGTGTTGCAGGCGGAGTTACAGGGCAATCCAGAGGCTGAAAGGTACATAGGGGTACCCTCTTCAGGAGCACAACAAGGGTGCAAAGGCCAAATATCCCCAGGAAGTCCTCACGGTGGCCCCTGGAGGAGCGACGGCGCCCGTTACTCCTACGGGCGGTTGTAAACCTGAGCAACCGGGGGCGGCCTAGTACGCTCCGCCCCCCTCAAGGGGCATGAGTAATTGGGTGGACTGGCGGTCCACAGGTGGGAAGGGGTAAACCCTCCCCCAAAATTGGTAAGCACCGATTGGGTAGTGCCACAGTGCAATTTGGCTCTTCAGGTAGGCAGGCAGCAGAGGGGCTGCCTGCCCTTGGATCGCCCGTAAGTTGACCCACCATGTTGGCATATTTTGGTATACAAATAAACCTGCAGCAATTTTCTCCAAGAAAAAAAAGGTGTCTTGTGTGTTTATTTCATCAGGAGATTGCTGTATGTATGATGGGGAGTGTGTTGCCGATATTGGCACTATGTGGCTGCCCGCGGTCCACGTAAGGGGCCCCCATAGGAGGGCGGCCGCCTTAGTGCCACATGATGGCACACGGCGACATTCTAGTTCTGTGGGGACCCCCTCTGGGTCCGGCGTGCCCACGTCATTTCCGGCGCGCGGGTGGGCGGGGGAGCCAGGTATAAGTACCTCTTCTGCCCACCTGGCGCTCTCTTTGCCACATTTCTTCATGCCGTTTCCCTCCCTACCGCTTACCCAGCATATAGACAAGGGGTGGGGTGGGTGAGGCAAATTAACTTGTTAATTTTGTGTTGCAGGCGGAGTTACAGGGCAATCCAGAGGCTGAAAGGTACATAGGGGTACCCTCTTCAGGAGCACAACAAGGGTGCAAAGGCCAAATATCCCCAGGAAGTCCTCACGGTGGCCCCTGGAGGAGCGACGGCGCCCGTTACTCCTACGGGCGGTTGTAAACCTGAGCAACCGGGGGCGGCCTAGTACGCTCCGCCCCCCTCAAGGGGCATGAGTAATTGGGTGGACTGGCGGTCCACAGGTGGAAAGGGGTAAACCCTCCCCCAAAATTGGTAAGCACTGATTGGTTAGTGCCACGGTGCAATTTGGCTCTTCAGGTGGGCAGGCAGCAGAGGGGCTGCCTGCCCTTGGATCGCCCGTAAGTTGACCCACCATGTTGGCATATTTTGGTATGCAAATAAACCTGCAGCAATTTTCTCCACGAAAAAAAAGGTGTCTTGTATGTTTATTTCATCAGGAGATTGCTGTATGAATGATGGGGAGTGTGTTGCTGATATTGGCACAATGTCCTTCCTGTGGGACTGTAGCATATCAGTGTGTGTGGGAGCGATAGAGCAACGTTTTTATGCAAATTGAAATCAATGTACTTCATTAAATTAGTTTCGCAGGAGACAATGGGGTCTGAACAAAGAACAAAGATGGGTAGTTAGAAAGCCATCTCAGATAACAAGATTGTAGTAATTGACTTAACCAAATAGGAATTGGCAATGTTTTGTTTTGTTTTAAAGTACACTTTTATCTCTTGCAGGAAGAATTGCCATCAAAATGAAACACGGAATGGGCTGAAAGGGATGGTACTGACTCACGACATAATTTATGAACTTTAAATGTATCTTTGTAATGTGAGTTCAATTGGATGATATATTTGTCCATAAAATATGAATATCAATGTTAGTAAATTATGCCACCCCTTTTCTATAATTATAAAGAGGGTATTAGAGCATCGTTCAGAATGTATTAGCTGCAGTTATTTTATCTAGGTTATTCTTTACTTAAGAACATAAATACTTCATTTATTTTCACTATTTTATGATTGCACGTTAAATAGAAAAAGAGAAATCAGACCAGTTCTCTGTACAACTACTGAGAGGTGAAACATATCAGTCTACCTAAATAAACAAATGGATTGTGCCGCGTGTGAGCTAATGGTTGACAGGATTCAGGCAAGACGACAGATCCTCGTGAGCTGGAGTTGCTGGAGAGCCTGTTGATAGAGGCTGACAAAGGAACTCTACACCGATGTTAGTGACTTTTATGCACACATACCCTGGGTTAGGGTCATTACCAGGTCCCGAGGGGCAAAGCAGTAGTCATC
The DNA here is from genome assembly GCA_963921515.1 of Calotriton arnoldi. NCBI lineage: Eukaryota > Metazoa > Chordata > Amphibia > Caudata > Salamandridae > Calotriton > Calotriton arnoldi. The sequence goes on from CAWUFW010014912.1 coordinate 368,495, forward strand.
TTAGGAACTCAGGGCCTGATTCACAAAGGTAAACTTAGAGTTAGATGTCTAAGTTTAGACCGGAGGCTAAGTTTAGACCTGAAGTCTAAGTTTGCACCTGAAGTCTAACTTTAGACCTGAAGTTTAAACCCATTTTAAATGCGAATGCTCCTCTGTCACAGTTTCAGAGACAGTGAAAAAGGGCTGCTCACAGCCACCTGTGCAGCCAACATAATTTTCTATTTACCAATTAAATGACTCTGTTATATGAGGTGTGCATTCTCAGATCATATCTAGGTATATCTGTATGGCCCCAGCAGAGAAAAGACAAGAATGTTTTTCACTTCATCACAGTCTCTTGTTGAATGTCCTTCTGCTATGTAAAGTTATTACCCTCAAAGGAGCCTTTGATTGTTACATTGCACTCTAGCTAAATGAGGCTGCTCCAAGTGGCGAGTTTAGAATCTGGTGTTTGTTCGCCTGCAAATACTTCTTTAACAGTTCCTCATCGTTTAGAGTTCCATAAAAGTTCTCTCTACAGCACCCAACTCCGAACTCCAGTGTTATTTCTAACACGCATGGGCTTTCCGCAGGATGAAAATCTCAGCCATGTGAGACTTTCTGCTCACCACGCTGAATTCTCCTACCTGCTCCGGCTACTTATCCCATCTTCGTTTCCCCACTTGAGGTATGGGGGGCACGCAGACCGTAAATCCCATAAATACATTTTGCGGTTTGCCAGCCTGCACCCATGAACGCTGGTGGTGCCATGAATGGCACTATCCCGCAAGCGCCTTACAAAGAACAATCCTCAATCAAATAAAAGGGGTCCAGCACTCAAGATTGTGGAAATTATAATTTTAATTAAGGCAACATCAGAACAACGAATGCGTTTCTTCTGGCAGCCCAGACTTTGTCAACCCGTGAAGCGCCATTTTCTAGCGTGTTAAATAATTTTCGCTTAATGAACATGAACAAAATCCTGTGTCACAGTGAATATGTTTTCCCCTGCTATATTTTGCTGGTTTGATCTGCTGAAAGTTAACAAATGTTGGGTTATTTAAAGCATATTTTAAATATCAGATGCAGTAAATAAAACCAAACTTTTAATTCCGTCCCTTGCTGTACTGTGTTGTGATTTAGTGTTGACCGGACCCTTTTGGTTCCTGATGAACTCCGTAGAACTATGATGTAAGTGTTAGGGTGTGGGGAATAGAGTTCATGTTCAGAATTTTGAGTTCAGTTACATGCAGAACAATAAAGAGGTGTAAGACCAAGCTCTTTGTGTGGCGGGTTCATTCACGAGTACCCAGGCTGGGGAGGACACTACAACTGGCAACGAGATAAGGGATATGTAGCCCAAAGATCAATAGTGCCCTCCCAGAGAGTTTCTGTGGTCCATCAAACTGCTCATGCATGCAACACATGCCTCATTCAAAGTGAAGATCGACATTTGCCGTATGTGGAGTCAAAGTGCCACTCCAGCCAGCGTGAGGCATTTGAAGATAAAGAATGCCTCACTAAGAATCTTACTCATCGTTGGCCAGAAACCTGCTAGTAAGGCCGTGAAAGACGTACTGCACCACTACACAACAATGAGCTGTACAGCATACAGTACGACAAACAGGTACAGAGAAGCGCTAAAGACAGTGATAGTCGAGTGCAAAGAAGCGCTAAAAGAGGAAGCATTTCTAATGCAAAGAAATGCTAAAAGACAGTAACAACCAGGTACTGAAAATGTAATGACCTGCATCAGTCAGGTGCAAGATAATACTATGAGTAGAAGCAGATAAATACAGAGAAACGTTGGAGGCTCTGATGATCAGAAATATAAAGAATACAATAAAGGTTACCAGAACCTGAGTAAATGAGCCATCCAACCTCAGCACCTGGTGCCGCAACCCAAGCAGAAGCCTGGGGGTTGTGCTTGCAAGGCTGGTGAATCACGTCGGACCGACTGAAAAGCCATGATGGGTGGTTGGAATAGTGAACTTTTTCGATGGCTGCTGAAAAGAGCGCAAAATATGCCGCATCACGTTCTTGAAACCACCACCTCCCTTCGATACCAAAATATTGGTGACAGATGGACTGTCTGGATAGAAATGTTTAATGATTTCTTCGATGAACTGGAAGGAACAGACAACAAAAAGATTGTCAAATACCTCAAAAATTGTGACGGTGAGGTAATAAAGAAACTTCTGCGAACTGACAAAGTCACATACCGTCAAATCAAAGAAGCATTAAATCTCAAGTTAAATCCAATGCCAAATGTTGGTTACATAAGATAAATCTTCAGTCAGGAACAACACAAAGCTGGTGAAACAATCGACCAATTTGTTGACAGACTAGATACGCTCATCAAACATGAATCCAGTGATGAACAGGCTATACGTTTCCTAGTCATCGACGGATGTCTGTCAGATTCATTCAGACAGCGAATGCTAAGAGAAACTCTTTGTCTCGAGCAAGTTCTCATGGCTGCTAGAGCTGAGGAAGATGCTGATTGACAAGCTTTTGACTAACATGGAGGCCGGAGGTGACCAGAATGAATAAGTCATGAACATGAAAAGTAAGCAGAATCAAAGCTGAAGGACACAAAATGATGTCTCTAAAGAATAAGAAACTGTGCTTTAGATGTGGATTTTCATTTCTACATGAAGGTAAATGTCCCGCCATTGTGCAAGTATGCAAGTGCTGTGGAAAAGAGAACCATTTTGTTGTAAGAGTTTGCCAGGTGAGGAAAAAGCTAAGTGTGTCACAACAAGAAAGCAAAATGGACACCCGAACGTTCGAGAAGCAACGTTCTACGCACACTCACAAGGCCAAGAAGCAAAATCAGCTAAGGTAAATCAACACTAAGCAAAGTCTATTGCCATCTAAATCTTCGTCCAAGAGTTCTTCAGTTTCATTGTCAAGTGACATGTTGATATTAAAATACATTATTGCACATCAATCTTGGAAACAGCACACTCGGCCTCTCACATGTGACAGCGAATATCAGAAGTTCAAAAATGTAAAAGAGGAACTGTCTGTTACTCAAGAAGGTATTGTCTTATGAGGTTCGAGAATTGCCATTCCGGAGAGCCTGCAACAACAAGTAATTGAAGTGGCTCATGAAGGACTTTGTGGAATTGTTGCCACTAAGGGAGCTCTCCGAGAGTTTGGTTTCCTCATCTTGATGAGAGAGTTGAAAGAGAGCTGAAAGCCTGTTATTTGTGCAATTGGATATGTCCCAAATCACTCAACATACATTGAACATGTCGGATTTACATTAATTGGAGAGAATGATGATTCTTATAGGTTAACTGAATAATGAATCGCAATTTTATTAAAGACAAGGAGGATAGAATTAGACATTAACTTTTATTCACTCCTTCTGAGCAGCAAAACTATTAAACACTTCCAAGAATAGAACTTAAAGCATCACAATAAGAAATACATTGTTCAGTCCTATATAATTTGTGTGTCCTCCATCTTCCTCCTCTTTTGTTTAATCTTCTTTTTGAACATCCTAGTATTAACTTTCATATCGACTCTATCCTTTTCAAATTATCTGTAAAATGAAAAATCACAACATGAATCCAAACCATATGTTTTTCAACAAGCATAAACAGCCAAACAACCAAATACTTTACAATAGACTTAATCAAAACAAGAGATTTCTTATATCCCTACCATGATCCCTCAAAGGGAAGGGTGGGTGGGATAATGCTAGCCTTCTTGTCTTTAATAAAATCTTGATTCTTTTTTCAGTTAACCTATAAGAATTGTCATTTTATGCCAAGAGGAGGCTAGCATTATGCATGTTCAAAGCTTTTCAAAATACATTTTGAAACATGATCCACTGCCTTAAAATAAAACTTTCTAAATGTTTCAGCAGATGACCAATCAGCTGCTTTTAAAATGCCCTCTAACCGACATCCCATCATAGAAATCTTACCTGCCGTAGCTCCTTTGGCCAAATGAGCTGAAAACTTAAACATATCCACACCTGCTTCGTTCATAGCTGCTTTTACCTATCTAGCAATTGTAGTATTACTTACTGCTTTAAAAGTTTTCACATAAGAAATTAACAACTGATCAACACCTGAACCTGTCTTATCCAACATTCTTGTCTCATACTCCTTCAAACAATGCACCACGCATAGATTAGGTGAATTGTCAAATCGTGGGTAGAAAATAGAACCAAACTTTGTCTTAGTTTGTTTACAAACCTCAAAAACCACACCTTCTGGGTGAAAAATCCTACATAACACTTGCAAAGCCTTAACATACAAAACTCTTCAGAATGAAATAAGGCAAAGTAAAGTAGCCAACCTGCAGGTCAATTCTCTCACCTCCAAATATGTATTACGTGGCCAATTTTAAAATAACTGCAAAACCAAATCCCCATCCAACAAAGTCTGATACTTTGCAATAGGAAGTCTCTTCAAACTAATTCCCTTCATTACTCTGCATACCAAAGGACTCTTACCCACAGAAATCCCCTGAACCAAAGAGTGTCCTGCTGCCACAGCCAACCTATAAATATTTACCGTTATATATGACATACCTTTTTCAAATATATCTGCTAGAAAATTTGCTACCTCTAAATCATCTGCCTCCACGGGATCCAAATTCCTTTCCACGCACCAGCATAGCCATACCTTCCATGCTCCTGTATACCTTCTCCTTGCTCCTGGAGCCCATGACTCATCGAGTAAACTCAAAGCTGATTCCGAAAGCCCTGAGATTCTTCCTGAACACCTGATATCCTCCAAACTAGTAGGTTGAGAAAACCCACCTCCACCAAAGGATGCTCATCTCTCTCTACGTCCAACAACAGTCCCCTGAAAGGCCTTATCAAATATGGCTCTTCAACCACTAACTCCATCGCCGATGGAAACCAAGGTTGTGTCTTCTAAAAAGGAACTACTAGTACCAACTGACATCTCTGCCTCCTAACCTCAACCAACACTCTCTGAATCATTGAGAATGGTGGAAAAGCGTAACATCTTATTCCTCTCCAATCCTGCAAAAACACATGTATCCCTACTGCTCCCGGATCCGGTCTCCATCTCACATAATTTGGTAACTGATAATTCAGTCAAGGCAAACAAATCTATCTTCAAAGAACCTAACACCCTCAAAATCTCGTTGAAAACCTCCTCTATCAACTTCCAATTGCTGTAATCTATCACATTTCTGGAATTCCAATCCGCTACCACATTCTGCTTTGAGGTAAATACTCTGCTTTCAGATCTATCTTGTGTTCCATTCAAAATTCCCACATTTCTTTTGCTAACTCCGACAATCTCTTTGATCTGTTTCCTGCCAACTTGTTTATATATGTAACCGCTGTCACATTGTCGATTTTCAAAAGCACTGAACTGTCCTTCAAGTTTCTCCTGAAACTTTGTAAATCTAACAACCCTACCTGCATCTCCAGACAATTTATGTTCTTCTCTCTCCTTCATTGACCATATTCCACCTGTCTCCTGACCTAAGCATGATGCTCCCCATGCATGGCTGCTCGCATTGGTCTTCAACACAAACTCCGGTTTTGTTCCAAAAATTGCCCATTCATTCCAGGCTTCCAAATTTTCCTACCATCCCACCATCAGACAAACCATATCTCCATACCATAGACCCTTAGCTAATCCATGAGTTTTCAATCGCTGAAGAGACCTGTAATGCAATGATCCCGAAAATACCACCTGATTTGATGATGATAAAAGGCCTATCACTCAAGCCAACTCCCTCAACTTCACCGAATCCTTCTTTGACATTGAATTCACCTCTTGCCTGATCTTCTTCACTCTCTTTTCTGGGAATCGTAAACAACTTATCAGAGTGTCTACCACAAAAACTAGAAACGTCATTGTCTGTGATGGTAACATTATAGATTTGTCCACATTTATCACAAAACCCAGATTTTGCACTAAACCTACTACCACATCCAATTCCTTCTGTAATTCCTTCACATCTTGATTCATTATCAATATATTATCTAAATAGACAACCATTCTTATCCCCTTTTCTCATAAGTAACCTACCACTGGTCACATCACCAATGTGAAACACCAAGGAGCTGCTGACAATCCGAACGGGAGACTCTGGAATTGATAAACTGTCCCTTCCATCTGAACTGTAAGTACCTCTGACTCTCCTTTGCTGTGGGAATAATAAAATAAGTATCTTTCAGATCTATTTTCATCATCCAGTTTAGATCCTGTAGCAAATTCCTCAATAAATGAATTCCTTCCATTTTTAACAGTCGATACTTCACATATCGATTCAAATTCCGTAAGTTTATTACCGGTCTTCATCCCTTGTCCTTCTTGTCTACCAGAAATAAAGTACTTACAATCTCTTTTCTTCCTCCCTCACTTTTCAGTAATGCACTCTTCTCTAACATTTGCCTCACCTCTTCCTGAACCACATCCTCTAACTCTTTTTGAAACACCAATTCGTTCGGTTCTGACTATTGGTACGGTTCTTTTTCGAATGCTACTCAATAACCCTCTATGGCTTGCAACACCCATGCATCCATCATTATTGTCTCCCATTGGTATGCAGACAGAATATCAAGTTGGAAATGTCAACCTACACAAATATCGAGTTGGAAATATCGTGACACAGAAATATCAACAGCAAGAATATCGTGGTCAAGAATATCGAATTAAAGGTAAGAAATATTGTTTTCAAAAATATCGAAGTCATTAATATCATTTGCAAAAATATAGTTGTTTAAAATATCGACTTTTTAATTAGTGTTATGTATTTTAGTTTATATTTTAAATGTATGTGATGTTTGTTTTTTGTATAAGTATTGTTTATGTTTTTTAATATATGTTAACTTTTTAGTAGTTATCAATTTTATTTTAATTAAATTTTGCGTTTTTAGTTCCATAGTGGGTTGTGGGTTTATAGGGGAATAGGGTGGAAAGTAATTTAATTAAAATAAATTAATGAATATTTTTTAATTAATAATATTTATTTAATTGAGATTTTATAGTGTGAATTGTGGGAAGTAATTTATTTGTAATTAATTATTAATTGGTTGTTAATGAATATTAATTAATTAATTGGTAATTAATTATGGTAATTGTATGATTTTTGGGAGGTGCGGGTTGTGGGCTTTATAGGGGTAAAGGGTGGGAAGTCATTTCTGATTAATTAATAATTAGTTGTTAATTTATATTAATTAATTGATTGTAAATTAATTATGGAAAGTGTGTAATTAATTTTAGATGTGGGTTGTGCGGTTTATAGGGGTAAAGGGTGGGAAGTAATTTATTTTTTATTAATTAGTTATTAATTAATATTATTTAATAATTGATTATTAAATATGGAAATTGTGTAATTAATTTTAGGTGTGGGTTGTGGGGTTTATAGTTTAAAGGGTAGGAAGTAATTTATTTGTTATTAATTAGGTATTAATTAATATTATTTAATTAATTGATTAAATATGGAAATTGCGTAATTAATTTTAGGTGTGGGTTGTGGGGTTTATAGGGGTAAAGGGTGGGACGTAATTTATGTTTAATCAATTAATAATTAGTTGATCATTATTATTAATTAATTAATTGATATTTAATCTAGGTAGAAATGCTATAGCAGACCTCGCCAGACTTCGGCCGATTCTGTACTGGCGTAGGTTGTGGTGTACGCCGGAACTGAAAGTGTATGCTGAAGGTTTAAGGGACGTTATAGAAAAAGACCAATTCCATAAGATCAGCTGGCTGAGAAACCTTAAGGGTCTATTTTATGGAATGGGCCTTGCTTACCTGTGGGATAGCCCTAATGACTCCTTGTTCCCGATGAAAGACCAGCTCAAAGAAATATACTGGGAGATGGTTGCACGTGAAGAAAGTAGGTGTCATGATTCCACTTCACTCACAAGACTCTTCCTACAGATCAAATCTCGCCCAAATCTTGAGCTGTTTTGGGATGCCATTACAAAGCCTCTGGATCGGAAACTCTATTTCCAATTTAGATCAGGGACCCTTCCTCTAAAGTGTTTCACATCCAAATCGTCTACAACAAAGAATAACAAATGTAATATATATAGAGACCAGGTAGAAACCCTATCACATGTATGTTATGTTATTTGGATTTATAACGCGCACAGCTACTCATGAGCTTGTGTGCCCTGCATATGCAGGCCCGCGCAAAACATGGCTAGCGCAAACCTGCAGGAATATGGGTATAAAATCGTGTAGCACAGCTCTCCGTATTCTTTGTACAGATCCATCACTCAGGTATGCCATCCCGATAGCAAAATTCTTAAGGTGGATGTGGCTAATCCGTGCGCAGCAAACCATGACTGAAAATTGAAAACTGGAACCCATCCACACCCTTGTATGCGCACCAGGCCTAATGCGAACCGTGGGTTCCAACATGCTTAATTGTGCTTTAAATGTGATTATCCAGGACCCTTCTGTAAATACTGTTTTTATGCACTTTTACCAATGAACTAAATGTCTGATCTCACCGGGATCTCTGAAGACGGCTTTCTACCTTTGTATAAAAACATTTTCTTAAAGTTTTATCTGTATACTGTTTTTTAACTTTTCTATCTGCAATGCTTTTATGACATGTATTGTCGAATAAAGCAACTATTGATTGATTGATATTTAATTAGGGTATTTGTTTACATTTTTTTGTGTGTGGGTTTTACTTTTATAGGGGTAAAGGGAGGGGAGTAAATTAATTTTACTTACTTTATAATTAGGGGCCGATTCCGATCTCGGTCGGAGGCGCACCCAATACCATTCGGTCGGGAAAAAAGCCATGCGAATGCCTGTTTCCCGACCGATCCGTACAGCACACCGAACGAGTAAGTACGATGCGCACAACAGCAAAGAATCCGGCCGAGCCGTACTCACCTAATCCAGGTCCTGTACTCCGACCGAGGCGAATCCGGAAACGCAGAATCGAGTCGCACGGAAGGGAAAATGCAGCTCCGTCCGGCCGAACAAGTACGATGCGCTTCCCGTACGCGCCGAACCCGTCGCTATGCATGCCACGTCAAAGCATCCGGGAGAGGCGCACATAAGCTCCGATTCGCGCCACAACACAATCCACGGCTATGAGGCGAACACGCCAGCGACGAGGACGACGCGAAGCGACGAGGACGACGCGAAGCAACGAGAAGGACGAACGACACGAACCAACCATGAATCCCTTCGTCCCGATCATACCAATATTCTACATTTACTACCGGAACAGGCACGGACGCGTACGGCGCAGAAGGTAAGTCAGACACCAACCACAAAACACATACAACACGTACACGACACATCACACAGACACAGAGGGATGCAGAATATACTTACACCAGCAACAGCAGCACCATAGGGGCGGGATGCCCATCACCAATGCCACATATGCACACAGGGGCCTGAATGCACACCACCACCACCACCCAGGGGGGGCTGGATGCCTACCACTACTACCACCCTCACCCAGGGGGTGCTGGATGCCTACCACCACCCTTACCCAGGGGGGGCTGGATGCCTACCACTACTACCACCCTCACCCAGGGGGGCTGGATGCCTACCACTACTACCACCCTTAGCCAGGGGGCTGGATGCCTACCACTACTACCACCCTTACCCAGGGGGCTGGATGCCTACCACTACTACCACCCTTAGCCAGGGGGCTGGATGCCTACCACCACCCTTACCCAGGGGGGCTGGATGCCTACCACTACTACCACCCTCACCCAGGGGGCTGGATGCCTACCACTACTACCACCCTTAGCCAGGGGGCTGGATGCCTACCACCACCCTTAGCCAGGGGTGCTGGATGCCTACCACTACTACCACCCTCACCCAGGGGGCTGTATGCCTACCACTACTACCACCCTCACCCAGGGGGGCTGGATGCCTACCACTACTACCACCCTCACCCAGGGGGGCTGGATGCCTACCACTACTACCACCCTTAGCCAGGGGGCTGGATGCCTACCACCACCCTTACCCAGGGGGCTGGATGCCTACCACTACTACCACCCTCACCCAGGGGGGCTGGATGCCTACCACTACTACCACCCTTAGCCAGGGGTTGCTGGATGCCTACCACCACCCTTACCCAGGGGGGGCTGGATGCCTACCACTACTACCACCCTCACCCAGGGGGGGCTGGATGCCTACCACTACTACCACCCTCACCCAGGGGGGCTGGATGCCTACCACTACTACCACCCTTAGCCAGGGGGCTGGATGCCTACCACCACCCTTACCCAGGGGGCTGGATGCCTACCACTACTACCACCCTCACCCAGGGGGGCTGGATGCCTACCACTACTACCACCCTTAGCCAGGGGTGCTGGATGCCTACCACCACCCTTAGCCAGGGGGGCTGGATGCCTACCACCACCCTTAGCCAGGGGGCTGGATGCCTACCACTACTACCACCCTCACCCAGGGGGCTGGATGCCTACCACTACTACCACCCTCACCCAGGGGGCTGGATGCCTACCACTACTACCACCCTTAGCCAGGGGGCTGGATGCCTACCACCACCCTTACCCAGGGGGGGCTGGATGCCTACCACTACTACCACCCTCACCCAGGGGGGCTGGATGCCTACCACTACTACCACCCTTAGCCAGAGGGGTTGGATGCCTACCACCACTACCACCCCCACTCATAGGATGGACAATGCATGACACAACCAGCACACCACAACCTAGGGAATGCAAGAAAAAGACATCCCCCCAACACCATGACAAGCGTGTGTAGACCGTGTCAAATGCCTACAACACCGAACATGACTTTGAACACACAATGTGACCCCCTAGCACATGTGCCACACATATATGTGTGTGGCCCCCACAATGCAAGCAGGCCATGACCATTGTGGCAATGGGGTCCAAACCCCCATCATCACAGTGACCAAAATGTAAGTGTGGGGTCAATAGCTGAAGCACCTTTTGAACATTGTGGCAATGGAGTCTAAACCCCCATCATCACTGTGACCAAAAGGTAAGTGTGGGGTCCATAGCTGAAGCACCTTTTGAACATTGTGGCAATGGAGTCTAAACCCCCATCATCACTGTGACCAAAAGGCAAGGTTGGGGTCCATAGCTGAAGCACCTTTTGAACATTGTGGCAATGGGGTCTAAACCCCCATCATCACAGTGACCAAAATGTAAGTGTGGGGTCCATAGCTGAAGCACCTTTTGAACATTGTGGCAATGGAGTCTAAACCCCCATCATCACTGTGACCAAAAGGCAAGGTTGGGGTCCATAGCTGAAGCACCTTTTGAACATTGTGGCAATGGGGTCTAAACCCCCATCATCACAGTGACCAAAATGTAAGTGTGGGGTCCATAGCTGAAGCACCTTTTGAACATTGTGGCAATGGGGTCTAAACCCCCATCATCACAGTGACCAAAAGGTAAGTGTGGGGTCCATAGCTGAAGCACATTTTGAACAGTGTGGCAATGGGGTCCAAACCCCCATCATCACAGTGACCAAAAGGTAAGTGTGGGGTCCATAGCTGAAGCACCTTTTGAACATTGTGGCAATGGGGTCTAAACCCCCATCATCACAGTGACCAAAAGGTAAGTGTTGACAAAGAAAGAGCTGCAACTGCCAAACTGCATGGATGATTCCTGGTCACAGAACAAAAAACACATCAGTGGCAAAGTAGTGTATGTGTCCCATTGCAACATAGATTGGGGGAGGCAAATACTGCAGTGCAAATAAGACATACCTTTGGCCATGTGCAGACAAACAACACCCATGGGGGCTGACACTGTCAACATTCATCAATGACACAATGACAGAAGTGACCATCAGAATGCAGACCCACATATTCGCACCAATGGGCACACAAATGCAGATACCCTGTGGAGACTGCAGATGTGAGGTGAACAGATACCATACCATGGCAGCAATGGGACACACAAACCATGATCATTGTGCTGACCGATGACCTAGGAGTCCCAGGGACAGCAGGGGAAACCCACCAAACTACATACAGCCAATGGCACACCCAAGATATGCCAATGCAGTGGTGCAGATGCACAAACACAAACAGGCAGACCCACACTGCACATCATACACAACAGGTGAGGGGGTGCCAGTGTCCCCAGGCAACCACACAACACATGAGGAGACCTGAATACCAATCATACAGATGTGCATACAGTGCCACACAAAGGTAACTCATGGATCCAAATCCCCTATTTGGGCAAGCAGGCATTGTCAGATGAGAGGGAGCACAAATCACACATGTCACACAGGCACGTAGGAACAGCAACTGACACAGCAAGACACAGACACACCACAGCACTACCCCCAGGGCCCCCACAATGTGGTGACCCTGGGCTGCATTACAATCCCACTGTGATGACAAAGCTAAATGTGGTTCACACTGTGAACCACAGTCATGTGTCCTGAGCAACAAACTACCATCACACCTACACAAGCACAAATCAATCAGCATGGCCAGTAAGCCAAGGCCAACATGGAGGCAGGGGCCTAGCCGGGCAACAACTCTCATCTGCACACACTCAACACCACACCCTCGACCTCCAACAATGTGCAGCAGTGAAGCACACATGCACTGGTGACATTGCACATGCACCCATGACTATTCCAGGGTGGTGGGTGGGAACCAAGGTGCAGAAACACATCACACATGGCCACTCAACAAGACTCCTGAATGTCTGACACACTGCACACTACGCTGTACATGGACATGACGGCAATACCACACCAACCAATGGGATCCCAGCCACAGTCACACACCAATGAAGAAGCCAAGGTCACCCACAAAGAACACACATAGACAACAACCAACATTGCAGCCCGGATCCTGAGGAGTGCCAGCAGTCACACACACACAACGTGTCACAATCACTGAAAGATAACACAAACTGGAAATCACATGACAGGGGCAAACAACAAGTGCCAAGGGGAAACCTGACTGTGACCCATCTGCGTCTGCACACAAACTCAGCCCTGACAGCAAACACACCTATGGGTGACACCCTGATGACCAGTAATGTGCCATGCACCCACATCACAGAGAACCCAGGGAGAAGACTTTGGGGGAACATAGGTCAACTCAGCAAGCATCACAAACAGGTACAACACTAGGGAACACAGCATGCACAGCTAAACGGAAGTGAACACACAGACATGCACATACAACACACACCTTGGGCGCAGGCAATGTCACAGGAGTACACACTGCCATGAGGGGACTCCACTCCTGTGTGAGGAAAGCTGTGCCATATGTTGCCTCAGTAGGGCCCCATCATGTCAGCTGAGCACTTGGTCACACAATCAACAATTAGCACCAAATGAGGGCTCCCGTCACATCAGCCTGGTCATGGGAGTGCCAACGGAATCATCAGCACAGATCCAACACACTTGTATAGCAATGTTGGACTGACTACACGGATGAGTCCTTCCCCATTGATGCCCAAACCTGCATGTCCAGTGGAGATGGCCACACGGTCAGGGAAGTAGACAAATTGAACAATGGCAGGCACAACAGATGTGCAGGGGTGGAAGCCACAGATGTGAAATAGCTAATCTAAGTAGGAAATCCCATTGCCAAATACTGAACACATGACACCCTCAGATGCTGCTATGGATGATAAGGATACACCACAGGATAGGACACATTCTCCCTGGACCACATGGGTTCCTGCACAGTAACACTTCATTATCATGAGACCAAATATCACCATCACTGCAGCAAGGGCATGGTTAGCATCATCAACAACATGTACATCAGAAGCATAAGCACTAGAGAACAGAAAGTTGCTTTATTCAGCATATGTGTGGAATGAAAACAAAGTCCAGGAAAAACACAAAGGCCAATGGCCAGTCCATTGTCAAAGTCCAAACTTGGTGACAGTGGCAGATGTCACCCTACGCATGCCTGCACAAAACCAGGGACAATCCACTAGGAGGGGCAACCGGGGGGCAGGCCAGGCACCGCAGGGACAGGATCAGGGCTCACCAGGAGGAAGCAGGGAAGGGGTGGTGGGTGCTGGAGAGCCACTGACAACTGCAGTGGAGGTGTCTGACATGGTGTGTGCCGGCACAACTGGGGGCATGACTCAGATGTTGTGGGTGCCGGCACGACTGCAGTGGACCCTGCAGATGGAGTGGACAGGTCCGCCACTGCAGTGCCCAAGTCAGACAGGGTGGTAGTGGACTCCACTGCAGTGCCTACCACCAGGGGAGGAGAATGGGGAACAGGCAAGGTGAGCTGGACAGAGGGGAGGACACCCTCACCACATCAGTGGCACAGACAAGCGCAGCGGGGGGTGTGGTGCCAGGAGAGCAAGTGGCAGGGGAGAAGGCCGGATCCTCTTGGGGATGGTATATCTGTGGGTGGGGGAACCTGGGGCAGGGTGTGGTGGGGGCACCTGTGGAGTGGGGGCCTGAGGGATGGAGGAAGGAGACCTGGTGCCTGAGCTGCAGGGCGGCGGTGGGGTCTTGCTCTTACGACTCCGGGGGACTTGCGGGTGGGGGCCTCAGTCTGTCTGCACCTGGGGGAGGGTGTCCGGGGGCGAGGGGCACTCTGCTCCGTGTGGGTGGGCTTCCTCTTCCCCCTGGATGCTGGAGCAGCTGGATCGGAGGGGAAGAGGCCGAGGTCACTGAGGAAGAGGCGCTGGGTCTTTGGGGTTGCAGGTGAGGCAAGGGAGGGTGTTTTGGAGGGAGAGGCAACTGAGGACTGCGCAGTGCTCGTGGATGCGTGTGTGTGTTCCAGGGCCCCATTCCCTGTGAGTCTGGTTTCAGTCCCCTGACTGTGCGTGTGTGTGCGTTTTGTTTGTGGCGTGTGTGTCTGTGTGCTGGATGTGTGTGTGCTGGTGTGTGCCTGTGCCGGTGTGTGTGTGCTTGGGACGGGTAAGGTGCTGGGGAGTGTGGATGGAGCAGAGGCAGGAGGGGTGAGGGACTGTCTGAGGAGGGACACTGCTGCTGTCAGGGAGGAGTCCATGGACCTATTGCCCCTCTGTAGGTCAGACATGCCCGATGAGATGCCCTCCATGAACGACACCAGCTGAGTCAACAGAGCGGTGTGCGCATGGAGGACACTCAGCATGGCTGTCTGCCCTACATGGAGGTGGCGAAGGAGGTACACAGACTCCTCACTCAGGGCAGCAGGGGACACAGGGGCAGGGGGTGCGGTGCCTGGCCCAAAGGAGACACGCTCCCGAACATGGGAGCCTCCACGGACCTGGGGAATGGGAGCCGATGGGAGGGCGGTGGTGGTGCTGGTGGTGGCGGGGACAGCAACACTAGCTGGGGTGTGGTGGCTGCTGACACCCGCCTCCATAAGGGAGTCATCCTCCGAGTTGCTCTGGTCCTCAGCTGAGGTGGATGGTGCTGAGGACTCCTCGGTGTGGCTCCCCTCGCCCTCCGTGCCACTGGGTCCCTCCGACCACTCCTCGGCTGCTGACCCAGTCTGGCTCTCTGGCTCCTCCTGGTCCGTGGAGCTGTCCCCTTCCGTGGCCGTGGATGTATCTGCAAACAATGGGGAAACAGACAGACATCAGTCACCTGCACCAAACGCACACACCACTGTGAGCACAGCATATTACAGAGCAAGCCCTGGAATCATTAGTTGTACATTGCTAAAAGTACCCTAACTGAACAGGAGAAGCCAATTGTCAGTCTGATGCCAACCATGGCACTCACATCCCACATGGCCTTGCACCCATCTGTCTGGTGTCTGTTGGATTGCAACACCCCAGTGTGGACACATGCACCAACTACACAGTAGTTGGACAGTGCAGAGGACACGGTGTAGCATGTGGACATGCACACATCACAACTCTTGCCACTGAGTCAGTACAGGTTTCCGGATGAAAGGGATGCCCAGAGTCAAATAGGAAATGCATGTGATGCATACCAGCGACAGACACCATGATGCACCCATGTCCTGATAGCCATCGCCACAATGGTGTGCATGTAGCACATGTCACTCCCCTGCAGGATCACCAATAAGTAGACACATGCCATGGCGGAGGCATGACTGCTAAGTCATACATCACTGTCTCAGTGATGTATGACTTGGCAGCCAGACAACAACACTCTGCACTGTGTCACAATAGTAGGTCATGGGGAATGCAAGTCCTGGAGCTGCACAAGTGCACATGTACATCCCCCACACAACACATCATCTTAACCCTCATCTGTCCAGGTCATACCGATTGGACATATGGGAGACCTGTGACACTACCCTCTGAACCTGAGCCCCTCACAATCTGCTGTGAATGGGGAACAGCTGCCTGAACTTCACATTCGCATACCCCAGTCTGCACGGGCAGCTGATCAAACACCTATGTGACACACAAGTATCGTCTCCTATGGTCACATCTCCAGTGGCATGCTGAGCCCCTACCAAGAAACACTCCAGCAGTCCTGGCAACTAATCCACAGCACACTGACACAGAGGCAGACACCTGAGGGGTCAAATCACTGCGCACAATGTGTCAGCTGATACACGGGAGTGGGAGTACAGAGTGCATTGCATGGCCTGGAGTAGGCATGACTGTCCTGCCCCACATGAATGAGGGATGAGCCCTGGACAGTGGATAGCTGGCTATGTATGTGTGACACACGTAATCTGCACACTCCTGGGGCCCAAACATTGTTCCCACCCGCTGCATGGGCGTGTGCCACATACCCCAGGCACATGTGGTGGCTCAGCTCAGCAAGTGGACCGCATATCAAAGCAACACGCAGATTACATGTCCGAACACAGGCGTTGTGTGAACAATGGACCCACCCATGATGCCCACAACAGAGTTAGGAAACAGATGCTGTCCCCCACCTTTAGTGAAGCAAACTGCAAGGACACAGTCCCAAGTGACACAATTCCCTGAATGTAAGGGCCACACCTGGGTATCAGATGAGGAGTGGGCAGTGCACAATAGAGGGACATGGCTCCTGGACAACATGACTGCTGCACTGTGGCAGTTTAACCAGGCCAGAGGAGGGCACAAAGCATGTAATACAGAGTTCACAGTGCAGTCTTTGACTCACCCCCTCCTTGCTGCTGTCTGGCCTTCAGCTGCCCATCCAGGTCTGGAAACACCACCGCCAGGATCTGGAGCATGTGGGGGTCAGGGTCCGTGTTCCGCCCCTCCTGCGAGGAGGCGACAGCTTCAGCTGGACCCGTGCAATCCTCCGGGTCCAGCCCCGAAGGTCCTGCCACCTCTTCTGGCAGTTGCAGATCCGGTGCTTGTAGACCACCACGGACCGGACAGCCCGGACGATGTCCTTCCAGATCTCCTGCTTCCGATGGGCATTAACCTGTCAGGATGACAAAGTGAAAAGGCCATTACTACACATGCAACATATCCGTGCATGACACAGTTGTATATACATGTCTCAATCACAGGGGCACATGATGTACACAGGCAGTGCAAAGCTGCCCATGGACAGTTTGCCAGACTTCACTACATGGTATCATTGCATGGGAAGTAAAACCTTGTTCAAATGCACTGTCACTGCACCATACCTGTCCAGTGCATGTCACTACACACTATGGGGGGTGACAACTACTCAGTGAGCCTGCTAGCCAGTGGCGTGCAGACTTCCAGCCTTGCTAGTCAGACAAAATGCACATTCAGATAGGCAGTGCCCAGAACACTCACCTGCTCCCCTGGTGTCCCATACAGCTTGCTGTACTGTGGAAGTAGGCTGTCCAGCAGGGCCTGGTTCTCCTCAAGGCTGAAGGCTGGGGCTCTCTCCACAGTTCGTGCCATTGCAGGGTCCAGAGGGGCAGAGACAGCAGCAGTGCAGTGGCAGAAGTCGTCCTGGAGCATGTAGTGCAGGCAAGTGAGCTCTCAGGGGAACAGCCAGCAATATATATGTGCTGGAGAGGCAGATACTGTCCCTTGTGTCCAAAGTGATAGGTCCAAGTCGTTTGCATCTTCTGAATCTGGCCAATCCATGGAATAGCAGCACCAATACACGCCCACAGCATCCTTCAAATCTTCAACTTCATGACATACATGATTTTGCAACATTGTTGTGGGTGACCAACTGAATTTCCAGCAACCGACTCGTTCGAAATTCGAAAACGCGTCCATTGCCAGGCAAGGCCATTGTCAATGGGTGCGCACCGATCGGTCCATTGCGGTACAACGCGTACAGGGGTACAACGCTGTACCGCGCACATTGAATGCAATGGGCCGGCTGGGGGCACCGATCGGTCCATTGCGGTACAACGCGTACAGGGGTACAACGCGTACCCGCACACATTGAATGCAATGGGCCGGCCAGGGGCACCGATCGGTCCATTGCAGTACAACGCGTACAGGGGTACAACGCGTACCCGCACACATTGAATGCAATGGGCCGGCCGGGGGCACCGATCGGTCCATTGCTGTTCAACGCATCCCTGTACAAGTGACTGGCATATGTCACCATGCCTGTGTCAGATGGACATATGCCAGCCACAGATAGCTCCCAGGGAGTGAGGGGCACACCTACAACAAGACAGCCTGTCCAAACTGTATGATAAGGCATGTAAGGCTGCATTTCCTATTGTGTGTATGTTGGTGTACATGTTGTCCTGTGGGTGTCACCTGGGGGCAGCCACCCACAGGCTGTGCACGTGTTCATGGGGACAGGATCCTGGGTGTTACGTGTACATGACCACTGTGATGTGCAACTGTTCATATCTGTGCATGTGCCATGGTCACATTTCACGGTGGTGTATGTGTATGTCATGTCACATACCCGTGAGTCCCATGTGGGACGGTATGTTTGAGCCAGGGTGTCCCAGTGGCACAATAGTGATGGTCCTCCACAGTCTGTGTGCATGTAGTGTTTACAATGTCTCTGATTTCATGTGCACAATGGGAGACAGTCTCCACATCCACGTTGTGTGTGCATGGACTTTGATGTTGTGCGTGTGTGTGTCACAGACGTCCATGTCTGTCCTGCAGTGGCAAGTGGGACCACTACCTGTGGGGTCATAGTTGTTTTGCTGTGGTGTATACATGATACTCCATGTAATGCCAGTGTCCATGTGGCAATACAGGGTCCCTGGGAATGTACCTGTCGTTGAGCTGCTGATGCCTGGGGCACATCTGTCCTCACATGTCACTGTGGGGGTGATTGTGACACGGCAGCAGGAGATGGGAACTGTGACACGGCCTCATGATATCCAATGGGCCAACCTGGGACTAATTGATGCCACTTGTTGGACCGTGATGACAGATGTTGGCCATGTATGTACCATACATGTCCTTACGGAACTGCACACTTCATGTAGTTGTGCCTCATAATGATGTATGTTGGGATATTGAGTGTGTTCAATGCCGCATATGTGGGCTGACTGACAATCTTGCTTACTTCTCCTCTGCACTGCAGGGCTCCTGCTGTCCATCGACCATTCCCAGACCTGGCAACGATGGTGGAACGGGACAGCATCCGACGGTACCGCTTCACCAGGCAGCTGATTGAGGATTTGGCAGTGCAGTTGGCCCCACATTTGCAGCCTGGCCGGCCGTATCCTACAGCGCTGACCCCCAAGGTGAAGGTGATGGCAGCCCTACACTTCTTTGCCACCGGTACCTTCCAACATACAGTGGCGACTGCTGGTGGGATGTCACAGACCATGTTGAGCCGTGTGCTCCGCGATGTTTTGGCGGCAATGTTGCTATTCCTGAACCGGTACATCTATTTCCCTAGACTGCGACGACTCACTGACGTGAAGAGTGACTTTTATGCCCTGGGGAGGATGCCGCATGTCATTGGCTCCATTGATGGGACACATGTGGCTTTGGTACCACCACAGGCCCAGGAGCCGGCCTACAGGAACCGCAAGCACTACCACTCGGTCAATGCACTGGTGGTGTGTCTTGCAGATATGACCATCACACACGTGTGTGCCCGTTTCCCTGGTTCAGCACACGATGCCTTTGTGATGAGGAGTAGTCGCATCCCCAGGATGATGGCACAGATGCAGAACCAGCGTGCCTGGCTTGTCGGTGTGTACTGACTTTGTGCCATTGTGTGTGATCTGATCTGTAGTATTCCGCCCACTTTTCCAAGTCAGCTAATGTGCACTTGTCTGTCTGTAGGTGACTCGGGATACCCCAACATGCCGTGGTTGCTGACACCCCTCAGGAACCCTGTGACACCAGCCCAGATGCGCTACAATGAGGCACATGGTCGGACCAGGAGAGTGTTTGAGCGGACATTTGGTCTCCTGAAGAGCCGCTTCCGCTG